>CM076571.1:786360365-786905809 GCA_034641835.2 Pinus albicaulis
GAAAAAATATCACCAAAATCAATTCCCGACACCTGGGAATAACCTTTTGCTACTAATCGAGCTTTGTATTTCTCCACCTTGCCTTCTACATTCATCTTCTTCTTAAACACCCATTTTCTCCCGATGGGCTTCCTTCTAGCCGACAACTCCACTAGATCCCATGCCTCATTTTTGTGCAAGGATGCCATTTCATCAACCATGGCCTCCTTCCAGAGTTTTCCATCCTCTGAATCTACTGCCTCCTTGACAATTTTGGGATCATCATCAGTTATAGTTAAGGCAAAACCTGAACAAAAAGCAGATGGACTATACCTTTCTGGTTGCCTTCTTTCCCGAACTGATCTTCTCAAAGCTTAGGTTTGTGGCTCTTCCTCTTCTGAATCTTCTTCTGTTGTAGAGTCTGATTCATCCTCCTTTAGCTCAAACTCTATCTTCTTAGGTTCCTTTCACTTGGGACTTATGTTTAACAACATATTTCACCTCTCTAAACACCCCATCTGGTATGCACAACTTTCTTTATTTTTGGGTTTGCCAAAGATTATAACCTTTTAAACCATCCTTATACCCAATAAAGATGCACCTTTCATAGTTACTATCCAACTTGGTTCTTTTATCCTTTTGAACATGTACATATGCATCACATCCAAATGCCCTCATATGTGAAAGAGAGGGTTTCTTACCAGTCCATACCTCATGTGGAGTCTTATCTCAACGTTAATAAGTTGATACATTAACTAGGTAACATCGTCTGTAGAGATCACAAATATTTCTTGTCTACAACAGTTGAAGATTTCCTGGATTTAACGGTATTATCGTAAGTTTGTTAAATTATGGAAGAATAACGGCACCTCTAACAACAGTATTGAGGAAAGATGCATTTTCATGGACTCCTGAAGCAACTAAGGCCTTTGAACATGTTAAAGAGGCAATGTGCCTAGCACCGGTCTTAGCTACGCCAGACTTCACAAAAACCTTTATTGTGGAATGTGATGCCTCAGGAAATGGAATTGGTGCAGTTTTAATGCAGGAAGGAAGACCCATTGCTTTTGAAAGTCGTCCAATCAAAGGAAAGTATTTACAGAAACCTATTTATGAGAAGGAAATGTTAGCAATACTGCATGCACTAAAGAAATAGAGAACTTACCTAATGGGAAGACACTTCAAGGTAAAAATTGATCATGATAGTCTTAAACACTTTTTGGAACAAAGACTATCTTAAGAAGAGCAGCAAAAATGGGTCACAAAGATGTTGGGTTATGACTTTGAAATAATCTACAAAAAAGGAAAGCTTAATGTTGTTGCAGATGCACTCTCAAAAAAGAATGAAGAGGTGGAAGCATTGCTTTGTGCCATTTCTATTATCCAACCAGATTGGATAACTGAAGCAAGAGATGAATGGAAGAAAACAAAAAGATGTATGGACACTCATTCAAAAGTTGCAGCAAGATCCTAGTACATCTGATACATTTAGTTGGAAAAATGATTCCTTATGGTACAAAGATTGCTTATATCTTTGTAAGAATTCCCAACTAAAACAAAAGATTCTTCTGGAATTGCACACTTCTCCTTTAGGAGGACACTCAGGATTTTTAAAAACTTACCACAGGGTGAAGAAAGAATTTTTTTGGGATGGCCTTAAATCTGATATTCAAAAGTTTGTGGCGGAATGTTGGTTTGCCAGTAGAATAAAGTTGAGACAATTAAGACCCCGGGACTTCTACAACCTTTATCCATTCCAAGTCAACGTTGGGAGGAGATTTCAATGGATTTTATCACAGGTTTACCTAAGTCCGAAGGAAAGAATGTCATCATGGTGGTGGTTGATAGACTTACCAAGTATGCACACTTTTGTGCATTATCTCATCCATTTAAAGCAAGTACAGTTGCTACTACATTTGTGGACAGAATTCAAAAGCTACATGGAAGCCCAAGGGTTATTGTGAGCGACAGAGATCCCATTTTTACGGGAAATTTTTGGACAGAGTTATTTTCTTCTTTGGGTGCTAAATTAGCTCATAGCTCATCTTATCATCCTCAATCTGATGGTCAAACTGAGATAGTAAATAAATGTTTGAAAGGATATCTTCGTTGTTTTGTATCTAATAAAAAAACACAATGGGTCAAGTTCTTACCTCTTTTTGAATGGTGGTATAACACTTCCTTCCATACTGCAGCAAAAATGACCCCATTTATGGCACTTTATGGATATCATCCACCATCCATCACATAATCTTTAAGAGAAAATTCTAAGGTTCAAGTTGTGGAAGATCACATCGAGCATCAGCAAGAAGTTCTCCAACTCTTAAAGGATAACCTAAATTTGGCACAAAATCGAATGAAACAACAGGCAGATCAACATCGCAGCGAGAGAAGTTTTGATATAGGAGATTGGGTATTTTTACGGCTACAACCATATAAGCAAATGTCCCTCAAGCAAGCTAAGAAGGATAATAAATTATCGCCAAAGTACTATGGTCCTTACAAGGTGTTGCAAAAGATTGGTACTATGGCATACAAATTGGAGCTTCCTGCTTCTTCGCGAGTACATCCAGTTTTCCATGTTTCATGCTTAAAGAAGGTTATAGGTGAAAATCTTCCAGTTCAAACAATATTGCAGAACTTGATGAGGAAGGAAAAATCATATTGGAACAGAGACGGTCATGGAAGCTAGTGCACAAACAACTACGAAGAAATGAATCAGATTTAGAGTATCTCATATAAAGTGGGAAGAACTTACCAGATTCTACATGGGAGGATGAGAATTTTATCTGGAAGCATCCGAGCTACTCAGCGTTGAGACAGCTTACTTTTTGAAGGAGAGAGCATATTAGTCCCTATATTGTGGTGTGGCCTGTATGTTAGTGTAGCCCCTGTTGTTATTATTGTACCCCACCATAACCCCCATATTGTTATTATTGTGCCCTTACATTATTATTGTTAGGTCGGCTAGGATTATTATTTACAGGATTATATTACATGATATTTATGGACTCCTATATATAGAAGGAGGTTTTGTTCATTTGTATCATCCAAGAATTGTGCATTTATGTAATGTATTGGAGGTTGCCCCCTCGAAGTGGCTTATTTATAAGGCGTTTATATCTCTTTTCTTCTATTTTTGAAGCTGGTTACACAACATTTTGACATTTACTTTATTGAATTACATTAATACACCAATATCCTTCAAACATTTCAAACCTGGCATCTTATAAAAATTTGGTCAACGGTCATAGAAAAAATTTATTCTTATTGGGGGAGTGAGTTGGCACTGACATATGACTATTATTCAAATTTTTGAATACCATTGCACGTCGTCGAACCTTTAAAATCTGTATAAATTTACTATTATCATACATTGTGAATTATGTTGTTTCCAGTTGAAACAATGTGTCTTGTTTAACAATTAATAATGGGTGGCCATTCAGTCCGATACAAACCTAGGAAGTTATAGGCCTCAAAATAGGTACACAACGTATTAATTCAAGATGGATGGAAAGAGTATTTTGAATGGTTATAGTGGTTAGACAATGAGGTAGCATTATAATTCACATAGAGTTTGGACAATGACACAATAGTGGTGAGAAATATATAGATACAAGTAAGTGAAGATGCAATAGCGGAAGTAACATGGATTATGATAGAATGAGAAAAGTGGTATGAGATATAAACATCCCTCTAGAATGCAACACTTTTGTTCTTGAATACTGGTTAAGAATTGATATGAAAAGTATAGGGGTATAACCCCAATTCATTACTTGAACCATGGAAATAACTATCAGGGATTTCCCAATGATACATCACCTGTGATGGAAGGTACGACATTGTAAGGGGACGTCATCTCAAACTCATGGAATCCCTAAGGCAAAAGGTAGCTCTAAAACTTCCATACTTTTTAAATTTAGTATTGCATGAGACTGCTACTAGATTAAGGAGGTCCAAGGACAAAGCTTTGGTCGTAAGAAACCATGGAATCATCAAGCTATTAATAATAAGAATTCTTAGCCAAGTTCAATAGACTTGGGAAGGGTTACTTGGAAACCCTAAAATGGTCAAGAAATTCCCTTAGAGAATGAAACAATCGTTGGAACATCTGGGGACATTCTAGTTAGTGATGAGAATAAAAAGAAAGGAAATGAGGAAAATTTAAATGAAAGTCTCATGACAAAAAATATATTGCAAGGAAATGTAAAAACTATAAAACCTCAAAATCTCAGTAGAACAGAGAAAGTAATGGCATTAGTTCTAGCTTCACTACCTAAGAGAAGAAGGATGTAAGCTAGGATTTTGAAGTAGGGTCATAGTTCTCCAAACGCTCTTGAGCAGCGAATAGTGTAGAAATTAGTATACACTAAGAATGCATACATCCATATTCCCATGATCTCACAATATTTAACTTCTTGCAAAATATAGAATCATTCCACTGTTAATATTTTGTGGAAAATTAATTGCAAACACATGTGAAGCATAAATAAAAACAATCGCACATAACACAGTTGTTTAACAGGAAAGCCTGAAGTTGAAAACCCCAACTATCATATATTATGTATCATGGAGATAATGTAACAATCTCATACAAAGCTTAGTACCTCAAGCTCTCAGTACAATCAATCGTCACACACTAACATAGAGGAAATTTGCAAATCCATGCACCAATCTCTACCCTCCTGCTCGCCTGCCTCCACTGTGCAATCCTTGCTGAAGAATAGGTCTGAATGAATTCGAATTACCCTTTCCTTGACTGTGCAATCCTCATTGGAAACTCCAATGTGTCTGTGGTGCAATCAATGCATCACTATAGTCACAACAGACAGTCCATCTTTCCCTTTCACCTATCTCTCCACTGGGTCTCCACTAGAATTTACATGCACAATAGTTAACTATTGTATTTGTTCAATTGATTAATGAGTTATTATTTGTGAATTAATTAACTAATTAATTCACTCCACTCTCACTAGTATATCATTCAGTTAGACTAGATACAACTAGCTCAACTGAGTCTAACTGAGTTCAACTGAATACAACTCCATGAACTACTCTTCCAACTCTGTCATAAATTTTCCACTTCAGTTCTAACTGAGTCCTCCATGCATGAACCACCAGTAAACCCTAGGAATTGTGTAATTCCTTCAGTCCACTGATTTTCCAAATCTTTGCACTGAAATTAAGTGCTCAAAGAGAGTAATTTTATGTTTATTGTTAGATTATTATTAAGAGCTAATAATAATCGACACTTCTATTTTTAGATTGACAAACTATAAATAGACTTTGCCCAATATTCTAAAAATAGAATTTCATCTATTTTTCCAACTTGATCAACCATCCAAAAATAGCATCCTGCAACTTTTGAAATATGATCACCATGTCTAAAAATAGATTTGTGCCAAAAATAGCCTGCGGGCCCACTTTGTGAAGGTGACTCTTTTCACTAATCTCATCATCTTGTTGAATCTCAACACTCCCTCTCAACAAGATATGGATTATCCTTCACCCCTATCCTACCTCTATGGTATTAAAATCTTCTCTTGGTGAGTGCCTTCATCAGAATATCTGCATCTTGATCCTCCATAGGAATGTACTGAAGCAACATGATCTTCCGCTGCACACAATCCCTGATATGATGATACTGGATATCAATATGTTTAGATCTATCATGAAACAAAGGATTAACTGAGAGTTTAATGCAACTCTGATTATCACAATGTATCACTGTAGGATCTAAATGTGAACCAAACAAACCGACCAGGATCTTCCTCATCCAGATAGCCACACATGCATCTTGACTTGCTGCCATGTATTCTACTTCCGCTAAACTGAGTGCCATGGATCTTTGTTTCCTGCTGTACCAAGAAACTCTCGTAGATACGATACTAAAAATCCCTCCTGATGTGCTCTTTCTGTCTGTTGGGCTGCCTACCCAATCTGTATCCATGAAGGCATGCAAATTCACCTCATCCATCTATCTGTACCATAAGCCATACTCAAATGTGCCCCTGAGATACCTCAGGACATGCCTGCTTGCCTTCCAAAAGAACTTGGTAGGATTAACCATCACTTGTGAAAGCTGGTTCACTGCATAGCATATGTCTAGTCTTGTATTAACTAAATACATGAGTGAACCCACCAACTTTCGATAAACAGTGGCATCCACTACCTCTACCAATGTAGCATCCTCTTTCCTCCAATTTCCTGGAAGAGGAGTGTCGAAAGGCTTGCAGCCTTGCATGTGAAACTTCTCCAATATCTCCTGGGCATACTTGCCTTGAGACACAAATAGTTCACCTTCTCGCTGCCATATTTCCAATCCAAGGAAATAATGAAGGAGGAAAAAATCCTTCATCTCAAACTCCTTTGCAAGATCTGCCTTGCATGAGTGTATCAACTGCTCATCACTCGTTAGTATTAAATCATCAATATAAAGAAAAATGATTAAAAGCTTACCCTTCACCACAATTTGGTACAGGTTTGCATCTTCCTCACTCTTGTTGAAGCCAAGTCCAGTGAAGTAGCTGTTGATCTATGTGTACCAAGCACAAGGTGCTTGTTTCAGCCCATACAATGCTCTTTTGAGCCTTCACACATGCGACTCGCTGCTGAAGATCTCAAATCCTTCAGGCTACTCAATGTACACCTCGTCCTCAATGATCCCATTAAGGAATGCAGTCTTAACATCCATCTGATGAATGTGCCAACCCATCTGCACTGAGAGAGTAAGGATGGTCCTTATGGAAAAATACCATGCGACATGTGTAGAGGTTTCTTGATAATCAATCCCCTCGATCTGTGAGAATCCACCGGAAAAAAATCTTGCCTTATACTTCTCGATGCTCCCATCAACAACTTGCTTTACCTTGTAGATCCATCTTGATCCTACAACTGATTTTCCCACCGGCCTTGGAAAAATCTCCCAAGCACTGTTTCTAACAATGGAGTCATACTCCTCCACCATGGCATCTATCCATGTGGGCTCCTGCACTGCTTCTTCAAAATAAGATGCCTATGTCACAATACACTTGTTCATAAGAGCCATGTATCCAATAAATCAGTCAGGTGACTGTCTCTATCTATGGTGTGATGTAGGGACTCCTAAATTCTGTGCCACATCAAGCTTCAGTCTCTCAGCTTCTCTGGTACACTTTCTGCCTTGTCTGATGTTTGGTTTTGCATGAGTGGACTCCTCCACTCCATGAATCTCCTCCTGTGTATGATCCACATATAGAGGCTCATATTTGGGAACAAGAAGTTCCTTTTCTGCATGGAATTATAGCTCCTCTCAAGTGAAAAATTCATGGATTTCACCTCATTGAATTTTATATCCCATCGCACCACAGTCATCCAACTGTTTGGAAAATACACACAATAATTATGGGGTGTTTCTGTGTACCCCACAAATATCCCAACTTCTGCAGTCGGCTCTAGCTTCTTCCTGGCGTCCTTTGTCACATGAATGTAAATAGATGAGCCAAAAATCTTCAAATGAGAAATATCAGACTTCTTACCTGTAAAAGCTTCTTCAGGTGTACTCATGCCAAGTACTGTATGAGGACAACGGTTTTTCACATAAACCGCAGTGTTGCATGCTTCCGCCCACAAGTGCATCGATAGGCCTTGGTCATGCAGCATTGCTCATGCAACACCCACAAGCGTTCTATTCTTCCTCTCAGCAACCCCATTCTATTGTGGGTTATGAGGCACTATGAGTTCTCTTCAAATTCCTTCTTTGCTACAGAAGTTTTTGAATTCACCTGAGATGTAGTCACCACCATTATCACTCTGTAGAGCTTTCACTTACTTCCCTGACTCCTTCTCCACCAATTCTTTGAACTCACAGAAATTTGAGAATGTTTCGCTCTTCTTGTACATGAAGAAGATCTAGCAACTACGAGAATATTCATCAACAAATATAACATAATACCTATGTTTTGTTGTTGAAGCAACCGAGAAAGGTCCACACACGTCTATGTGAATTCTCTCCAGTATCACCGAAGCACAATTCTCCTTCTCATGAAAGGTGGTCTTCACAAACTTACCCATAGTACATCCCTTGCACTGATCTGACTGTGCAAGAGATGTGCAAGAGTACCCTTGGGAAGTCCAGTAGAAATCTGCTGCAAAATCTTCAAAGCGCCATGGTGAAGATGGCCCAATCTCCTGTGCCATAATTCACCCTCATCTCGGCTCACCACTTCTTCTGCTTTTCCCACCATTGCAACGCAACCATCTACCTCCAAATTGTAGATATTCTTAACTCAAATCCCTATCTTCTTGGTTTGACCTGTTGTTTTATGTTGAAGGAAGGCTTTTCCCTCACTGAAAACAACAACATAACCTTTGTCTTCCAACATTGCGACTGAGACCAAGTTCTTCTTCAGACCTGGAACATGCATAACATCCTTCAACAAGAATGGATTACCAGAATCCCTCTCAAAGGTAATGGTCCCAATGCCAGTCACACTGTATTGACCATTGTCGCCCATCTCTATATGCATCTGGAGGTCCTTCTCCTCGAAGTCACTAAACAACTCCTTGTCTCCCGTCATATGGAAAGACGCAACACTATCAATATGCCACACTGATCCCATATAGCTTGAAACCAAGCATGCGATCAAAGAGAAATCAAGTTCAAATTGTGAGGCTAAGGCCTCTCCAGCTGCAGCTCCAACAACCTTCTTATTCTTCTTCTTTTGTGGGCAGTTAGTGTCGAAATGCCCATGTTCATGATAGTGAAAACACTTCACCTTGGACAAAATCTGTAATATTCCTAATTAGCCCAAGCTAATAGGAATATTCCTTTTTGTTTTCATTTTCTTGTTCAAGAATAAAATTGTAAAGGAGGACAAATTAAACTCCTAAAACAATAAAATAAATCAATGCCCATATGAACAAGGCTAAATCTGGGCTGCTTTAATGAAAATCCTTTATGTGTGAAAGGGGATTGTGAAAATTGACTGGGTCAATAGGACCAAATCTATAGCATTTTCCAGATGAAATGTACCAAGATAAATAGCGCAGATCTAGTTGGAGGTTCCAAATGTGAAAGGAGCTAAACCTTTGAGATGGTTTAGGGTTTTGCAAGGCTTTCATCCTATAAATGAAAGAGGAGAGTAGCATGAGGGAGGTTATTGAACATATTATCTTAGAAGGATTTGTATGTTTAGAAACTTCTCATTCTCTGGCTATTTAGCGTAGAATAGTGTTGTTTAGCATTTGGGTGTTCCTGGTCGGGAATCCCACCTCTTTCCTTGAGAGGCCTCTTGGAAGAATCTTGCGTTTCTTGGTCCACTATCAGGCATTTGGCCAAGCTTCTTCTTCCAACTACAACTCAGATCCTGTTGAGGGCTGGTTGCCCTTGTGAGTAGCAGCAAGTGGAAGCTAGATCTATTCATATCTAGACCATACTACTGCCTCTTCTCAGTGAGTGAGTCTTTTATCCTCCTGGAAGAGTGTATAAGTAGTCTTGAGCTTCAGATCTACAACTTTGCATTAGGCCAAAGTCTACAAAAATCCTACAACACATTTTATCTCCCTATACTACGTTATTTTTCAAGAGAAGAGTTGCAGGGTGTTTGGCAAATGTTTGGAGGAGAGATCTCTGGTGTAAAGGAGTCTTCCTTGCACTGTGGTGATCCATGGATTGGCCAACCAATCCATGTATGTTTTAGATTTTATTCATTCATTGTTGTATCTACTTTAGAATTTCTAAAGAATTATGCAGATCTGTTGCATTAGATCTCAGATCTACTCTCTATGCTTCATGTTTTGCTGAAAACCCCAAGGGGGATGTAAAATAGAGACAGTCTAGTGTACAGATCTGATATAGATCTAATATTTTGTACACGGATCTATCCTAGATCTGAATTGTAACCTACAGTTGTTTTTTTTCCAAAATAAAACATTTTCAAGCTTGTTCAGTCATTTCCTATGGTTGCGGTACCTCATTCTTGAGGATTTCTTCATGCATTCTCTTCATGTAAAAGAAGATTTTTCTCTATTTCCATCCATAATATGATGGAATAAACTTATATCTTATATTCATGCCATATTTACCTCAAACCTTTATAAAATCATGATGTATATGCTTCAGTCACTTTCTGTTGAGTTAAGTCTTGGGGATTGGGCCTTTTTAAGCTATATCAGGACCAGGAGACCTGTTTAACTTAGCTAGAGTAATTTTTTCCCTTAAATTTGGTATGTGAGTCCCACATGACCTAATATAAATGATTCCACCATCATTTCCCCTTATTTTTACGCAAATCTCAGTAAATGACGTTTTTAGGGCTGAAATAGATGCTTTTCCCCATATTGTATCATGAATCAGAATATAAGTTGCTGTTGTAGTTTTGATTGAAGGATATCTATTTTTAACACATCATATGAGCTTATTTAACTCTGCATATCCATTATTTTGTTTATATATTGCTGCAACCCCTCATTGGGCATCTATCAAGCCATACTAGGTGTGGGAGGCCTGTTTGCCTCACCTAGTCTGATTGGTTTTTAATATCCTCTTGGATTTTGGTCTTATATTATTAGATATAAGGAATCCAAGGGCTGATCTTGGTTTCTGAAGCACACATCCCTGAAAAATGTGTTTTTAAGGCCTGTCTTGCTATGCAGTCACTTTTGGGCATATTACAAAATCCTGCTTCTTGCCTTTAGCTTTAGATTTTGAAGGAAATTTATTCCCATTCCCTTTCCTTACTTTGGAAGCCAAAGAAAAATTCTCTTCATCTTCATTCTTAGATGAAGATCCATCCTTGGTACCCCACCTTATCTCCTCCTACACTAGATCCGACCAAAGTCGCTCCCATCCCGGCAGTTTCTCCCGTCCATTGACAGAGTCTTCATAGCTATGCCAAATCCTCGGAAGCCCAAGGAGAGCCAAGCTCGCCAAGTATTCATCATCAATAGTAACCCCCAAAATTCCCAATTCATCCTTGCAGTGGGCAAACTTCATGAGGTATTTTGGAATATTGTCGCCCTTCTCCATTTTTATTTTTCTGAGCTTGTCTTTAAGCGCCAACTTCCTTTGGTCGCTTCTTCTTTCAAAAAAATTTGTCAAAGCCTTCCACATTAAGAATGGAGTGGATTTCCCGTGAAGTCTGGAAAAAATATGGTCCTTCACACCTTCCAACAAAATTCTTCTTGTCTTTTCTGTCTTCTTTTGCCATGCGTCAAGTAATGCAGCATCACTAGATCCTGGCTTAGGAACATCGCTATCGCTGAACTCCTTCAGTCCATTATCCTCCAGCACCACCTCCATCCTATCCTTCCAGGCTATTTAATTCAAGCTCCCATCAAGGTCATACTCCAATCTCAACCCATTGAAAGACATTTCAATGCATACTCAACTTCTGCACCAAGAATTTTCTGTAGCAAATTCGAATTGTCCACCAGCACAAACTCAACAATTCCTCACAATTGAAATCTTCGAGAATTAACACTTCTCTGATACCATGTAGAAATTAGTATACACTAAGCATGCATACATCCATATTTCCCTGATCTCACAATATTTAATTTCTTGCAAAATACAGAATCATTCCACTATTAATCTTTTCCGGAAAATTAATTGCAAACACATGTGAAGCATAAATAAAAACAATCGCACATAACACATTTTTTTAACGGGAAAGCCTGAAGCCAAAAACCCCAAATATCATATATTATGTATCATGGAGATCATATAAAAACATCATACAAATATTAGTACATCAAGCTCTTAGTACAATCAATCATCACACACTAACATAGAAGAAATCTGCAAATCCATGCACCGATCTCTGCCCTCCTACTAGCCTACCTCCACTGTGCAATCCCTGCTGAAGAATAGATTTGAATGAATTCGAATTACCCTTGCCTTGAGTGTGCAATCCTCATTGGAAAATCCAATGTGTGTGTAGTGCAATCAATGCATCACTATAGTCACAACAGATAGTCCATCTTGCCCTTTCATCTATCTCTCCACTGGGTCTCCACTAGAACTGACATGCACTGTGGTTAATTGCTGTATTTGTTCAGTTGATTAATGAGTTACTATTTGTGAATTAATTAACTCCACTCTCACTAGTGTATTATTCAGTTAGAATAGATACAAGTTGTTGTGTAACCAGCTCCAAAGAGAGAAGAAAAGAGATATTCACGCCTTAGAAATGAGCCACTTCGAGGGGGCAACCTCCAATACATTACATGAATGAACAATTCATGGATGATACAAATGACAAAACCTCCTTTCTATATATAGGATTCCATGGGGCCACAATGTAATCCTAGTGGTGCCACAATGTAATCCTATCCAACCTAACAATAATAATGTAAGGGCACAATAATAACAATATGGGGGTTACAGGGGTACAACAATAACAATAAGGGGGGCTACACTAACATAATAAGGGACTACACTATTAATATAAGGACTTAACATGCCCCTCTCCTTCAAAAAAGTGTTGTCCTCAACGCTTGAGTAGCTCTGGGTGCTTCTGTATAAAATTCTCATCCTCCCATGTAGAATCTTTCGTGGGTAAGTTCTTCCACTTGATGAGATACTCTGAAATTGATCGATTCCGTAGTTGTCGAGTTCTTTTTTCCATGACTGCTTCAGGTTCCAATATGATTTTCCCTTCCCCATCAAGTTCTGGCAATACTGTTTGAACTGGAAGATTTTCACCTATAGCCTTCTTTAAGCATGAAACATGGAAAACTGGATGTACTCGCGAAGAAGCAGGAAGCTCCAATTTGTATGCCATAGTACCAATCTTTTGCAACACCGTGTAAGGACCATAGTACTTTGGCGATAATTTATTATCCTTCTTAGCTTGCTTGAGGGACATTTGTTTGTATGGTTGTAGCCGTAAAAATACCCAGTCTCCTACATCAAAACTTCTCTCGCTGCGATGTTGATCTGCCTGTTGTTTCATTCGATTTTGTGCCAAATTGAGGTTATCCTTTAAGAGTTGGAGAACTTCTTGCTGATGCTCGATGTGATCTTCCACTGCTTGAACCTTCGAATTTTCCCTTAAAGATGATGTGATCGATGGTGGATGATATCCATAAAGTGCCATAAATAGGGTCATTTTTGTTGCAGTATGGAAGGAAGTGTTATACCACCATTCAGCGAGAGGTAACCACTTGACCCATTGTGTTTGTTTATCAGATACAAAATAAAGAAGATATCCTTCCAAACATTTATTTACTATCTCAGTTTGACCATCAGATTGAGGATGATAAGATGAGCTATGAGCTAATTGAGTACCCAAACAAGAAAATAACTCCGTCCAAAAATTTCCAGTAAAAATGGGATCTCTGTCGCTCACATTAACCCTTGGGCTTCCATGTAGCTTTTGAATTCTGTCCATAAATGTAGTAGCAACTGTACTTGCTTTAAATGGATGAGATAATGCACAAAAGTGTGCATACTTGGTAAGTCTATCAGCTACCACCATGATGACACTCTTTCCTTCGGACTTAGGTAAACCTGTGATAAAATCCATTGAAATCTCCTCCCAACGTTGACTTGGAATGGATAAAGGTTGTGGAAGTCCCGGGGTCTTAATTGTCTCAACTTTATTCTGCTGGCAAACCAAACATTCTGCCACAAACTTTTGAATATCAGATTTAAGGCCATCCCAAAAAAATTCTTTCTTCACCCTGTGGTAAGTTTTTAAAAATCCTGAGTGTCCTCCTAAAGGAGAAGTGTGCAATTCGAGAAGAATCTTTTGTTTTAGTTGGGAATTCTTACAAAGATATAAGCGATCTTTGTACCATAAGGAATCATTTTTCCAACTAAATGTATCAGATGTACTAGGATCTTGCTCCAACTTTTGAATGAGTGTCCATACATCTTTGTCCTTCTTCCATTCATCTCTTGCTTCGGTTATCCAATCTGGTTGGATAATAGAAATGGCACAAAGCAATGCTTCCACCTCTTCATTCTTTCTTGAGAGTGCATCTGCAACAACATTAAGCTTTCCTTTTTGTAGATTATTTCAAAGTCATAACCCAACATCTTTGTGACCCATTTTTGTTGCTCTTCTGAAGATAGTCTTTGTTCCAAAAAGTGTTTAAGACTATCATGATCAGTTTTTACCTTGATGTGTCTTCCCATTAGGTAAGTTCTCCATTTCTTTAGTGCATGCGGTATTGCTAACATTTCCTTCTCATAAATAGGTTTCTGTAAATACTTTCCTTTGATTGGACGACTTTCAAAAGCAATGGGTCTTCCTTCCTGCATTAAAACTGCACTAATTCCATTTCCTGAGGCATCACATTCCACAATAAAGGTTTTTGTGAAGTCTGGTGTAGCTAAGACCGGTGCTAGGCACATTGCCTCTTTAAGACGTTCAAAGGCCTTAGTTGCTTCGGGAGTCCATGAAAATGCATCTTTCTTCAATAATGTTGTTAGAGGTGCTGCTATTCTCCCATAATTCTTAACAAACTTGCGATAATACCCTGTTAACCCGAGAAATCCTCGCAACTGCTTTATGGTTGTGGGAACTTTCCATTCCTTAATGGCTTTAATTTTGTTAGGGTCTACTTTAACACCCTCGTGGGATACAATATGACCCAGATATTCCACCTCTTGTACTCCAAAGAAACATTTGGATTTTTTTGCATATAATTGTTTCTCCTGCAATAGTTTGAGCACCCTGTCAACATGTTCAACATGATCCTTCCAAGACCTGCTGTAGATTGGTATATCATCAAAAAATACTAGCACAAATTTTCTAAGGAAGGGTTTGAAAATGGAATTCATCAACCCTTGAAATGTAGAAGGTGCATTGGTAAGGCCAAAAGGCATGACCAAAAATTCATAATGACCCTCATGAGTTCGAAATCTTGTTTTTGGAATATCTTCAGTCTTCATTCTAATTTGATGATATCCTGAACGAAGATCCAACTTGGTAAAATAAATTGCTCCATGTAATTCATCCAATAATTCATCATTCACAGGAATGGGAAATTTGTCTTTAATGGTGAGCTTATTGAGCTCCCTATAATCTGGACACATTCGCCATGATCCATCCTTCTTGTGTACCAATACTACGGGAGCAGAGAAAGAACTTTGACTAGGTTGAATTATACCCGCCTCTAACATTTCTGCAATCATACGTTCAAATTCACTCTTTTGGAAGTAAGGATATATATAAGGCCTGATGTTTGGAGGAACACTTCCTAGAATCAAATGAATAGCATGATCATGATCACGAATAGGTGGGAGTCCTTTGGGAGTTTCAAACACCTTGGAATGATTGTCCAAGACTTGTTGGAGATCTGCCGAAATAGATGATTTTGATGTCGGAACGTCTAGTGAGCATAATTGTGCAATTAAGCCTCGTTGTTCTTTCTTTAGAAGCTTTGTCATGACATTAGAGCTTATTATCCTTCCCGGCTTCCCTTCAATACCCCGTAATTCGACTTCCTTTCCTTCTGAAAAAAATTTCAAGAAAAGTTCTTGAAAATTAAAGCTACCGTCCCCAAATATTGTAACCATTGTACTCCTAGTACAACATCAGCACCTCCCATAGGAATGGAAAGCATTGGACTAGTCAATACATATTCCCCCATGGTTAACTTGATATTATGGCATTTTCCAGAGCAATTTATAGTTCCTCCATTTGCAACCATCACTTGACATTCTGGTGCTGGGTATAGGAAACAATTCAATTTCTTGGCTACCTTACAATGAATAAAATTATGGGTACTACCTGAATCAATCAACACTATTACCTTTTTCTTCTTGATATGTCCTTCTATCTTGAGAGTTTGAGGAGTGGTAATTCCTGCCAATGCATTACACGATATGGTCAGACTCATTTCTTCCTCTTCTTGGGTTGGTTCCTGGTGTATATCCTCTTCTTGTTCCTTTTCTTCTTCCTCTTCACAATCTATGTAAAATAATTTCTTCTCAGCACACTTATGACCTTTAGTGTATTTGCTATCACAACTGTAGCAAAGCCCTTTTGCTCTTTTTTCTTCCAATTGTTGAGGTGTCAACCTTGTAGGTTGTGGAAATCTAGGCGTAGCAACACTTCCTTCTTTATAGAATTGAGTGGTAGGCTTCCTTGTCGCCATAATTTTACATTCAACTTTTCTTGCCAACCTGAATGCCTTCTCCAATGAATCAGGTTCCAGAACGCAAACTTCATGTTGAATGTTATCCTTTAAAGTGCCTATGAAGAGATCAATCCTGTGTTCCTCTGGAATATCGGTTACCCTTATATTCAATTTTTGGAAGTCCTCAATGTGCTGCCCCACTAAACCCTTTTGTTTGAGATTTATCAATTGGCTAAAGAAGGTGTTGCTCTTTGTATCCTCATAATGTGCTATCATTTCCTCCGTAAAAATTGACCAAGTCACAATTTTTTTACGGGAGCAAAGCCATCGATACCATACAAATGTATTTTGTTCTAAATGTAAAGTTGCAATGCGTACCTTTTGTGTGTTTTGCACATTATGGAGATCAAAATATTGCTCCATCTGTAGTATCCATGTTACAGGATCCTTTCCATCAAACTTCCTCATATCCATTTTTTGGAATATGGTGGTTCTTCCCACCAACATTCGAGTTTATGAAATCACGATTAACATTTATTTTGTTCTCATCATGAGGTTCTTCTCCTATATTTCCGCCATTAGGAATCATTTATGGTTTTAAGCTTGTCATCAAGCCTTCCATGTATGCTTTTAGATCACTCTTCATGTTTTCCATGTTGTCTTTTATGTCATCCATCTTAGCTTCCATGCCCACTTCCATGCCATCCATCTTAGCTTCCAAACCAATCATCTTAGCTTCCATGCCTTTCTTCAAACCATCCATCTTAGTTTCCACACCTTTCTTCAAAACTTCCATTTCATTTTTTGTTGTTCTTTGCGAGAGCGAAATTTTCTCTTGTAATTTTGATATGTCATGTTGCCATTCTTCATCTTCATGAGTCATAGTAGAGCCTTCTGAAGGCTTAATGGATGTTGAATTCTTTTTAGAGGCCATTTTAGAATCCAATATGGATATCTATTCTACAAGATGCCCTTGGAATCAATTCAAATTGATTCTTCAAACAAGACTTATGCAATTCGGAAAAAATACACACCTTTTACTATCTTTTAGGAGATCGATATTGAAATTGAATTATCTCTGTAATTGAAAATCTTCAATATCTGAAACTCAGCCCTGTAGTAGCCCTATGAAGCTTCTTTCAAATGCCACAGGTCTGACCTGATTTTGATTCTCCAAGACAAAGTTGTGTCCAATCTCCCACAATGACCTAATTCTGGACTGGTTCAGTAGAGCGAACTTGTACGACTTGCCACGTGTCACTTTTTTGTCCTTTGTCTCTGAAATTGATAGAAAAGAAACTGCAGGCCGTGTACTTGTGACCACTTTTGACGGTACTCCAATCCAATCTTCAGAGAGAGAGTTATTAAACTTTTCCCACGATCACCTCTTTGGGATGAAATTCAGGAGCCTGAAAAAGCACTACCTTCCACAGATCATATCTCCAAAAATATTGTGAACCAAGCTCTGAAATTGTTTGAAAAATTTCCTCAGGATTTCAGCTTCGCACCCTATGAATTTCAGATTCTGAACCTTCGCAGAAAAAATTTTATAGCGAAAATTCCACGATGACCTGTTTAGGAGCTTGAAACAAGGCCTAACTTCCACAGATGATATCTCCGCAAATATTGCGAACCAAGCTCTGAAATTTTTAGACAATATTCCTCAGGATTTCAGCTTCGCACCCTAAAAATTTCAGCTTCTGAAACTTCGTAGAAAAAAAGTTATAGCGAAAATTCCACGATGACCTGTTTGGAGCAGCGAAACCCTAGAATCCAAAGCTCCGATACCAAATGTTGTGTAACCAGCTCCAAAAATAGAAGAAAAGAGATATCAACGCCTTAGAAATAAGCCACTTCGAGGGGGAAACCTCCAATACATTACATGAATGAACAATTCTTGGATGATACAATTTACAAAACCTCCTTTCTATATATAGGAGTCCATGGAGCCATAATGTAATCCTAGTGGGGCCACAATGTAATCCTAGCCGACCTAACAATAATAATGTAAGGGCACAATAATAACAATATGGGGGTTACAGGGGTACAATAATAACAATAAGGGGGGCTACACTAACATAATAAGGGGCTACACTATTAATATAGGGACTTAACACAAGTAGCTCAAATGAGTCTAACTGAGTTCCACTAAATACAACTCCATGAACTACTCTTCCAACTCTGTCATAACTTTGCCACTTCAATTCTAACTGAGTCCTCCATGCATGAACCACTAGTAAACCCTAGGAATTGTGTAATTCCTTCAGCCCACTGATTTTCCAAATCTGTGCACTGAAATTAAGTTCTCCAAGAGAATAATTTGTTGTTTATTTTTAGATTATTATTAAGAGCTACTAATAATCGACACTTCTATTTTTAGATCGACGATCTGTAAATAGACTTCGCCCAATATTCTAAAAATAGAATTTCATCTATTTTTCCAACTTGACCAACCATCCACAAATATCATCCTGCAACTTCTGAAATATGATAACCATGTCTAAAAATAGACATAGTCCAAAAATAGACTTGCTCCAAAAATAGCCTACGGGCCCACTTAGTGAAGGCAACTATTTTCACTAAGCTCATCATCTTGTTCAATCTCAACAAATAGAAGAAAAATTGAGTCAAGGAGAAGAAAAATCATCCCAAAATGTATCAACTATAGAAAAAATGGAGCATGAAACAATAATACCCCAAGCATTATAAGGCCTAGAGAGTTTACTACATACTGCGAATTTTGGAGAAGCTGCGACCACTTCAATAGAAAAACTTGTAGTTCATTTTGACAATCCTCTCGACCAGGAGGCTTCATCGAATTCGTCGGCTATAAATTCTCCTATCAATTCTGCATCTATTTTTATCCTAGAATCGGATAATGAGAGTCATCTGGAGACTGTGTTGCTACTTTATTAGAGCCTTCCTTTCCATAGGGAATGGATCCACAATATTTTGAGAATTTTATTGATGACGAACAAGATAATAGAATTGGATTCTCAACTGAACCTCAAATATATTTTCCTGATGTTGGATTCCTGAATTATGGAACTGATGTGATCAAAAGGGAAGTTGGTAGCTTACCGATAGTCAAGCCCATTTAGGAAACTATTGTTGCAGAAGATAAAATAGTAGTTTTTGTTTCCTCCCTAAAAACATCAGTTAGCAGTCTTGTTCATATGACCACATATAATAAATTTTGGGAGAAATAAAGGAAAAGGGAAATTTTAAAAATAAATTGATAAATTGAAGAAAGAAAATAATAAACTACGAGGAAATTTACAACAACTCAAAATTTGGCTACATGATAATAACCAGTTTCATAGAGATTATGTGAAGAGGCCTAAGTGAAATAAGGAGTCTCAGGAAATGGAAGTCCATACTGATTTCATATCTGTCTTTAATGAAGCTAGTACTCAGATAGACTTTGTTCTTTATTCTATTGAAGTAGGAGCCCAGACTCACCCTGAGGTACAGATGATGGACGCTCCTCCTACACTTGTTGAAATAGGAATTCAAATTGATCCTCCATTGACTTTTAATGACAAAATGGTACAAACAGAAGATGTGTTTCCCTATACTAACTTGATTGTAGAAGAATCCATTAGAGTCCTGCATAAAATTATGGAGGAACAACAACATACCATAGAAATATATCAGGGAGAAGTGGTCCCTTCCAAGCAACATTAGGAGTTTCTCCAATGATTTAAAGAACCGGAAATAAAAAAAGATGAGACCTATGCACAATTAAGAGCATTTGGAAAGGAAGTGCATGATTTAAAGTGTTATCCACCTATAAAAAATTTTCATACGAAATGGTGGCTAAATATGTTTCTGAGTCTTCAAGAGAAACATTTCCTTTGTAAATCTATCATTCTTGTAGCCTCCATGTTTTTTCTATCCTTCAAAATTATCTTCACTTCTGTTTCCATTAATGAACCCTGTTGTTTATGAAAGAAATTGTTTTCAAAAGCCTCCTTCTTCCCCATTTTCCCTCATTCATACTTTATTTTCCTTCATTCCCTACATAAATTTCCTTTGATAAGGTTTAAAACCTATTTTTTAACCTTATCGGACCCCCTCAAGACCTTCAATTTGGCCTAAAAAACTGTTTTTAGGCATTAAGACCTTAAGCCCCTTTCGGCCTTAGCCCTAGCTCATTTTCTGCATGTGACCCAGAGCCATAACTAGGCGCTAACCCTTATCGCTCATTGCAATTGGAGTTTCCTTTCCCCAAATTTTCCTTTATTCTTCCAATCTTCCGATGCGATGAGCCCCTTCCCCTCCTGAACTTCGATTTAATCTCTTCCATTGATCAAGTTAGATTTGATGGTCTCCGCTCAATTGCATCGCTTCATCGGTTCTTTGCTTCACTCATCACTCGTGCCCACCAATTTCATCTGGACCATTGAATCCACAAGAACCAACGGCCAGGATCTCATCATGCTCTGCCCATAGCCCTCTGTCATCACCCTGTTGATTTAATCTTCACCGTTGATCTGTTTCGATCCTATGGCTAGTGCTTAATCGCATATCGCAAACATAGTCTTCCCTTTTTCTTCTCCTCCGATGGCCCGATTCCTCGATTTGATCCTGACTATCGAATACACAAGAACCGATGACCAATATTTCATCGCACTCCACATTTTCCTTTCTCCCTTTCACTGTTCCGCGGATCACCGGTTAGATCTCTGCCGTCCATTCCTACAGATCCGACAGCTCCCATCTTTCCACTCATTCACTTACCCCATTTTCCTCTTGTTCAAAAACTATGCTTTCTCTTTAAATCTCGACCGTCCAATCCGTAGATCTAACAGTCCTAACTCAACCCCACCATATGTTCTACCCGCACACATTTCCACCGATCACGCTTAACCTGAGCCATTCGATTTTCTGCCCCTCTTACGACGGCTTAAAACTCCATATCGCGTAATTTTTGCGCCCAAGGGTTAATGTTTCAAAATTGTGCGATATGGGCGGTTTTCAAAATACACATGTCAGACGTTGTATGGAATCGCGTTCCAAAATAAAATACCACCTCCCCCCCCAGAGCCCACGCGAAAACCACTGTTGGTTTTCTGCCATACCGCTTCCCTCTATGATAACATTTGCAATTTTAATCTTGGCCATCGATCTCTGAGATCGAACGACCCATGTTATATCACAACTCAATTCTTTTGCCTTCGTCCATTCTTCCAAATGATTTCATCGGACAATCTCCACCATTGATTGTCCTAATCCAATGGTTCCTGTTCATTGTTGTGCCAAAACTCCATTTTCACCTAGTTATTTGTTCTGCCAGGGTTTTCCTCCCTTTTTCTGCTGCATCCACGTTCTTCCTCACTTCTCCTCCACCCTCATGAGCCTCTGAAGTAGTCTTAACCAAATTCCGCAGGGGTTTTATAATTAGTTTTTTTGTTTTGCAGGGTTTAGTGGTGTTCGATCTATGTTTTTCCACAGTCACAGATAGGTGACTATATGATTTCAGAGTGACGATTATAACCTTAAATCAATGAAGAAAAGGAACCAACAGGGTTGTAAATTCATATTTAAATCAGTGGATCGCGATCCCCGACCCTCGAAGAAACCCTTCTATGATGGACAGCCACCTGTATTAACAAATAACAGTAAAGTATATCAGAGAATGAAGACCCGAAGATGAAGATCAAGGCTTAATTAAGCCTAAACATAGATCAGACGATAAATCACTTTGTTTATAAAAACATAGATTTATATTAGTCGAAGGAAGCCTCCACTGCCATATCAGAGGCTAAAATATCCTTTCAGATACCAAAAGTGCCACCTATAACCTCAATAAATCAAAAGAAGACATAGTAATTGCCTTAGTCACTGATATTTTGTTTAAAGCAGCCAAACTTATTGCCAGCCTCCCTTTAAGAGTTTTAAAGTCAACAAAATCTGCTAAGCGGCTAAAATCTCAATGAAAACCAATTAATACAGAGTAAAGATAAGAGGTCTCCTCTATTTGAGCCCCTCAAAGGCCGAGAAGCACTAAATCTGCATTAATTGAACATTTAGACCCTTATTACACTCCACCTCCTCATTTTCTTATAAAAAATCCTTGAGGAGCACATTGTAAAGGGTTGGTCTCTGGATATCTGTTGCATGTAAATAGTTTTCTGAAGCTGTTGAAGCCCTGTTTTTAATTTAAGATACATAAGCTGAGATGAGAAGTTTGAAGCTATAGAAACCTACTAGACTTGATGATTGTAACCAGTTTGAACATCAATATACAAGGTGATTCATGGGATCCTAGTCTATGTCAATGGTGATGTGTATCTCATAGTAATTGTTATTTTTCTTTAGTTTCCATTCTGTCCACTTTTCTCTGATAAAGAACAACAAATATAGATTATGATTTACTCCTGAAGTACCCTAAATCTCACTGATAAGATTTATCTATATGTTTTCTGCTGATTTTTTATTTGAAGGTAATTCAATAGAGTATAACCAGTGAAGTGTTGGTAAGCCCATATTTCCTTAGTACAACTTGATATTTTATATTTGAATGTTCTTGAGAAGTTTGCTAGTTAAAGTTGAGCTAGAGAAGTTTATGGTTAGCCCTGTCCTCTGGTTTATCTCCAACAATTGCTTTGAAGAGTTCCCTTAAGTGTATGTTGAAAGAAGGCTAGTTTCAAAGTACTTACCTGATCTTAGACTACTTTTTATGTTTATCATGAATGTTTTATTTTTGAATACGCTGAAAATAGGCTAAGTTAAAAGTCTTTACTTGATCTTAAGCTATTCTAAGTATTTTAAATGTTTTCTATTGAAAGTACATCAAAAGCAGGCTAGTTTAGAAGTACTTACCTGATCTTAGATTAATTTTATGTCTTTTCTTAAGTGCATGCCAAAAGCAAGATAGTTTCAAAGTACTTACTTGATCTTAGGCTGCTCTTTGTTTCTTCATCTGTTTGATTTCCCTCACTTCATTTCTTATTGTATCATTCCATAAAATCAACTTAAAGAGATCCTTTGACATAGATGACTTTCCCCATTAACCACTCTTGAACCTTGCTGCTTAAATAAAATCGTCTTATGACTCCATAGCCCAATGATTAAATTTTCTCCTTGCCTATCTTATTAGCTAAACCATTCTTCCACCTATTTACACCTTCACCCTTCATATAGACTTCCTTCACCTTCATCATATCATTGCCCAACCAAAACCAAACAATAAATATTGTTCTTCATAACTAGCCTAATATCACACTAAAAAGCCTTGAAGATCATAACTTTAAAGCTCATACATAGAGAGATCCCTCTCTGGATTTAGGAGGGCTAGATCCTAGAATCCCAAAGTGGTTTGATGTTGTCTTGTCTTTTGGATTTTCCAATCTGCCAAAACATAGGAACCCCAACATTCTGGCGACTCCACTGGGGATTACTGAGTTCATAGTTGCTTAGTAAGCTCTTATAGACTCATTGGTCTTTCAAATAACCATATAAACTCAGAAAAAACCCTTAAATATTTTATATTGGTTTCATAATAAACATGGTGGTGGACCATAAAACATTTTATCTCCAAAAGAGCTAAAAATTTCCACCTGGTGACTCCACTAGCCTCTAATAGGCCTATTACCCCTTCAGTCTTTGTAGAATCCATTTGGGAATGCATTGAGCAATCCCAATCATACTGTTGGTGGAAAGAAAAATTTAAATCATCCACATGGAGACTCCACAACTCTCAGAAGACCAAATGACTCCACCGGTAGAAGACTCTGAACTGGTTGAATGGACACAGTGACCTTTTTCCTAATTTACAGACATGATTGCAAGGATACAACGAAGATATGCCCCAATGAGTAGAGATCATATCTCAGGGTTTCCACATAAGACGCCCCAGGTGAATTGGGATGACAACCTACCTGTTTTTCAAGGTGAAAAGTTTGATGACCCTTTATTACATCTCATCAAATTTCATATACATGTATGGAGGTTGAAAGTCGAATGGCATGAAGACTGCCTTATGAAAATGTTTATGTTGAAATTAGAAGGAGAAGCTAGGGATTGGTATGAATGGTTGAAATCTAGTATTTTGTTTTCTTTAAAAGACCTTGAATATGTGTTTTATGAGAACTATAAAGGAAACACTACATCATTATCATGGGGTGGAATACATTATGATCCATCACAAAAAATCACCCAACACATTATAGATAATGATGAGGATTTGGAAGAAATTCATCCTGAAGATCTTTTAACAGCCATTCATGAGTTTAATATCCTATTAAAGAGTTATAAGAATATAGATGAATCAATTGAGGAAGAAATAAACCAAGAAATAAAGGACATTCCTCAAGATATTTTTGAAAACCCAAATAATGATTCATCATCCCTTATAGCTGAGGCTCAAGAAGACATCCAACCTCAAAATCAGTCTTCAAAAGAGACAGATAACTGCTATACTCTTTTTCAAAGGAACATAGAAACATATTCCCCTTTGACAGAAAAAGAGATAGATCAGACTATTAATAAATAGCCAGTCTCTGAAACTTTTTGCAAAACAAATACTCTTGCCCATTCACATAGAGAACTTTGTTGTACAGTTTTAGAAAGTTCTTTTGTAGATTAGAATAAAGAAGGACATGATGATAACCCAGTATGTTTGATTGGTAGTATTACTTATATTTATGATTTTCCTAACTTTGATCTATCTAGTAATGATGCTTCCCAAACATAATTTTATCTTGCAGGACCATAATTAGCAGATTTATGGGATGAAGATCAATTCCTTCAAAGAAGTAATGAGCCAGTGCAGACTATTTATGATACTGATGAAGAAAGTTATGAAAGCTTGGTAGTAAGTAAAGATTCGTTGGATCTTTGCTCCACTTCATCTCAGACCATCAATAATAGTTTCCATGTGATTGGGAATCAACATCCTTTCAGCTCAAATGTTGAGGAGGAAAGCAATGAAGAAATTGTTGAGCAGGTTGAAACCAAGGAGCTTTCCCTTGAAAAAGAGGAAGCAAGTGAACATACCCCTGCTCAAGAATATAATAACCTCTTCACAGAGCTCAGTCCATTAAAACAGGACACACCAGGACTTCTAGAGGACAACACTGCAGTGTATGATGAGTCCTCCAGTTCAGATAATAATGAAGATGAGGAAGTTTGTATTCCTCAAAAGAATCTTTTCCTTGATCCAGTGGAGAAAGAAGAGATGATCCTGGTTGAAACAAATCTTCCAAATACTCTTAACCAGGCATTATTTCAAGATCCCTATGTTGATTTCCTGAAGACATCTGAAGAAGGGATAAAGGTTGCAAACAACAGTATTTCACCAAACGCAACAAAATTTTTCAAAGCTTCTGCTAAAGAACCCAGAAAATGGGAATGTCCCTGTCTGTCCTACATGCTCAAAGAGATGAGCAAAGACCAGTCATGGAGCCATCTGATTGACTGGATGTATTAGAAAAGAGAGTTTGTCAGTTAAAAATGTAAATATTCCAAGTTAGAGTAGGTTAGATAGGAATGTCAATAAAGCTCAGCCTATGAGCATTTAGTTAGTCTTTTATTTCTGCTTTTGAATTTGAAAAAAGAAAAAATACAAAAAAAATAAAAATAGAAAATAGGGCAGAATGAAAACAAGAAAGGTACAGCCCCATACCAAAAAAGAGAAACAAAGTCTGAAAGTGTGCAAGCTCAAATGCCACTCCTAAAAACACACTTCTAGTTAGTCATATACCCTAATCATGACTAATTAGATTTTCAATTTACTGCTGATAGGTTAGTGAATTAGAACAGCCAAATAGTACAATCTTGGCTTATCAGTAGAAATAGATTAGGATAGAAAAACAAATGTTCAAATAAGCTCAAATCTTGAACCTATGAGATTGATGAAGAACTGGTTCTAAAAAGCTCAAAACTTGAACCAGAAAAGAAAGAGAAGATAGCTCAAATAAAATCAAATCCAGAGCTATAGAATAATGAAGGATATTTTTGATTTCCAGATCTTAAGCCTTCACAATTTTGTTTTAAAATTTTCTGCAAATTTTAGTCTATGTGCAGCTTGTTTTTATGCCATAGATCAATAGAAAGTCAGATTGCTTAATCCTGGCTTGTCTGTTTTTAAATTTCTATTTTAGAAGTTAGAGAATGAAGATCTGTCAGACAGTCTAATCTTGACAGATAATAGTTAGGTAGTGAATTTATGAGTTCAACTGTTTAAACTAAACTCATGGAGAAATAAGAGTAGACTTAGACTAGTTTTATGTTTTCAATAAAAGAATAAAATGTTGATGAAAAGGTTTGCAAGTCCAAATGCACCTTCTGAAGAAAAAATGTTAGGAAGTAGGTTGTGTAGGTAGATGTTTGGAGAACACTTTCCTGCTGATATATCAAGTTCTAATCATTTCTGTTAGCAGCTGATAAAAATAGTATCAAAGTGAAAGGCACTAATCAACATTCCAGAGATGAATTTCTGTGGTTCTTGACACCTCCAAGGAGCTGCCATCCCAAGTTGGAGCCGTTGTTAGCCACCTATAAAAAAATTTCATACCAAATGGTGGCTACATATTTTTCTGAGTCTTCAAGAGAAAAATTTCCTTTGTAAATCTATAATTCTTGAAGCCTCCATGTGTTTTCTATCCTTCAGAATTATCTTCACTGTTGTTTCCATTAATGAACCCTATTTTTTATGAAAGAGACTGTTTTCAAAGGCCTCCATCTTCCCCATTTTCCCTCATTCATACTTTATTTTCTTCATTCCCTTCATAAATTTCCTTTGATAAGGTTTAAAACCTCTTTTTTAACCTTATCAGACCCCCTCAAAACCTTCAATTTGGCCTAAAAACCCGTTTTTAGGCATTAAGGCCTGAAGCCCCTTTCAGCCTTAGCCCTAGCCCCTTTTCTGCATGTGACCTAGAGCCATAACTAGGCACTAAGCCTTATCGCTCATCGCAATCAAAGTTTCCTTTCCCTGAATTTTCCTTTATTCTTCCAATCTTCTGATGCGATGAGCCCCTTCTCCTCCCGACCTCCGATTTAATCTCCACCATGGATCAAGTTAGATCTGATGGTCCGCGCTTAATCACATCGCTCCATCGGTTCTTCGCTTCGCTCATCACTCATGCCCGCCAATTTGATCTGGACCGTTGAATCCAAAAGAACCAACGACCAGGATCTCATCGTGCTCCACCCATAGCCCTCTGTCATCACCCTGCTGATTTAATCCTGACCATTGATATCTTCCGATCCTACGGCTAGCGCTTAATCGCATATCACAAACACAGTCTTCCCTTTTTCTTCTCCTCCGATGGCCTGATTCCCCGATTTGATCTTGACTGTAGAAATTTTCTGAATAATGATTAATTATCCACCGAGACTATCCTGGTCACATACTATTTGAACTTCATACACAACACATAATCTCTTCCACTCAACTCAACTCAGATCATCACACATGCGGAAATAAAATCAAGCGATAACACATCAAATCATCATACACATTAACACAGTATGTATGGGGAAAGCTTATAGCTGAAAACCCCATAGCTATTGTGTATATTATAATGGAGAAATCATGTAAAAAACTCAGTACAATACTCCTCACAAGTACTCAGTACTTTCTCATACAGTTACTCACAATCTAGCTCAGTTTTGAACAGGTTACTGGTTCAAAACTCACCGCCAATTGCCTTGCCTCTGTTGCGTGTTTCAATGCTATGGGATGGCCTCTTTATATAGATAAACCACTAGCCTGAACTGTGCAATCCTCATGGGCTTACTCCACCTATCTGTCTGTTTCAAATAGCAACAGTATAGTCACAACTGATAGCTAACTCCACCCTTTCATCTACCTCTTTCACTGGTCTCCACTGAACTGATCATGCACTGTAGTGAACTGATGTGTTCTTGAGTTGAATAATGAGTTACTAATTAATGAATTAAATAATATTTAATTCACTCCACTTATAACTAATTGATTAGCTAGTTAAACTAATCTCAATCAGTTCAACTAAAATAAACAGAACACAACTCCACTATCTGTCTCATTAACTCCTCCAAACTTCTGCCACTGAAGTCCAACTGAAGTCAACCATGCATGATGCCACCAAACCCTTGGGAACCACGTGATTCCTCTGTCAGATGCATGAGCCACTTCTGTAGCTCGAACTGAAGTGCTCCAAGAGAGTAAACTGCTGTTTAGAGTCCAAATATTATTAAGGGTAAATAATATTTGACTTCCGTGTTTTAAGGAGAGGCAGTCTAAAAATAGACTTCGACCTCTTTGACCTCAAAAATAGAGTCTCATCTATTTTTACCAACATGACACATACTTCAAGAATCTCAAACTAGAATCCTCGAACCATGCTCCATATGTCTAAAAATAGACATAGTCTAAAAATAGATTTTGCGCCAGAATTTGCCTGCGGGCCCACTTAGTGAAGGCGACTTCATTTCACTAAGCTCCATCATCTTGCTGCATTTTCAACACTCCCTCTCAGCAATATATGGATTATTTTCAACCCCTATCCTGCCTCTGTGGAATTCGAACTTGCTCCTGGTGAGCGCCTTCGTCAGGATGTCGGCATCCTGATCCTCCGTGGGAACATATGAGCACCTAAGATTCCACAACATAATCTCGATATGATGTTTTATGGGCCAATCTCGTGAAGCCATGTGGCCCTCAACCGATCCTCCTGTCTGCACCATGAACCATATCCCGATGCCTTCGATATAGTGCAAATACATGCTTCGTCTCGCCTTCCAAAAGAGCTGTAGTTTAACCGTATTTATGGTGTTGGTTAATCGCATAGCATATATCTAACAATGTGACTAGACATATAGCACCCCACCAATCGTCGATAGATGCTTGCAACCACTACCTCCGCCGAAGTAGCATCCTCCTTCCTCCAACCACTAGGAAGAGGAGTGTCAACAGGCTTGCAGCCTTGCATGTTGAACCTCTCCAGAATCTCCCGGGCATACTTTCCCTAAGAAACAAACAGTCCTCCGCTGCGCTGCCAAATCTCCAATCCCCAGAAATAATGAAGGATGCCCAAGTCCTTCATCTCAAACTCTCGTGCAAGATCCTCCTTGCATGAAAGTATCAACTGCTCATCGCCAGTCAAAATCAGATCATCTACATACAGTACGATGATCAACAGCTTCCCCTCCACCACAATCTGGTACAGGTTTGGATCCGCCTCACTCTTGGAGAATCCAAGCCCGGTGAAGTAGCTGTCTATCCGAGTGTACCAAGCACGAGGTGCTTGCTTCAGCCCATACAGTGCTCTCTTGAGTCGGCACACATGCGACTCACTGCTGAAGATCTCAAAACATTCAGGCTGCTCTATGTACACCTCCTCCTCAATAACTCCATTGAGGAACGCAGTCTTCACATCCATCTGATGAATGTGCCACCCCATCTACGCTGAGAGAGTAAGGATCGTCCGTATGGAAGAGTACCTTGCGACAGGTGCAAAGGTCTCCTCATAGTCAATGCCCTCGATCTGTGAAAAGCCACGGGCGACAAATCTCTCCTTGTACTTCTCCACACTCCCGTCAGCCGCCTGCTTCACTTTGTAGATCCATCGCAAACCCACCACTGATTTCCCCACCGGCCTTGGGACATTCTCCCATGCACTGTTCCTGACGATCGAATCATATTCTTCGATCATGGCATCAACCCAAGCGGGTTCCTCCACAGCTTCCTAAAAAGAGGATGGATCTGTCACAGCACATTGACTCACAAGAGCCATGTATCCAGTGTACCGATCTAGTGACTGTCTCTGTCTGCGCTGTGTTGTAGGTGGTCCTACAACCTTCTCTGCATCCCGAGCCAGTCGCTCATCTTCTGTAGTTCGCATGCGCCCTCTGATGGTTAGCACTGCCTGGGTGGTTTTTTCCACCTCCTGAACCTCTTCTTGTGGCTGATCCACATCCGGAAACTCCTCCTCAGGAACTAACAGCTCCTCATCTACATGCAAGTGTAGCTCCCTCTCAAGCGAACACTGCATGGCTTTCTCCTCCTAAAATTTTATATCCTGTCGCACAACAGTCTTGCGACTGTCTGAAAAATATACCCAGTAGTTGTGAGGTGTATCAGTGTACCCTACAAATATTCCAACCTCATCAATTGGATCCAGCTTCCTTCTCGCATCCTTCGTCACATGCATGTAGACAGGAGAACCAAAAATCCGCAAATGGGAAATATCAGGCCTCTTGCCAGAATAAGCCTCCTCTGGTGTACTCATGCCAAGAACCTTGTGAGGACAACGGTTCTGCACATGCACTGCTGTATTGCATGCCTCAGCCCACAAGTGAAGGGGTATGCCCTGATCATGCAACATCGCCCGTGCAGCACCCACGATCGTTCTGTTCTTCCGCTCAGCCACCCCGTTCTGCTGTGGGTTATGGGGTGCGATGAGCTCTCTCCGAATCCCTTCTGCACTGCAGAACTCCTTGAATTTAGCCGAGATGAATTCACCACCGTTATCACTCCTTAGAGTAATCACCTTCTTCCCCGACTCCTTCTCGACCAGTGCTTTAAACTCACAGAACTTCGCGAATGTATCGCTCTTCTTCTGCATGAAGAAGATCCAGCACCTTCGAGAGAAATCATCAACAAAGATCACATAATACTTGTGCTTTGCTGTCGAAGCAACTGAGAAAGGACCACACACGTCTGTGTGAACTCTCTCAAGGATCTTCGTGGCGTGACTATCCTTCTCGTGAAAGGTGGCTTTCACATACTTCCCTAAAGTACACCCCTTGCACTGATATGACTACGCAAGAGTGCCCTTAGGAAGCCCAGTATAAATCTGCTGCAAAATCTTCAAGGCTCCATGGTGAAGGTGGACCAATCTCCTGTGCCACAGTTCGCCCTCATCATCCCAACTTACCACTTCTCCCGCCTTGCATGCCATAGCTGCGCAGCCATCTACCTGCAACTGATAAAGGTTCTTGGTTCAAACCCCTATCTTCCGGGTCTCTCCAGTAGTCTTATTGCGCAGGAATGCTTTTCCTTCGCTGAAGACCACATCATACCCCTTATCTTCCAACATCGCCATAGAAATCAAGTTCTTCTTCAATCCAGGTACATGCATGACATCCCTCAATACAAAGGGTTTACCAGACTCCCTCTGAAAGGATATGGTACCGATACCAGTCGCACTGTATCTACCATCATCGCCCATCTCGATGTGCACACCCAAATCTTTGTCCTCCAGATCTGAGAACAAATTCCGATCTCCCGTCATATGAAATGACGCACCGCTGTCCAAGAACCATACCGATCCCATCAAACTTGAAACCAAGCATGCGATCAGTGAAAAGTCAAGCTCGAACTGTGAAGCCAAAGCTTCTCCATCTGCAAATCTTCCCGCTTGCTTGTTCTTCTTCTTCTTTGGAAAATTGGTAGCATAATGTCCGTGATCATGGCAGTGAAAACACTTCACTTTCGCCATATCCTGCTTCTTGCCCTTTGCACCAGAATGAGAGGTTTTCTTACCCTTCCCTTTCTTTGCTTTGGCCACCAAAGCGCAATTTTCTTCATCAGCTCCCTTTGATGAAGATCCATCTCAATTAGTCCTCCTTATCTCCTCCTGCATGAGATCCGCCCAAAGGTGCTCCCATCCCGGAAGCTTCTCCCGACCATTGACACTATCTTGATATGAGTGCCAAGCCTTCGGAAGACCAAGGAGAGCCAGGTTGACCATGTCCTCATCTTCGACAGTCACCCCCACACTTCCCAGCTCATCTCTGCACTGAGTGAACTTCGTGAGGTATTTGGCGATACTGTCGCCTTTCTCCATCTTGATGTTCTTGAGCTTATCTTTGAGTGCCAGCTTCCTTTGGTCGCTCTTACTCTGGAATAGATCCGTCAAAGCTTTCCACATTAAATATGGAGTAGCCTTTCCATGCAGGCTGGATACAATATGATCCTCGACGCCCTCCAACAGGATCCTTCGACACTTCGCCATCTTCTTTTGCCATGCTTCGACTTCAGCAGGATCAGTGGGCTTTTGGACATCCGTATCTACGAACTCCTTCAGACCATTATCTTCTAATACCGCCTCCATGCGATCCTTCCATGCAACATAATTCGAACTGCCTTCAAGAGCATATTCGAGTCGCAAACCGTTGAAAGACATTTTCAACACTGGCACCAAGAAAACAAAACTGCTGCAAAACTTCGAATTCCACCTCAAAGCTCAACTGCTCTAGATCATGAGAACAAATTATTTCTAGCACAGAGATCGACTGCAAGGGGCATTTACCAGACCTTTCACTTTCCGAAGAAAGATGAATCCGGAGGCTACCTGGCCCGCATGCAGACTCTGTCTACCGAAATAAGTTTGTAATCACTGTGATGATCAATATGAACTTCAATAGCTCCGATACCATGTATAAATTTGCTGAATAATGATTAATTATCCACCGAGACTATCCTGGTCACATACTATTTGAACTTCATACACAACACATAATCTCTTCCACTCAAATCAACTCAGATCATCAGACATGCGGAAATAAAATCAAGCGATAACACATCAAATCATCATACACATTAACACAGTATGTATGGGGAAAGCTTATAGCTGAAAACCCCGCAGCTATTGTGTATATTATAATGGAGAAATCAAGTAACAAACTCAGTATAATACTCCTCACAAGTACTCAGTACTTTCTCATACAGTTACTCACAATCTAGCTCAGTTTTGAACAGGTTACTGGTTCAAAACTCACCGCCAATTGCCTTGCCTCTATTGCGTGTTTCAATGCTATGGGATGGCCTCTTTATATAGATAAACCACCAGCCTGAACTGCGCAATCCTCATGGGATTACTCCACCTATCTGTGTGTTGCAAATAGCAACAGTATAGTCACAACTGATAGCTAACTCCACCCTTTCATCTACCTCTTTCACTGGTCTCCACTGAACTGATCATGCACTGTAGTGAACTGATGTGTTCTTGAGTTGAATAATGAGTTACTTAATTAATGAATTAAATAATATTTAATTCACTCCACTCATAACTAATTGATTAGCTAGTTAAACCAATCTCAATCAGTTCAACTAAAATAAACAGAACACAACTCCACTATCTGTCTCATTAACTCCTCCAAACTTCTGCCACTGAAGTCCAACTGAAGTCAACCATGCATGATGCCATCAAACCCTTGGGAACCATGTGATTCCTCTGTCAAATGCATGAGCCACTTCTGTAGCTCGAACTGAAGTGCTCCAAGAGAGTAAATTGTTTTTTATAGTCTAAATATTATTAAGGGTAAATAATATTTGACTTCCCTATTTTAAGGAGAGGCAGTCTAAAAATAGACTTCGACCTCTTTGACCTCAAAAATAGAGTCTCATATATTTTTACCAACATGACACATACTTCAAGAATCTCAAACTGGAATCCCCAAACCATGCTCCATATGTCTAAAAATAGACATAGTCTAAAAATAGATTTTGCGCCAGAATTTGCCTGCGGGCCCACTTAGTGAAGGCGACTTCATTTCACTAAGCTCCATCATCTCGCTGCATTTTCAACATTGACCATCAAATACACAAGAACCAACAGCCAAGATTTCATCACACTCTTCATTTTCCTTTCTCCCTTTCACTGTTATGTTGATCGCCGATTAGATCTCCGCCGTCCATTCCTGCAGATCCTACGGCTCCCATCTTTCTGCTCATTCACTTACCCCATTTTCCTCTTGTTCAAAAACTCTGCTTTCTCTTTAAATCTCGACCGTCCAATCTACAGCTCTAATGGTCCTAACTCAACCCCACCATATGTTCTGCCCGCACACATTGCTGCCGATCGTGCTTAACCTGCGTCGTTTGATCTACTGCCCCTCATCCGACGGCTTAAAACTCCATATCGTGTAATTTTTGTGCCCAAGGTTTAACGTTTCAAAATTGTGCAATATGGATAGTTTTAAAAATACACATGTCAGACGCTATATGGAATCACATTCCAAAAGCGAATACCACCTCCCCCCCTGGAGCCTGCGCGAAAACCACTGCCGGTTTTCCGCCATACCGTTGGCCTCCGCGATAACATTTGTGCCTTTAATCTTGGCCGTCGATCTCTAAGATCAAACGGCCCACGTTATATCACAACCCAATTCGTTTGCCTTCATCCATTCTTCCAAACAATTTCATCAGACGATCTCCACCATTGATTGCCCTAATCCAACGGTTCCTATTCACTGTCGTGCCCAAACTCCATTTTCACCTGGTTAGCTGTTTTACCAGGGTTTTCCTCCCTTTTTCCGCTGCATCCACTTTCTTCCTCACTGCTCCTCCACCCTCATGAGCCTCTGAAGCAGTCTTAACCAAATTCCGCAGGGTTTTTATAATTAGTTTTTGTGTTTTGCAGGGTTTAGTGGTGTTCGATCTATGTTTTTCCACAGTTACAGACAGGTGACTATATGAGTTCAGAGTGATGATTATTAACTTAAATCAATGAAGGAAAGGAACCAACAGGGTTGTAAATTCATATTTAAATCAGTGGATCACGATTCCCAACCCTCGAAGAAACCGTCCTATGATGGACAACCACCTGTATAAACAAAGAACAGTAAAGTATATCAGAGAATGAAGACTCGAAGATGACGATCAAGGCTTAATTAAGCCTAAACACATATCAGATGATAAATCACTTTTTTTATAAAAACAGAGAGTTATATCAGTCAAAGGAAGCCTCCACTGCCACATTAGAGGCTAAAATATCCTTTCAGCTACCAAAAGTGCCACCTACAGCCTCAATAAATCAAAAGAAGGCATAGTAATTGCCTTAGTCAATGATATTTTGTTTAAAGCAACGAGAGTTATTTCCAGCCTGCCTAAAAAAGTTTTAAAGTCAACAAAATCTACTAAGCAGCTAAATACTCAATGAAAACAAATTAATACAGAGGAAAGATCAGAGCTCTCCTCTATTTGAGCCCCTCAAAGGCCGAGAAGCACTGACTCTACATTAATTGAACATTTAGACCCTTCTTACACTCCACCTCCTCATTTTCTTATAAAAACTCCTTGAGGAGCACATTGTAAAGGGTTGGTCTCTGGATATCTGTTGCATGTAAATAGTTTTCTGAAGCTGCTGAAGCCCTGTTTGTAATTGAAGATACATAAGCTGAGAAGAGAAGTTTGAAGCTATAGAAACCTACTGGAATTGATGATTGTAACCGGTTTGAACATCAATATACAAGCTGATTCATGGGATCCTGGTCTATGCCATTGGTGATGTGTTTCTCATTGTAATCTTTATTTTTCTTTATGTTTCCATGTTGCCCACTTTTCTATGATAAATAACAGCAAATATAGATTAGGATTTACTCCTGAAGTACCCTAAATCTCATTGATAAGCTTTATCTATATGTTTTTTGCTGATTGTTTATTTGAAGGTAATTCAATAGAGTATAACTAGTGAAGTGTTGGTAAGCCCATATTTCCTTAGTACAGCTTCAGGTTTTATCTTTGAATGTTCTTGAGAAGTTTGCTAATTAAAGCTGAGCTAGAGAAGTTTATGGTTAGCCCTGTCCTATGGTTTATCTCCAACAGTTGCTTTGAAGAGTTCCCTTAAGAGTATGTTGAAAGCAGGCTAGTTTCAAAGTACTTACCTGATCTTAGACTACTTTTTATGTTTATCATCAATGTTTTCTTTTTTAATATGCTGAAAGCAGGCTAAGTTAAAAGTCTTTACTTTATATTAAGCTATTCTAAGTATTTTAAATGTTTTCTATTGAAATTACATCAAAAGTAGGCTAGTTTAGAAGTACTTACGTAATCTTAGATTAATTTAATGTCTTTTCTTAAGTGCATGCCAAAAGCAGGATAGTTTCAAAGTACTTACTTGATCTTAGGCTGCTCTTTGTTTCTTCATCTATTTGATTTCCCTCACTTCATTTCTTATTGTATCATTCCATAAAATCAACTTAAATAGATCCTTTGACATAGATGAATTGCCCCATGGACCACTCTTGAACCTTGCTACTTCAATTAAATCCTCTTATGACTCCATAGCCCAATGGATTAAAGATGCTCCTTGCCTATCTTATTAGCTGAACCATTCTTCCACCTATTTACACCTTCACCCTTCATATAGACTTCCTTCACCTTCATCATATCCTTGCCCAACCAAAACCAAACAACAAATCTTGTTCTTCATAACTAGCCTAATATCACACTAAAAATCCTTGAAGATCATATCTTTAAAACTCATACATAGAGAGATCCCTCTCTGGATTCAGGAGGGCTAGATCCTAGAATCTCAAAGTGGTTTGATGTTGTCTTGTCTTTTGGATTTTCCAATCTTCCAAAACACAGGAACTCCAACATAAAGTACCACCTTAAGAAAGTTGTAGAGAAAAGGAAGGAAATTTTCTCTATTTATTTTGAGGCCTTGGCATGTAGGTCCCCGTATCAGAATTATGATTTATATTTTCTTGAGTGATATTTGTTTTAAAGTGAAAGTAATAAAAACTAGACAACCACATGAGGTCATAAATGTATTGGATTTATTTTCTACTTTCCATAGATAGGATGAGTATACACAATATCTTCTGTGTGAGCCATATATGCTTTTTTTATTTTCAGAAGAGCAGGTAGAAGAAAATAATGTCCCATTTATTGGAGATATTCAATTTCAATATTTTATATCATTTTCCAGGAACCAAGTAAAGTGGGAAAATTCTTATCATTCCTTCCAGAGAAGGGAACGTGGTATTGATCTTTGGGTTAGAGGGGAACCTAATAGTCACTTTCGTGCACAAATTCGTCACATCATTTTCATAAAAGAAACCTGGTATTGCTCCCGTACTTACACAAAACCAATATGATGTCTTGAACTTAGGAATGGAATATTTGGAACACACCATAGATGAGGTTCTTCATGGAGCTAAGGAATGATGGTGGGCATCACCTAATGAAGTAAAGAACAAAGAACACTTTGGTTATCACCAATTTCGGTATGCCATGAATACAGTAGAAGAACATGTTCACTTGGTATTGGGAAGAGGTATTCACTGTATAGGATGTAGGTATCGATGCCCCATGATCTGGTGCCCCCAGTAATTTTATAAATATGATTATGACTTATCAGAAGTACATAATTTAATGGATTTTGAAGAGCTCCGGAGTAGAAATGGGTTCAGGAATAGAGGAGAAGAAGCTTATGAAGCTTACTCCTTGATTGTCCTACATGTTAATCATTTATTTTCATGATGTCATGTAAAACACTCAGTTGGGGGGTGATGTTGGGCCTCATAATTATCATATTTTCCTTTCCTTACTTCTTAGTTTTCATAATATTTTCTAAGTATTTCATGTAATTAGGCTATGCTAACTTGTGTAATAAGGATTTTAGTAGTATTTTATATGCATTTATTATTTTATTATTTATGAACGGATTCAATCATTAAAGTCTTATATCCTAACGAACGAATCCTCATTATAGGATAGTAATATATTGATACATTGATATTTTATGTCATTTCTTCAAAAGTTCCTGGGAAATAACACAAGCCTTGGTTGTTATACTATGCTTGGAGCAAATTAGTTAAATATTACCTCTCGTCCTGGTCTTTCGGATGCATTAATATCTTTGTAGCTTAAATGAGCATTCTGGGAATCTTTAGATTCTCAAGATCACTCACTATTAAAAATATATTCTCTAATATTTATCTTTTATTGGTACAATATAAAAATTGGTGTTTGACTCTACTGTTATAGATATTTATAGTTGCGTAATTGTTCTTAATTTCTCACAATCTGTTTGTTAAATTGAATGCTCTGTTTTGAATCAGGTTTATTGAAATCATTATAGATTAGATATGTTGTAGTTAATATGTTAAGAGTAGTATTCATTCTTTCCCTTTCTTGTAGGTTATAATAGATTTCTATTTTTATTTGTGTAATCGCTTTTAACATTATGATCTTGTTAGTATTGTCTTTTAATTATGTATTTGTTGTTACCTAAGAAATAACTTGATGTTTAACATGTTTTCTTTTTTTGTTTTCTTTAGAATTTTTGTAGAAGTTAATGTTTTGAATAGTTTGTGATAATTAGAGATTACATCTTGAGATTATTCGTTTGATATTACAGCTTTTATTTTCGATAGGATCATAGTAACTAGTCATGTTTGCATTTCTCTTTCATAAACTGTGTTAATAACCTTTTCATAGAAAAATGAAACCTCAAGTTAATAAATTATTGTGTAGTAGTTAGTTGGTCCTTTTAGGAATAATTAATTGGTTCAACATCTTCGTGGTGTGTTATTGAGAATAGAATATACTTGCTTCTGTATGGATCATGCTTCATCAATATATTCTATAGACAATGGTCCTCTCTTTACTTTAATCCGAATATTTTTATGGCCGCCATTAATCTAGCCATCATCCCTCTTGTGTGCATTAACCTGGATCCTAGATGCCTACATTCCCATAACCATTTAAAGTGAATTCCATATACCTTACAGGCTTTCAGATTTTTCGGCTTATAGACCTCTAGGCATTTTTTCCACTACCTCGTATCAATTCCATCTCGTAACTCTTTTAAGTAAACGTTTGGGCTTCCTGGGTTCCAAGAATTGCTACTTATCGTTTAAAGGTCCTTTTTTTTCAAAGGAAAAAATCATAATTCTATTCATGAAAATAAAATTACATGTTACATCAGTAAGTAGTTGTCCAAAAACTAGTCAAGACTGGTGTTCAAATATCATGCAAGAAATCCTAAAAATACAAATAGGGAAAAAATCAAATTTTTCTCCCCTTCTTCTTCTCGACCTTATGCCATTCCCCTTGTGAAGGCGAAGGAGAGACAAGGACGAGCTGATTTTCTTCTATATGTGATCCATTATCCTTTTCTGAATCTGAGGTATTTATTTCATTTAATCCCTGCATTATCCATATCCCTTGAGTCCTTTTCAGGCCTTTCCAAGGATTTTATGATCTCGTGTTTCATTTCGTTGTACTTTTGATTATGTCGTTGGCTGGTCAATCCCATTTGTTGAGAATTTGGAGGGCTGATGATTAATTCAAATTATCTTCTTGATAATTACTTGTGAGCTTACATGAGTTACTTATGTATTCTTTTTTTTAGCTTAGTTATTCTTTCATCAAGTCAATTATCAAAATGAACAAGACAAAAAATTAAGCTCCTAGAGTCAGGGAAAAACCTCTCCCTCTTGGAGAGGAAAACCAGCAAATAATTCTCCTTATAGATCTTCAAATGACAAGTACCATGACCCAGAATCAGACCCTTGATCTAGGAATGCCTCCAAGACCTTGTCACTACCCTTTCAAACTTGATTCTTCTCTTCTTCATCAATTTGCACTGTTTTGCACTATAGAACTCGGTCTTCAAGATTCACTTCTTATTTCTCATTCAAATATTGGAACTGAATTATCTTCACCTTGCATAAAATTTAAATTGTATTATATTTAGGAAGGTAAATCATAGATTTAGCTTCCTCTCTCTTACTTTCCTTTAATACTACTTTCTTCTTATGGTCATTGTCTTCACTTAATGAACTGTAGGAGTGTACTGAACCGTAGCCTTCAACCAGACTGCCCTTAACGTTATATATTTTAGGACCTTTTCTCAACTCTAGAAACATAAATCAATATTTAGCACAATAGTATTATGTTTGAAACTTATCCTTTCTATAATATCCGAAATAAAAGTTGTGAAAAATACGTAATTGACACCCTATACCAGCTTCCTAAAATCCACAATTTATGCTTAGAGAAACCCGCACTTATTGTACCTCTAGTATATGAACTTGTTGTACCTCTGGTATCCACACTTTAATATAGGTATAATCCACACTGAATCCTATCTCAAGTCTGCATTTTGGTTTAGAGAGATACACATATTTCTGTCCCTCAAATGGTCGCAGAACAGAGGTATATGTACGACATTGTTCTGGCCTCTAAACGGACCACACTGTCAATTATTGAGCCAAATTCCTTACTAAGAATTAGGCTGGCTTGAGTGATTTTATTCAAGTATTGATGAGGGATTTCTTCATTGTATGTAGAGCTTGTAGTTCATTGTTGTTTGAGGGCTGTTGTGAGCTTGTCTTCCAGCTTGTCTTCCATTCTTCCACAAGGTCTTAGAGCATGTATTTCTACGCTAGATCCTTCATGAATGTAACACTTAATTCTATTTAAACCTAGAAGACAAAACCCAATAGACACCAAGAATAATTCTATCTACATAATAAATCTTTCTCATGAAACCCTTGAATCAAGTACAACAAAATATATTTTACTATTTTTGTCTTCTTCTTTACATAAGTACATAGTTACATATTCAACATGAAGACCAACCTAGTTACACTTTTCAACACTCCCTCTTAACTAAGGAGGTATTCAAATAGGTACATGGTCACTTTCAAACTAAAGAATCTCATAAGAATAATCATATTGGTAATCGCATCTCTATAGCATCATATCAACCATCATTTTCCTAGTGCAAGGCCTTGACTAGCAACCCCATATCTCAACGAGACAATGGGCTACAATGCTGGCTAGACACATGACTAATAGACACCATAGTCATTGTCTCTCCAAGGTACATACTCCACCTAGGTGTTCCTAGAGTATGACCTTCTTGCACTATTCTTCTCTTCGGTATCCAACCCTCAAATAATATAGGCCGTCGACTACTCTTATCTTGAATGCCCTATCTCATTCTTAAAGAGTTTCGAATGCCAGATGATTACCAAATCCTTTATTCTATCTTCCAGGTGAAGACCAGATTTTTGTGTCTATCCATTCTCTTCACATGGAATTCACTAAGACTTACGGTTTTTAGTCCTAGTCTAGTGCATGACACATGTATTATAGAATCACATATTTCACTCCCTCTCAACACATAAAGGACATACTTCAATTTTCTTCCAAGTAAGAAACTTACCACCAGGCTCCCTCTTAACTAGGTCCTACGGCAGCAATCCAGCTACTCATGGAGAATTCCTCCCCTTGATGTCATGGATTTCAATATTGAGGAATCTTCAACTTTTGGCTTCATAGGCCATATATCATCCATCACTTTTAGTCATGATTCAGGTCCACTATCAGAAAGTGATTCATCAATATTTCTTATTTGGTCCACCGTTATGCCATGCTGCTTTCCTTCAAATAATATCTAAGGATCATGTATACTTTCTCATGATTAGCAACCCTGTAAAAATTCATCCAGATAAACATATACATATGAAACTTTAAAAAAAAAAAGTTACCTCAGTGATGATATTTCACCATGACATCTTCCTGTAGGATTCGACATCCTCTATTCAGATTGACACATCTCCTAATGATATTTTTATCAAGGGTCTTCTTATTTACCATACTTCTATCAGAGTCTACATATCCTCCCAAGAGATCTCCTAGTCACATCTTCTTGGCTTTTGGATGATAATTGCCTCTTGGCATGGTTGCATTGCATGATCTCTTCCTTTCTGCACATTCTATATTCCTAGGAACTTACAAATTTTCTAGTTTTTCTTTCATATACAACCACCTCATATTCCATGAAGACATATTACGTTGATTTCATCTGACAGTGCACCGAGAGATCCTTCTCCATAGATCATACTAAATATAGAAGTCTATTTTAGGATCCCATAATTTGGCAGATTGGCAATACCAAATGCATAGGGGTAACATCAAACCAATCTTTGGAGTCCTAGGACCTAGCCTTCCTGGACTTATAGAGGGCTCTCTCTATGTTTGTGTATGAGATGTAACTTGATAGCTTTTAGGGTTTTTATTTTAGGCTAGTTATAAGGATTAGGCTTTGTTTGTTTGTTTGTTTGGTTGGGTAGGTTGTCAAGCAGAAAAAATAGAGTAGGAGAGGTTGAGACCATTGGGATATGGAGTCTGCAAAAGTCCTTGAAAATTAAAACAATAGGTCAAGGGTGTTTCAAAGGGCAAGTATAACAAATCCAAATGGATCTTCTATGCTTATGTGAGTGAAGTGAACATTAAATTGTGAACAAAGTAAGTGCAAAGGGTAGTTAAGAATCCTTTGTCAAATACTTTAATATAAAGGGCCTATAATATCACTATGCATAAAGAAATAACCAAAGATAGGGCATACCATACTTCTTTGACCAAGCCTTAGCAAGCAAACATAAAGACAACAATCCAGTAAAACCTAGAGAGCAAGGAACTCCTAACCTCTCTATCTATCTACCTGCAGAGAAAGATAACATATAGTAATGATCAAAGAGTAGGGAACTCCTAAGATTACTTAATAATACTATAAATACCTTCAAAGAAACCATTTAAGATGAAAAGAAGGGCATGGAAAATCATAAACCTCTTCAGCTAAACCTAATCAACAATACTTCGAAGTAAAGACCTCAAAAACAATGTCTAAGTGATTCCAAAGGGAAGGGCTAGCCATAAACCTCTTTGGCACCGACTCCATTAAATCATTCCTTAGATTTACAAGCTGAGTGGGATTAGTGAGCAACTACGAATTCTCTAAACTAACCAAGCAGAGGAAAACATAAGAGCAAAAGAAGCAGACAGACTTAATGTGCTTTTGACAACATACCTTGAGCTAATATTTATGTATTATTGCAAGAGAAATATGAAAAAATATATTAAACACAATATGACAAGTAAAAAATGAGAAGGACATCACCATTAGCCATGTTCCTGAATCTTGCAAAGTTCTTGTCTCATTGATATTCATTTCAATAAGATATACAAGGTTCCAAAGCCAAACTTCATCAAAAACTCAGAGCCTATGCTCAACTCAACAGCTGACCAACATCCAACCAACCAACCAACAATTAAAATGAGGCCTCAATGAAGTATTTAACTAGAAAAGAGTGGGTAGAAACCCTAGATAAGGTTTCTAGAAGCCATAAATGCATCATAAATGCCAAATTTGTCCATTAAGACCATGCAAGTCCCAAGGCACAAAATATCTAATGCAATAAATGAAAAATAACTTCTAACAGCTAAATTTGGCAAAAACTAACTTTGAGGCTCCTAAATAAATCCAAAATATTTTCAAGTGTGTTTTTTTGACTTTGCAGACAACGGCGCAGCATTTAGGTCCAAGGGCACAACGCCTGCACCAGAAAATAGGTCATCTTGCAATTGAGTTTTGAAGGCCTTCCCGGTGTCCAAATGAGCTCCATGAGAGCTCATTGGAAATATTTTCAAGTATAATTTCCAAAAAGACTTTTGGTTTTCCATTTTGTGTCCATTTTCCTACCCAAAAACGCAATCTCCCAAGACTAATCAGGGCATAGCGCCAACTCTGAAAATAGGGCAGAAAGGTGGTTTTTTGGGTGTTTTTGGCACTTTTGGAGGATCAAATTTGCTCCAAATGAGTTGAAATTTTTTGTGTGTGATGTAATTTTCAAGATGAACCAAAAAATTTAAACCAATCCTCGAGAAATTTCCCCAAAAAATAGCACAGCGCCGCGGGCACTGCACCCTTGGCACTTTAAATCAGTTAAAAACTAAATTTACAAAAAGTTGCCAAAATTTGAAATTGTCTTGCTCATGGTGTTTGGAATCCTTGTAGGTATAGATCAGACAATTTTTAAAGGTTTTATTTGTCTTCTAGATTCATTTTCTCAATCATATCCTTCATAAGCCTTATTTCCCTGCTCTTTCTTCACTGATATCTGCCTTACTGATTGATTTTTCTTTGTTTGATTCTTCCAAATTTCCTTCCTTATTGGCATCTGCCTCCTCATTGCCTTCTTATTTATTGCTTGATTCATTATTTACATTTGTCTCACTGATGTCCTGACCTCTTGACCTATTTCCATCATCGTTTTTGTTGATATATGTTTCATTCTTCACTGCTTCGTTAATTATTTCTCTTCTTCACTGGCATTTTGACCACTCTGCATTTAACACCCTAGCACTGCTTATGAAACTGATATGAAGGAGGATACTGAAATGGCAGTTTTCTTGTGAATGAGATGAATGAGTGAGGGTGTAAATATGTTAGAATGAGGGATAAGTTGACCACTAAATGATATCCCTCTGCTAACATGTTTATACTTTGTTTTTCCAACCCTTGGATTGATGTGTAGTGCAGAGGAGGGAAGGTAAATGAGATGACATTTTTTAGGCTAATAAAGGAATGAGTAAGTGAGGGGGTTGAGTGCTATGAATGAGATAGGTCTATGGACAACTTGCGTGAATGAGAAACCTCCAAACAGTGTGATCTCCTTTTATCACTGATTTCCTCTATAGGCAGATGGAGTAAATGACAAACGGTGATTTATAGCTTTGAAGCTTAGGGCTTCTTATTGGGGTTTCATCACCATTTATTACGAATCATAAAATAACTTGAAAATAGAGTTAGGGCACTCATTTATCCCTTATCACTACCTTGGAGGACCTTGGAGAAAGTTTGAAAGAAATTTGAGGCAAATTGAGTGGTTGTTTTGCTTGGAAGGCCCTCTTAGCCAAGGGCGCAGCGCCCATGCGACTAGTGAGTTGGGTCGGGCAAGGGCGCAATGCCTTGTGGCAGGCGCGTAGCGCCAAGGCTCAAGTCAGACCTGTCAGGCGAAATTAGGCAAGGGCACAACGCCCTACCAGGTGCACAGTGCCTCTTTCCAGGTGCACAATGCCTGTGTAAAATACATAGGAGAAAAGAGCCATACACGCAATGCCTGACTCTAGGTGCGCAATGCTGACCTGAACGCGCAACGCTAGGAAAAATTTTTCAAGTTTGCCTTAAAAACTCAAATTTTCATATCTCATTGAAAATTCTAATTCTCTGCAAGTGACCAATGATTCTCATTAAGTATGAAATGAGTTTTAATGGGCTTATGAATTGATCTTAACCTTGACAAGCCCACTTTCTAATTTTTAAATCCCTTTATCTCTTCTCACTAAAAATTTCACACTGTTTGCATGTAGGTTACTGATATGATGAATTTGACTTATGCTTTTAGTGATGGAGGCATGAAAAATCTATCCTGACATCATTTGGGATTCACACACAAAGTAACAACTTCATAACCCCTTTTGTTCTCACCTTGAAAATCAATTTATCTCATTTACTCATTTAGTCATAGCAGTATTACATTGTTTGTATGCAGGGCTACAAGATGTCATCATGGAGGAACAAACCTTCTACCTTACCAACTTTCTATCAATATAATTTTTAACACTCCTGCAAAAGTGTCAAAGTTTACATTTACCTCTTGTAGACCTTTAATTTGACCAGATAGTCTTCCTTGGAGACTTTTAGATTTTTTCTTGAGTAACCATGTCTCATCATTCCAATACCTTTGAACCATTCTAACAAAGAAACACAATGTCTAAAACATCAATGATGACCTTCGGCCATATGAAACCCTAACTGACCTAGTGGGATGGCTCTTTGACCTAGTATTTGACTGAAAATTGGCTTGGAATCTTCAAGTGTAAAAACAGAGTATTAACAAAGTGGTGTATTGAAGATCCAAAATCCAATGTACTTCATTTATCTAAAGAGCCTACAAAGATAGTTTTGAGACCATCAATGCTTTAGGAACCTGGTGAACATGGGAAGGAATAGGCTATAGGTAACCCTAGTTGTAAAGTGGTGTTATGGGCAAGGGAAAAATAGAGTGATGAGGTCATGGGTAGGAAAAAAGGATGGAGATGGGGGGTATAAGTCCATAAGGAGTCTGTAGGAGTGACAAGGTGACCCTGAAATGGAAAAATAGTAGAATAGTGAAAATTTTTCTATCAAGATAATGAAGGCAGTGAGATTTCTAAAACTCACAATATTCAAGGAATTTTATTTTTAGAAATCTAGGACCAATATATAGTCATATATTTCTTTAGAAGACTTTAGTTTTGATGCATAGGGAATAAGAGAGTTCTTAATGGATTCTATAAGAATCCTCTGGGCTCTAATTTCTCCCTTCATGTACTTGGCATGAGCTGGAGCATCTTCTTTTGGTGGTTGAATTGTTGATCCATCGATGTAGTCCATAAATTTGTCTTTAATTCAATTCAAATCTGTCCTCTTCTTCCATGCGCTAAATTTTGATGACCCAACCAACTTGTTTCTCTCTTTACAATAATTCATTTTGACAGATTTAACTAAGGTCATAGATACTTACTTGAGTAGAGTGGCTTGCAGCTTCCTTGATGATGTTTGAAGATGACGTCAAGAGTTTCTTTTAAGATAGAAATATTCAAAGTAGGTGTTCTTGAATACTTGATGAAGGATATCTTTAGAATTTGAGGTCCTCCTTCTAACAAAATATTGAATGTGAATCTTTGATGGCAAATATTACTTTCTTCATTGATTTCCTCCCTTAAATGAGATAGGAGATATTTCTTGAAGTAGCTAGAGAGTCTTCCTTTGCAAAATTATTTTAATTTTCAACCCAAACTTTGATCTTCGCTTCCTGGAGTGTCTCCTTTGTCAAGCAGCCCTTGATATTAGCACCTTAGCTCTGACCCCATGTTGATAATTTGGAGGGTTGTTGATTAATTCAAATTCACTTCTTGATAATTCCTTGTGAGCTTACATGAGTTACTTGTGTCTTATTTTCTTTAGCTTAGTTAGTCTTTTATCAAGTCAATTATCAAAATGCACAAGATACAAAATTAGGCTCCTAGAGCCAGGGAAAAACCTCTCCCTCTTGGAGAGGAAAACCCACAAAGAGTTCTTCTTATAGATCTTCAAATGAAAACTAATATGACCCAGACTCAGACCCTTGACCTAGGAAATCCTCCAAAACCCTGTCACTGCCCTTTCAAACTTGATTCTTCTCTTCTTCAACAATCTGCATTTTTCTACACTAGAGAACTCAGTCTTCAAGATTCACTTCTTATTTCTTAGTCAAATATTTGATTTGAATTGTCTTCACCTTGCATACACTTGCAACTGTATTATAGTTATGAAGGTGAATCACAGATTTACCTTCCTCACTCGTACTTTCCTTTAAGACTACTTTCTTCCTATGGTCACTGTCTTCACTTCATGAACTGTAGGAGTGTAGTGAATCATAGCCTTCAAATAGAATGCCCTTAATGTTATATATTTCAAGACCTTTGCTCAAATTTGGAAACATAAATCAATATGTAGTACAATAGTATTATGTTTGCAACTTCTCCTTGCTATAAGATCCAAAATAGAAGTTGTGACAGCTCCGCAATTGACACCCTATACCAGCTTCCTGAAATCCACAATTTATACTTAGAGAAACTCGCACTTATTGTACATCTGGTATCCAATTTTTTTGTATCTCTAGTATCTGCACTTTAATATAGGTATAATCTGCATTGAATCCTGTCTCAAGTCCACACTTTTGTTCAAAGAGATCCACATATTTTTGTCCCTCAAATGGATGCAGAACAAAGGTATATATATGGCACTGTTCCAGCCCCTAAGCTAACCACACAATCAATTATTGAGCCGAATTCCTTACTGAGTTTTAGGCCAACTTGAGTAAGTTTATTCCAGCATTGATGAGGGTTTTCTTCATTGTATGTAGAGTGTTCCTTTCATTGTTGTTTGAGGGTTGTTGTGAGCTTGTCTTCCATCCTGTCTTCCATTCTTCCACAAGGTCTTGGAGCATGTATTTCTAGCCTATATCCTTCATGAATGTGACACTTAATTATATTTAAACCTAGAAGACAAAACCTAATAGACATCAAGAAGAATTCTATTTACATAATAAATCTTGCTCATGAAACCGACATGAAGCAAGTACAAAAAAATATATCTATTATTTTTGTGTTCTTCTTTACATAAGTACATAATTACATAGTCAACATGAAGACCGACCTTGTTACACTTCTCAACATCATTGGGGGTTGGCTCATCTGATTCTTCTTTTGCTTCTTCATATGGATCACAGGGTGGGAATTGCAACCCTTCTAGTACCTTCCCATTCTTTTTTTTTCCTGTTATCTCTTTTTTCATCTGGACAAGTGTTTTGAAAATGTCCAGTCTGCCTGCATACTCTGCATCGAAAATATGTTTTCTCATAATCTAGAGCCAGTGTCTAGATTTTTTGTTTGTGTTTTAGCTATATAATTTCCGGTAATCCTTTGCTGAGATCGACTTCGAGATAGATGCATGCGAAGGTGAAAATCCTTTCCTCCAGGCATTATGTGTCTATTTTGATGTATTTCCCAATGTTGTTCCCAATACCTTCTAGAATGCTTTCATTTCAGAAATGCAGGGGTAGGTTGTGTACCCTAACCCAAATTGATATTTTTGAATATGACACAGTATTTTCATCAAAATATGGGAAACATGGAGTGATGAAAAGTCTGGTAGAACCCAAGAACCATGGTCCCTCTCAGAGAATAATGTCTCTAAGTTCCGAGGATGTAAGTTTGAAAATTAAAAATCCCTTGGAGTAGAGATGAATTTCAGAGTACATGGTCCATCTAGTGAAGATCAAGTGGAAAATTTCCTTGGTTTGGGCCAAAAACAATTGAATCTACATATAAGTGCTTGTGCTTCATATGTGGTGCAATCTTCATCTATCTCTGGTGTGTCTATGGATAGTTCGGGTATGTGATTCAATTGCTCTACTATACATGGGCTCGGGGCACTTCCGACCGATTGGTTCTATGGGTGCATTTTATTTGTTTTTCCCTTGCAGGATATTCTTGTAGGAGGATCCTCCTTTCTTGTGTTCATGTTTTGAGTTATTGTTTGTAATATTCAAAAATAGGAAAAATGGGAATATTGAACATCAAATTGGAAAATGTAGTAAACATCAATACATCAATAACATGAGTAGATAATTGAGCCATTTTATTATATATTATTTCAGAAAATGAAGTACAAGATCTTGAGGAAAAGACACTCAAGTTAGGAAAAACAAGCCTGAAATGACCCTATACATGAAGACATAAGAGAATGTTGCTACATAAACTGCTAGGAGGCTATGACTATGAAATATTGTTGGAAATAATTTCTACTGCAAACTAGGAATGCATAGATCTACTGATAGGGTTCTCATAAAATGTCGGGATCAGAGATCTGGGCTTTCTAGCACAATTCCAAGATAACCCATAAAGGGTTTCTAGAAATACCCAAGATAAAAAATGCAGCCCTAGGGATGAATTATGCTATGAGATGGGTAACTATTGGGAGGTGGCTGATCTGATGATAAAATAAGTGATACTCCTCCCTACTGACTTTCTGGATGAAGGGTTGCTCCCCTCACTGTAAAATAAGCTTAAAAACTTGGGTTATCAACCCTCCACTGAAACCGCCCTCTTGGATTAGGAAATACTTGAAGGAGATTGCGTTGATGAAGGTGGCTGAAGATTGGCCTAATGCCAGATGATGGAATGTAGCTCAAAGAAACCTCTCATGAGTGGGCACTCAAATTCCCCCAAGGATGAGGGTGGGATTTCTGCCCGGAAACACCCTTGTGCTAAACAACACAACAGACTATGCTAAACAGTTGCAGCGTGCAGAAAGTAATAAAATACCATACATAAAGAATATTTATAATGATTTCTATGATTGCTATCCCCTTCCCTATATGCTTTCTGAGCCTCCTCCCCATTGGCCCCACTCAATAATGATGCTACTCTCATGGAGACTTCCTCCCATTATTACGGTGTTGTCCTCCACTATCTCCACTACCTCCATGACTGCGTTGTTGATTTGGTCAACCTTAACCCAATCCACATGCATTGACCCCCATTCACACCAAGGAGGGATTTATAAAACTAGATACACTTATCCACATTCACATTAGAAGTGGTTTTATTCATACTAAAGAGATTTATGGGTCCCTATACCCTCTTATTCCTCTATCTTAATGACAAAAACAAAATTTAATATTCTAACTAGCTAAAAGCTTATTAGGAATATTAGAGTCCTCCCCTCCAAAATTTTTCTTGTCCTCAAGCAACTGCAAGGATGGATGCTGCAAAACCTTCTCTCCTTCCCAAGTAGTATCCTCATCTAGAAGATTCCTCCATCGAATCAAATATTATTTAATAACCATGTTCCTTACCTTCCCCTCCCAAGTGTCAAAGATAGATTTTGGTTGTAAAACCAAACTGCCCTCATCATAGAAAGGTGGGAGATCCATAGTGGCAACTACGTGTTGTCTAGTGGCCTTTTTTAGGCATGAGACATAAGAAATGTTGGGTATCTTACTCCCAATGGGTAGCTCCAACCCATATGCTACTTCCCCAACACAACAGATCACTCTGTATGGCCCATAGAAATGGGTCTTAAGATTTTCAGCCCCATTCTACTTTAATGTAGATTGTTTGCATGGCTGAAGATGGAGATAGACCAAATTAAACACCTCAAAATGTCTCTCTACCCGACCATGATCTATATGAAATTCCTGCTCATTTTGGACTGTATCAATGTTGTCCTTAAGAACCTAGAATATATCCTGACTCTCTTGGATCCAATCTTTGGCTCTAGGAGCATTGCTTACTCCAAACATCATATCAACAACTGATAGAGCATCATAACCATATAGAACAAAAAATGGAGACATACTGATCAACATATGAAATGTCGGATTGTAACAATATTCCCCCAAGTGGAGCCAACACAACCTTGCTCTCTGCTACCCTAGAACACAGTTTTGCAAGTAGCTTCCTGACCACTTGTTTACTACCTCTGCCTGCCCATCTGTCTGGGGGCAATAACGAGTACTCGGTGTCAACTTGGTACACCCCAAACAAGACAAATCCTGCCATAAGCCCTCCATGAAGCAACTATATATGTCACTGACTATGGTCTTAGGAAGGCCATGAAGTCTGAAAACATCTCTAAGGAAAAGCTTGGCCACTTGTGAAGCAATGTACTGTGAAGATATGACAAAGACATGTGAACACTTTTTTAGTCTATCAATGACCAAAAAGATACAATCCTTACCATGTATTGCTAGAAAACTGGTAATGAAATCCATAGGAATGCCCTCCCATCTCCCTTCTGGAATAGGAAGCGACTATAAAAACTCTGCAGGATGGTTTTTCTCCCCTCTACTCTACTGGAAAACTATGCACTCCTTGATGTGTTGTAGAACATCCTCCTTGAGACCCTTCCATGAGAATCTCTCCCTAATGGGCTGATATGTCTTTGTGAAACCTTGGTGGCCTGAGAGAGGTGAATCATGTGTTGCATGCAAAATTTTCTCCTTGAGCCTAGAATCTCTAGTTAAGATGATCCTGTCTCGATAGTAGATGATCTCATCCATCACTCTATGAAATACACCTTCCCATGTGGCAGCATCTTCTGATCCTCAAAGGCTATGAAATGGCCTCTTTGCACCAAGACTGTGCCAACACTCTCCTCTGAAGCATCACATTCCAGCACAAAGGGTTGGGTGAAATCTTGCAATACCAATACCAGACAGATGCTCATCACTTCCTTGAGCTAATCAAAGGCCCTTTGCACAGTTTTTTTCCCATCAAAGGCTCCTCTCTTGGCGAGATCTGTGAGTGGTGTTGCTAGTTGTGAGAACCCTTTAACAAACGTCTGGTCCGGTGGCCTCCCGGGTGGAATGCCTCCAAATACTGTAGAATAATGGTCTAGAGTGGACTACATATCTAAGTAGAATGACTTTCCCTTGCATCCTCTATGCAAATCAGCCTCCATCTTATGTGCGGAGACTTCCTGAGATGGATAGGTGTGCATGCCCTTGATCATTTGGTGCTTACTACTCTACTTATCTGTCCATTCCATCTTCAAGGTATCCCAATCAATGGTGACCATCCCCAATGTAATCAACCACTATACACCCAATATCACATTGACATCAGGAATATTGACCAAAAAGAGGTGATCATTCAATGTGTATTTCCCCAAAGTTACAATCAATGTGAGAACATAATTCACACACTGCATGGTTCTAGCTCTTGGAACCAAAACTGAGAATCCTTCAAAATCATCTGTGGGTATGTATCTCTTCTGCACTAGCTAAGGATCAATAAAATTTTGGGTAGCCCCACTTTTTATCAATACTAACACCCATTTCCCCTGAACTACACCTCGGACTATCATGGTCAAATACTTGGGTACTCCCTGTAAATATGCAAGGGCTCCTGCAATTGGAGAAAATGCTCCATTTCTGCCCCCTGGTGGTGGTGGATCCTCTCCAGGTGCCACAATTCTAGTGTCCTTTTCTGGATCTTCTTCCTCCTCCTCTTCACTATCGATAATACTTCAATATAATGTGCCTTTCCCGCAGCACACCGATGCCTCGGTGCCCATGGTTCTTTGTAAGTGAAGCAAAGCTTCCTCGTCCTCAAATATCTTTGAAAATCATCACTAAGAGGTCCCTTGCCCTAGTTCTCCTTTAGGGGAGGAACCTTCACATATTTCCCCTTTGACTGAAAAGGGCGTTTTTGTTGGAATGGATCTCTTATCCTTGGCAAATAATCTTGCAATTCCCTAGCCCTCTCAATGGCATCTTGGAGCATAGTTGGTCTAGTGGAATTTACCTACCCATGCAAAGGCTCTTCTATTCCAGCAATGAACATGTATGCTCTCCTAGCTGTAGATAAATCTAGCACAATGAAAAAAAGTTTCAGGAATTCAGAGATATAGTTCTTTAGATTTCTCGACTACTTGAGCTTAGCTAGCTCAAAAAATTATGCCTCTGGATCTCTTCGGTCAAATATTTCTACCAATATCCGAGTGTATTCTATATGCAGTCACGCCTGAATGCCCTAACGTAGATAAACCATGAAACCACCATTCATGTGCTTCACCTTCAGGGTGAAGCGCTGCTATCTTAATAGCTTCAATATCTGGTACTTAGTTCAGCTAGAAATAGATGTCTAATTATTCCACCCAAGCCTTGGCTGTGCACTTGGATGACCCATCAAAAATAGGAAGAAAGAATCTACCCATAGTACATTGCATATCATTGTTCTGCATGTACACTACAGTTATATTGTTATTACAGGGTCTCTTATTATCCTTAATCTGAAAAAAATCTTGGAAGTTCAGATTCTCTTTGAACCTTTGAGATTAAGATTCATATTCTAGAAAGTAATCACCAAGAGCCTCCTTCTCTTAGGGTCCTCCAACCCCATTCCCCACTGCTAGGAATGTAGACATGGTGGAGCATTGGGAGACTTGTTGCACTACCAGTTTCTCACACCAATGATGTGAAGTTTTGGAACCTTCTCCATGTTGAAACCCACTTGGGGTCTCCTTTTGTCTTTCTACCCTCGTCTCCTTGATTTCTTTGGCAATATCTTGCATAGTTTGGAGAAGAAGCTTGGGAAATTCTTTTTCACCCATTTCTCATGATATTGGAGACTTGCCTTTGTCTTCTTCATTGTTTGGGTAATCAAACCTTATAAATCTATTAATATGCCTCTTCTCTCATAATGTAAGAGGTTCTTATTCTTCAGATGACATTGATGTAGTGCCCGACAGGCTGAGCCAAGATTATGCTCTGATACCACTATAATATTCCAAAATAGGAAAAATAGGAATATTGAACATAAAAATAGAAAATCCAGTAAAAATCAACACATCAAGAACATGAACAGATCATTGTGCCATTTTATTATATATGATAGAAGAAAATGAAGTACAAGATCTTGAGGAAAAGACACTCAATATAGGAAAAACAAGCTTGAAATGACCCTATACATCAAGACATAAGAAGCTTCTACTACATAAACTACTAGGAGGCTATGACTGCTCAATCCTACTGGAAATAATTTTTGTTGGAAACTAGAAATACATAGATCTGCTGATATGATGCTCAGAAAATGTTGGGATCAAATATCTGGGATTTCTAGCACAATTCCAAGATAACCCAGAAAGAATTTTCGGAAATACCCAAGATAAAAAATGTAGCCCTAGGGCTGAATTATGCTTTGAAACTGGGTAAATATTGGGAGGTGGCTGATTTGGTGAGAAAAATAACTGATACTCCTCCCTATTGACTTTTCGGATGAATTTTTGCTCCCCTCACTAGAAAATAAGCTCAAAAACTTGGGTTATCAACCCTCCACTGAAACATCCCTCCTAAATTGCACAATTCCTAAAGGAGACTACACTGCTAAAGGTAGCTGAAGATTGGCCTTATGTCGGATGATGGAATGTATCTCAAAGTAACCTATCCTGAGTGGGCACTCAAAGTCCCCCGAGGATGACGGTGGGATTTCCCCCCAAAAACACCCTTGTGCTAAACAACACAACAGACTCCGCTAAAAAACTGAAGCATGCAGAAATTCATAAAAGACCATACATAAAAAATATCCAGAATGATTTCTATGGCTACCATCCCCTTCCTTATATGCCTTTTGATCCTCCTCCCCCTTGGCCCCACTCAATAATGATGGTACTCTCGTGGAGACTTCATCCCATTATGACTGCGCTGTCCTCCACTATCTCCACTACCTCCATGATTGCAATATTGATTTGGTCAACCTTGACCCCGTCCACATGCGTTGACCCCCATTCACACCAAGGAGGGATTTATGAAACTAGATATACTGATATTCCACATTGAAATTAGAAGTGGTTTTATTCCTATTAAAGATATTTATGGGTCCCTCTACCCTCTTGTTCATCTATCTTATTGACAAAAACAAAATTTAATATTCTATCCAGCTAAAAAATAATTAGGAATATTACATTTTTTCTCTTGACCCCTCGTTGGCCCTTGGTTATGCCCTATTCAGAAGCTTCCCCTCTCAGCCTCAGGCTGAGTGTGATGGTGGAACCTGGACTGATATGATAATCCATGATTCACTTGTGTTCTTGTAGGATTTTACCTCCGTAGATGAGAGATTGCAGGTATGATGGAAAACCCATGGTTTGGTTGATGCTCTATTTCAGATTATTTACCTTCTCTGATCCGATTACCCAATGTAAAATCTTTTTCCCTTCAGGTGTTCTAATAAAAACTTGAAAATGGGTAGGTGATACCTTTTTCTTGGTGTTCGGTGCGCCTTTTTTGTCTTTAATCGTCTCCATTTCTAGGAGCCCTGAGGTAAGAGCTTTTGTTTGGTGCAGGGGAATCCAAGAAAAATCTTCTCGCGCCAAGCGGCCATTGGTGGCCCTGTCCTTTTTCTTGCTAATGAGACACACAACTACACGTGAAATAAAAGGGTAGTTTGACCTAACCGCCACCTCCACTAAAGAGCTGCTTCCAAGCGAAACATAAACGGTCGAAGGGTTTATGACGATTTTCCTTCCTGTAAGGCTTGCCTCTATCAATGGGTACCCTAGTCATTTCTGCTAGTTAGAAAATTATATATATTACAGAGCAATGAAACACATAAAATATGCGGAAAACACAAGCACACAAAACACATAAAACGAGAGAGACATAGATATACGTGGTTCACCCAGTTTGGGCTACGTCCACCCCAAATAGCTAGTCCTTCCTTTCAATTATCCAGCAAAATGAAGAGACACAACCTATATCAGATCCGCTGTAATATCCTCTGTTCTCTCTCATAGTCTCCCTATTGGTTTCTCGCTCTGAGAATACACATACAATACATAGCCGCAATACAATACCCTCATACAAAGCGAGGGGTTGCCTTCTAGGGAAAAAAACCCTAAACTAAACATAACTTCTACCGTCAGATCATCTTCCTAATTAACAGCCTAGATTGACTATAAATTACTATAATTTTACAAGGCAATTTTACAGTTGTTTTTAGCTTCAGGGGCGCTACCCCTGAAATCCCCTGCCAAGGGGGGGCTCCATAAAGTCGCCTACGCCCCCCCCCCCCGGTGTAATTTTCCAAAATTTTGTGGAACATTAAAAACTTTTGTTTTTGCTTTAGGAGAAGAATAAATGGGTAGGAAAACCCATTGATAATAAAAATCTAAATAACGAACCCTTGTAATATGGAAAGGGGTCAATAAAGAAATAGATTTCACACCCCATGTGTGAAAAGAGACAAATTGCAGGTGGATAATTCTAGAAGGGGCCAAGTTGACTGTGCAGATAGAGAAGATAAGATTCCCTTGGTGGGCCAGCGCAGTTTGCATGAGGAGGAGATCATTATAGAGAGGAAACCCTAAGGTGTGGGGCCCATAGAAAAGAACCTTTCACTTTTTCAAAAGGAGAATGAAGCAGCCATTCTCATTCATGCTTATGATTATTATTTTACTTTTCTTTTAAGACAAGAGCACTCTCCAGTTGTTTAGCTGAGATGCAGTGCCGCTAGCACTGGGTGTTCCCGGGTGGGAATCCCATATCTTACATTGAGTAGCTCTTGGAAGAGCTTGTTTTTCATATTCCCCATATTCTGGCTTGAGGCCAAAGCATTTCATTCAGCTCCAGCACAGTCTCCATTGGTAATTGAGTTGTGTTGCTGGGTGTTGCAGGGGATGTTTCCTCAACACTACTTCTGGCATTGTATTTCAGAGGAGGGAGTCTCCATTCCTTTGGGAGATTAGTGAGGGATTTTTTGATCTTCAATCCATCATATTTGGCATCACGCCAATCATTTCCATCAGTAGAAGAGCATCCCTCTTCCTTGACTGCGCAGTTCATAGAGAGCATTTGCAGTGAGGGTTGTAGTATTTTAGTGGGTGGTGAGATCTTCAATGAAAGGATCAACCTTTCATTTGGAAGATTGAACAAGGGAGTTATTTCAGCAAAGGAATCATATTCAGCAAGCTCCTTCCATTTCTAGTTCAATTGAGTTGCTGCAGCTGCCCAGCAACTCCGACATTTTGGTAGATTTTCCATTTCATCTAATTTTCATCCAATCCCCTTAAGGGATTGTTGTATTGTATTTCCAGGGGTTGAAGCCTTTCTCCCCCATCTTTATTTGAGCTTACATTGTTGTACCTTTCATGTTCATAAATTTACTACTGCAGTAATTCCCATAGACTGTGCAGTCTTAGTAGAAATAAGATATGTGAGCAGTGTTTTCATCATTCTTATGTACATTGTCTCCTTGAGATTCTTTGGCTTATTTTAAGTAAGAGATTCCTCAAGAGTTTGTCTACATTTTCTGCTACACATATATTTACAGATCAATTTCATCTTCATGTGACATAGCTCTTTAGAAATAATGCTGTCATTTCCTTTATTGAGCAAAGTGCTGCTGCAGCCCTCTTCATTGGGCCCTTTTCCGAAGATAATAGGTGAAGGAGGCTTGTCTTAAGCTCCTAGAAGGATTTTTTTTGAGTCCACTTAAGGAATTCAACTCCAGAAAGATATATTTGAAGGATCCCAGACCAGGGATCAAATCCTGCTGCCTCCATTTCTGAAAAATTTGTTTTCCAGGTTTGGGTTGCTAGTCATTCCTACTAGGGAATTCCACATATCTGTAGACAGAGTCTGCAAAGGGCTAGAAAGCCTCCGGATCTCACCCTTCTTTAGAATGTGACATATCCGATAAATGCCCCGCAGTCCATCTTTGGCACAGACTTGTGATATTCCTGAAAAAGGAACGTTACAGTGGTATCATAGCATCTTTCTTGGCTCAGCCTGTGGCCTTCAAAGCCCAAGAAAGAGAACAGAAGATGAAGAGGATGAGATTGATCTCATCCATTTTTTAAAAGAAGAAGAATCTCCCCAAGGAGGAAGAGAAAACAGAAAAGGAAGACCCCTGCACTTCCTATTCTCATCTAGAAGGAAATAAGGAGTTGAGCAGGAGAGGGACTCCATCTCTTGGAAGAAGGAAAAGAAAATACTCACAAGTTTTCTTCCCTAATCTATGGAAGGCACACATGAATATTTCAGAAAGTTTAGGAAGGAGATTGATGGAGAATCTCAAAGAGGGTTCGAAACTGAAGAAAGCCCTAGATTTGCACATGGTGAGGGTAAGCATGCAGCCACACACCATGATGAACAACGCAATCAAAGGCCCAAAATTTCTATGAGGGAGATGAAAGAGGGAGGAAAGGTGACTAAGGAGGAAACCCTTAGTGATTTCTTGAAGGATTATGAGTCCCACACATGGATTCAGAAATCAACCCAATTTTTCTGAGTTTTTCAAGAGCAAGGTGAAAGGGAAGGAGTAGCAAGATAGATTTCATCTATCCACTTTTGGAGGTTCACCTTGATATTCAGCCATAGATTGGGTGGAAGAGCCAAACACCTTCCAACAATAGCACCACATTTTAGAAGAAGAAATCATCAAAGTTGCAGTGTTGCATTTGAGAGGTAAGGCTCATGCATGGTGGAAACTTGAGTCCATTTATTTTGAGAATGTTAAAGCCCAATCTTATGTGAATTTCACTAATTAATTGGTGAAATGATTTCATTAGAACATTCTTGGAACCCAAGAGATGGAGTTAAACCAAGGGGCTTAAAAAAAAACCTTGCATAGAAACGCAGTACCACCTCAAGAAACCATTAGAGGAGCTCAAAACTTGCATCAAGCCTTGTTGGAGGCTAAAATTTCATCCCAAACCTTTGAGCAACAAACCAGAGAGCTATCTTTTTCAAAGGTGGATCAGATTATTGGGATGTTGCCCAAATTTATTGTAGAGACAGAGGGCAACAATGCTACCAAATCTAGAGATCATCTATTGCCTCATGCAGAGGAGGAAGGAGCTTCTGCTCCAAATAGAGGAATTCTTGTGTCTTTGCCAGAACATCTTCATGATCTCATGCATGGAGATCAAGGCACACTTCATGATTCACATGTGGCATAGCAGATAAGGTGTAAATCCATGAAGATTCAGGAAGAAGATAGAGGAGAAACCCAGCACCATGTGATGAGGTGGGCCCATCTCTATTCAATTTTGGAGGTCATTACACCTAGGAAGGTGACTGAGCTGTGCAGTGGAAGCATGGACAGGGTTGTTCATCCATGTATACATTCATTTTCAAATAATAATGTCTCATTGAGTAGGGACATCACACCAAGGAGGCCACTAGTTTAGAAGAGGAAGATAGATGCTTCAGACAGTGAGGCATCAATCCCTGATTTCAGCAGTGTGGAGGCCTTGGGACAACTTGTTGTAGTGCTAGGGGTTTTTGGTAAAACCAAAGCAGAGGGTAGCATTCCCTCACTATCAATCTTACCCACTCTCCTTTCAGTACCTATGATGTGGCAGGGGAAGCAAGGGAGGGACAACAGTCTTCCCACCTGTACAATTGGCATGGGAGCAGTATATGCACACCACTCTTTGGAGGAGTGGGCACAGTCACTTCTTTTCCTTAGGAGGAAGAGGGGAGATTCATCTATGAGTTGCTCCCTTTGCATGAGAAGAAAACATGGTAAGGATATTGTTCATTTATATGATTTACATGTTGATTCCTTAACCATGTATATGCAAGATGATGCTCCAAGGAGGAGCATTCTTTGTCAAAGGCTCTTTGGTCTACTTGGGGCCAAGAGCATAGTTGATAATCATCCCCTTGATGGACTTGGGGGAGAATTTTATTTTGGAGGATATGCTCACCATGCATCATACATCACTCATTTTCTCCAAATGCATGAGGAGAATGTAGTAGTAAATCGGTGGTTGGGGAACCACATCTTTTGTCATTCTCTATTGCAGCTCATGCTCAAGCTGCACTGGTTGCATATGAGGGATCATTGCCCCACTTACTCAATACATATTGCAGCCAGCATGACTTTCGTTATGGCTCTCTATGCTGCTATAGATCACACTTTGGTTGGAAGCATGATTGCAAGGAGGACATATAGGATGGATGTGTCCTTTGGGGGAGAAGATCCCCACACCTTTTGCAAGGCATGCTCTAAGGGGAGCATGAGAGATGATGTGGCCACCATAGTTCAACATTTATTACTTCTTGAGGTGAGCCATGGGAGTGATGGGGAGTCATATGATGGTCTTGATCTCCTTCCCATCAAAAAGGAGAGACATTGGACCAGCTTGATTCACAATGGAGGAGGGAAGATCTTTGGAGATCCAAACTTAATCTTTCCACTTGAGGGAAACATTTCTACATCCCAAGAGTAGCCTTCACGCTACACTTTTCATAAGTGGAAAGGTGAACAGCGTGGGGTAGGCTATGATGCCTCCCACTTTCAGATTTTTAGCCCACCTTCTTTGTTGGAGCTCAAGGTGGAAGAAGATATTCAGCAGTTGCCTTATCTGGAGGTGACTAGATTCTTGTGGATGATTTCTTGGGGATGGAGACTTCACACGAGGGGAATGTTCTTCCCAATTCATTTTGACACCATGCCTCTAGGATACCTCTAGGAGACCTCTATACAACATTGTATTGACTTCTTGAGTACATTCCATGTTCATGATGATAGTCACATTGGCTAGTTTACATTACTTGAGAGGAGCAATATGGAGACTCTATGTTGATACAGCATCTCATTATTCATGGGGATTTCATCATGAGTAGATGCTACAGTTGGAGGAGGAGGACATCCTACAACTCTATCCTTACAAGTTGCTTGAGGGAAAGCAACATTTGGGAGGGGAGGACTGTAATGTTCCAAAATTTTGTGGAACATTAAAACTTTTGTTTTTGCTTTAGGAGAAGAATAAATGGGTAGGAAAAACCATTGATAATAAAAATCTGAATAAGGAACCCTTGTAATATGGAAAGGGGTCAATAAAGAAATAGATTTCACACCCCACGTGTGAAAAGAGACAAATTGGAAGTGGATAATTCTAGAAGGGGCCAAGTTGACTACGCAGATAGAGAAGATAAGATTCCCTTGGTGGGCCAGCGCAGTTTGCATGAGGAGGAGATCATTCTAGAAAGGAAAACCTAAGGTGTGGGGCCCATGGAAAAGCACCTTTCACTTGTTCAAAAGGAGAATGAAGCAGCCATTCTCATTCATGCTTATGATTATTATTTTTCTTGTCTTTTTAGACAAGAGCATTTTCTAGCTGTTTAGCTGAGATGCAGTGCTACTAGCACTAGGTGTTCCCGGGTGGGAATCCCATCTCTTCCATTGAGTAGCTCTTGGAAGAGATTTTTATTCATATTCCCCATATTTTTTCTTGAGGCCAAAGCATTTCATTCAGCTCCAGCGCAGTCTCCATTGGTGGTTGAGTTGTGTTGCTGGGTGTTGCAGGGGAGGGTTCCTCAACACTACTTCCGACATTGTATTTCAGAGGAGGGAGTCTCCATTCCTTTGGGAGATCAGTGAGGGAGTTTTTGATCTTCAATCCATCATCTTTGGCATCAGGCCAATCATTTGCATCAGTAGAAGAGCATCCCTCTCCCTTGACTACGCAGTTCATAGAGAGCATTTGCAGTGAGGGTTGCAGTATTTTAGTGGGTGGTGAGATCTTCAATGAAAGGATCAGCCTTTCATTTGGAAGATTGAACAAGGGAGTTATTTCAGCAAAGGCATCATATTCAGCAAGCTCCTTCCATTTCCAGTTCTATTGAGTTGCTGTAGCTGCCCAGCGACTCTGGCATTTTGGTAAATTTGCCATTTTATCTAATTTTCATCCAATCCCCTTAAGGGATTGTTGTATTGTATTTCCAGGGGTTGAAGCCTTGCTCCCCCATATTTATTTGAGCTTACATTACTGTATCTTTCATGTTCATACATTTACTACTGCAGTACTTCCCATAGATTGTGTCGTCTTAGTAGAAATAAGATATGTGAGCAGTGTTTTCATCATTCTTATGTACATTGTCTCCTTGAGATTTTTTGGCTTATTTTAAGTAAGATATTCCTCAAGAGTTTGTCTACATTTTCTGCTGCACATATATTTACAGATTGATTTCATCTTCATGTGACATACCTCTTTAGAAATAACACTGTGATTTCCTTTATTGAGCAAAGTGCTATTGTAGCCCTCTTCATTGGGCCCTTTTCTGAATATAATAGGTGAAGGAGGATTGTCTTAAGCTCCTAGAAGGATTTTTTTTAAGTCCACTTCAGGAATTCAGCTCGAGAGAGATATATTTGAAGGATCCCAGACCAAGGATCAAATCCTGCTACCTCCATTTCTGGAAAATGCATTTTCTAGGCTTGGGTTGCTATCCATTCCTACTAGGGAATTCCACATATCTGTAGACAGAGTCGGAAAAGGGCCAAAAAGCCTCCGAATCTCACCCTTCTTTAGAAGGTGACATATCCGGTAAATGCCCCCACAGTCCATCTCTGGCACAGACTTGTGATATTCCTGAAAAAGGAACATTACACCCTGGAACCCCTAGGCAATGTTTAATTACAAGTGGCATTGCCGCCCCATTAGGGTACAGGGGTCCAACACTATGATACAAAATAAATAAGATAATCAGGCTCCACACCCAACAATCTCCCACATGGAGATTGATTGTAGCAACTCTACCGCTACTTCATTTGCTAGACAATGACTCCTCTTTGGACCTGGCTATTTCTCATTTTCATCGTCATCCTTGAAGACCAATTGAAACTGAGCCTAATCTCAGTTTCTCCCTAGTTACAACTTTTGTTAGCATATCTGCAGGATTTTGGCTAGTGTGTATCTTCTCCAGCTTCAACTATCCATCTTCCAATACTGATCGTCCATATCATGCTTCTCACCCAATTCATCCATAAACCTTTGTAACCCAATCATTTCTTTATTAGCCTCTGTAGCAGCAACATACTCTTTGGAATTTTGAAACCCAACTAACAACTGTTCCACCTATAGTAAATACATATCCCGTAGTGCTCCTCCTATTATCTCTGTCACCTACCATATCTGCATCAACATATCCCTGTAGAGCAATGTTTGAATCACCAAAGCATAATGCTTGATTTGTGGTACCTCTTAAATATCTGAGAATCCATTTTACTGCCATCCAATGTTCTTTTCCTGGATTGTTCATGTACCTGCTTACAACTCCTACTGCATGTGCAATATCAGGCCTTGTGCAGACCATTGCATACATTAAGCTTCAAACTGCTGATGTATATAGAACTTTAGACATATAGTCCATTTCTTCTTGGGTCTTAGGGTACATATCCTTACTAAATTTGAAATGGCTAGAAAAAGGTGTACTGACTGGTTTTTCATTTTGCATATTAAATATTTTCAACAACTTTTGTATGTACTCATTCTGCGACAGTGTTAATTTTCGATTTTTCCCGTCTCTAGTTATTCTCATACAAAGGATTTGTTTTGCAACTCCCAAATCCTTCATTGAAAATGAATTTTCCAATTTTCTTTTCAGCACATATATTTCCTGCATGTTAGACCCTGCAACAAGCATGTCATCTACATATAATAACAATATAATATAGCTGCCATCATTTTTCTTTTTCAGGTAAACACAATGATAAAAGTGACATCTAGTATAACCTTGTTCAAACATGAACTTGTCAAATTTTAGATACCACTGCCTTGGAGCCTGTTTTAAGCCATACAAGCTATTATTTAACCTGCATACTAATTTTTCTTTCCCTTTGACCTCATATCCTTCTTGTTGCTCCATATAGATCTCTTCCTCCAAATTTCCATGGAGAAATGATATCTTTACATCTAACTATTCAAGATGTAAATCTTCCGCTGCTACAAGACTTAAAATAGTTCTGATTGAAATCATATTAACAATAGGATAAAATATTTCATCAAAATCAATACCCTTCTTTTGTGAAAACCCCTTCACCACAAGTCTAGCTTTGTACCTCTATTTTCCTCCATCTTCTTCCTTCAGCTTGTAAACCCATTTATTCTGCAATGTAGTTTTACCTGTAGGAAACTTGACTAAGTCCCAAGTCTAGTTATGCATTAAGGATTCCATCTCTTCTTCCATGGCTAGCTCCCACTTCTTCCTTCTTTCAACCCGCATTGCTTCTTCATAACATTCAGATTCACCAGAATCAGTCAACAATAAATAATATAATGAAGGAGAGTATCGTTTAGGGGGTCTACTTATCCTGGTAGATCTTCTAACACCACTTTCAGGTGTTTGAGGTGCTTGTTGCTGTTGTGGTGGTTTTTGTTGCTATGGATGTTGATTATTATTATTTTCAGGCACCTTTACTTTTTCTGTGATCTCATTAAGAACTGTGTATTCTTTGTTTTCTTTTTCATGTTTCTTTTCCTACAACTGATTCTTATACAAGACCTTTTCATTGAATATTACATCTCTGCTCCTAATGATTTTGTGATTTTCATAATCATATAAGCGATAACCAAAATCATTAACACCATATCCAATAAAGGTACATTTCTTTGATTTTTCCTCAAGCTTTGTTCTATTTTCTTTATTAACATGGAAAAAGGCCTCACAACCAAAAGGTTTTAAAAAAGAGTAGTTTACATTTTTACCTGTCCATGCTTCCTCTGGAATACCACCATCCAAGGAACTTGAAGGCCCTCTGTTTATTAGATAAATAGCAGTATCTACAGCATCTTCCCAAAATTGTAAAGGAAATCCTGCATGCAATCTCATGCACCTTGCACGCTCCATGATTGTTTTGTTCATCCTTTCTGACACACCATTTTCTTGTGGTGTTATTGGAACTGTCTTCTCTCTGCGTATTCCATTTTCTGAACAGTACCTATCAAACTCTTTGTTGCAATATTCACCTCCATTGTCTGATCTGGGACACTTCAACTTCTTTCCTGTCTCAATCTCAAACAAATCTTTCCATTTCTTGAAAGTATCAAATACATCAGATTTATTATGAATACAATAAATCCAAGTTTTTCTAGTTGCATCATCAATAAAAGTAACATAATAATGAGAGCCACCAAGAGATGATACCTGAGTAGGTCCCCATACATTTGTATACACAAGCTCTAATTTTTCGCTCTTATTTTCTTTCGCAACTCTGAGAAATCTGAATCTCTTTTGTTTTCCATAAATGAAATTCTCACATAAATCCAAATCAACATTCTTCAAACCAGGCAACAAATTTCTTGAGTGAAGAATCTTCATCCCCTTCTCACTCATGTGTCCGAGCCTATGATGCCATAATGTTGCATCTGCTCCTTTGGAAGTTAAAGCATTAACATAGTTAGAAATACCATTGCATAAATACAATGTACCAACTTTTTCCCTATTGCTATTACCAAGGCACCTTTGGGGACCTTCCAAGTTTTATCTGTGAAAGTTGTCACACAACCTTCACTGCCTAACTGCCCTGTTGAAATCATATTTTTCTTCAGATCTAGAACATGCCTTACCTCCTTTAATAGCCATTGGTTTCCATTCTATTGTTTTACAAGAACTTTACCCATTCCAAAAATTTTACAGGTTTTATCATCACCCAAACGAACTTGTCCAAAATCTCCTTGAACATAGGCATGAAAATATTTCTTATCAGGTGTGGCATGGAAAGAGGCCCCTGAATCTACTACCCATGAATCAGTAAAATTTTCGAAAGAAAGAATCAAAGCATCTTGTAACACATCACCTGTCACATTTGCTTCATGATTGTTTTCTTACTGTGCGTCTCCTTATTTTCCCTTCCAAGATCTACAGTATTTCTTCCGGTGTCCTTTCTTTCCACATTTCCAGCACACTATCCCCGATCTCGACTTGGATCTACCTTTCCTTGATTTACTGCAATATCCTAAGCTCTTTCCCCTTTCCATTCTTCTTCCCCTAGACTTTGCACTCAAAGCATTACCTGATGTCTCACCAAAGATTTTCCATTGCATTTCCTCACTAAGGATAGCACTGACAACATCATCAAATTTTAAAGTACTAGATCCAGAGACAGAGTTACTAATGGCCATAACTAAACCATTCCAGTTTTCTGGAAATGAGCACATAAATAAAAGAGCCCTAACTTCATCATAAAATTTTACCCCTACAAAACTTAACTGACTGGTAACTGTATTAAAATCATTTAAATGGTCTACAACAGATCCACCTTCTGACATCTTCATATTAAATAAAGTTTCATAAGAAATATGATGCAGGGGAATTAGGCTCAAGAAAATTCCATGTATTTTAATAGACTTAGGGGTTTTGTTTTTTCAAGACAGTTGGTTTTTTATGTAATGATTTGAGTGATTTTTAATGAAAACTAATTAAATATTGTGAGGAATTTGTAAATGTTCTCGAATGTTGGAGAACATGAGAGAATTAGGAGTGCATAGAGATTGAGAGATTTAGGAATTAATTATAAATCCTAAATTAGAGTTTGTTTCATTATTTTTTGGATGAAAGAGGATCCTTAGGGATAAGTAGTGATTTTAGGAATAGAGGATATTCAGGATTTTGTTGAGAAGATGGAGGAACTGAAACCAAAAATAGTTTTAGAACCTTTTTATAAAATGTAAGCCTCAAAGGCATAAAAAACATAGATTTTAATAGAGACTAGAACAGAAATAGGGCTTGGATTGTAAGCCTACAGGCTGTAGAATAGGAAAAGGCCGCTGATACAGAAGATCAGGCCAGAGGAAGAATTTCCTATGTAATTTTTGTGTGTTAATACAAAGAAATCAATTTTCTGAGTTTGTATTCCATTTCTGAATTATATGGTGTGCAGATGGAATTGGTTATAGGATTGATTAAGTGTATGTGACTGTGTGTTTAATGGTGATTGTGAAATCGTGTGAATCGATCATAGAATGGATCGATGTCACAACATGGTCCTTCATATTGATGTTGATTTGTACAGCATAGAAGCAAAAATGTTGGTATTGTATGAAGCCTTTAAATAAGGGGTTATTACACATTCTATTGTGTAATTACAGTGCAGCGAGATCCGAGTTTGAATTTACAGTGGAGGATTTATTTTATTTATAATCGATGGATTATAAACCAGATAAATTGTATATAGAAGATGAATAGACCTTGCATTGGTTGATTTCCAGTGAGGTTTTGAAGATCAGAAGAATGAATTGGAGTACTATAGAATGGACCAAAGGCACAACTGAAACCAAGTTAATGGAAGCAGAGATCGAGGCACAGAGGAAATGTGGCAAACTATGTGTTTTTGAACCACGAGTGAAGAACAATAATGGCGTAGTTAAACATGAATCAGAATGAATGCAGAGAGGGGTTTGGAGATTAAACAAAACCTGGCATGTTCGAACTATGAATTGGAATAGAAAATAGTGAAGGAACAGCAGAAGTGAAGGCGCAGAGGGAACAGTAAAAGTGAAGGCACAAAGGGAACAACAGAAGCAAAGGTGGTTTTCCGAAAACCATAAATGGTTTTCACGTAGCTCTAGAGTGGTAAGAAATTTTATTTAAATAGAACACGATACACCCCGACGTGTGACACGTAGCCTGGTGGTATTTCAAAACCATTTGTTTCACGTGACTTTTGCGTGATATGTCATGAGGGTTAAAGTAATGCGATATCCGTTGGATATGTGAACAAAACATTTTTGGAGTGCGATGAAAGATTGACCGTTAGATCTATATGAAAGTTAATGGAAAGGTAAGTGAGTTCAATTGATGTGGGACCCAACATTTCTATGCATTGGTTTATACCTAACCAAAGTTGAAGTTGTATGAAACAAATTGGAATGTTATGTTGGGGGGCTGAATATATACATAAATGTTTATTGTAGTGGATCGGTGAGCATATTTGATGGTTGGTACTTTGGTTTTTAACCAAAGTCCAAAATTTTGATTAAGCGAGATTATATTTCCGCTTCAAAGGTATATAAATGGTTTTAAATGATGTATGTGTTGGCCGAAAGTTTATTGTTTCCATTTTTTGGGCTTTTAACCAAAGTATGAAATATTGATTGGAATGTTTTCATGAGATGGGTTCTAATGGTTTATAACCATAAGGTAAAAAGCGGCTTAACCTTTGATTAAGAAATGAGAATGGTATTAAGAGGAGAACTCCATATATGAAGATTATAAAGGGGTTTTTATTATAAGGTTTTAAATCAAATATTTGAAAGGTAACTTCTGTAATGTTCCAAAATTTTGTGGAACATTAAAAACTTTTGTTTTTGCTTTAGGAGGAGAATAAATGGGTAGGAAAACCCATTGATAATAAAAATATAAATAAGGAACCCTTATAATGTGAAAAGGGGTCAATAAATAACTAGATTTCACACCCCATGTGTGAAAAGAGACAATTTGCGGATGGATAATTCTAGAAGAAGCCAAGTTGACTGTGCAGATAGAGAAGATAAGATTCAATTGGTGGGCCTACGCAGTTTGCATGAGGAGGAGATCATTCTAGAGAGGAATACCTAAGGTGTAGGCCCATGGCAAAGCACCTTCCACTTGTTTAAAATAAGAACGAACCAACTGTTATAGCATCATTTATCACCTTCATATGATTCATGATTGCTTTTATGGCTTTGGGCACCCATTCCTACAGACTTGGACAAATTCACTTAAAACAGTGTAAAAATCCCCATACGCGGTTATGCCCATACTTTTCCGCGTGTATATGCGAGTCCACATGCACTTTTCCACTTATGCCATTAAAATCATTAAAAAATATATAAAAATTCCCTATTTTCGGGCTGGGTTGATGGTTACTCTGGTAGTTCAACCACCCCAGCACGTGGCCAACTGTTTCCAACTGTTGAAACTACTTTGAGGGAGTATAAAAGCACCTCATGTGTAGGGCCTAAGGGAGAGAGAAAAATTATTGATATTATACTCTGTTGGTATTCCCTATCCAATTCTGATTCCCCGTGCCTCCTACACTTTCCCAGTTCATTACAGGAAACCCTTGTTTCCTTGAGATGCTCATATTCCTATATGTCATCTCGTATGCACCAGCTTGGAAAGGATCTTAGCGAGGCAAGGGCGGGACGGATCCGGACGACGGTCTGCTCGAAGATCATGGAAGGATTCAGGTGATCTCTCCACTCGTTATTTATGTACATGCTATTTATAATACATAAGTACCATCTTGTTCCCGAAATATACGTGTTAGTGTCTGCTTACATATATGAGAATATTGTTATTTAAGCATTCATTATGGTTTATCTAATGTTTCATATGGATTTCACTAACATTTAGAGTAGATATATGTTGTACAACCAGTTCTTCATGCTTGTTTCTTCTTGTCTTTCAGGTTAAGAAGGAAGGACGGTTGCTGGGGGTTTGGACCCCGCGGGATCTGCTTCAACCGTAGGACCTACAGGTAACTTCCTCGATCTACTCTATTCAGTTTTTCATGAACATGTATGGTTGTGTGAGTCCTTCTTAAGTAGCATGCCCCTGCTCTATGGAGGTTGTAACCCAACGAACCTCTAGGGTGATTTTCCCCGAAACAGAACTGGCGACTCTGCTGGGGATTGCATTCTTGTGATTCCTGGTTTCTTATCCAGGCTTGATCCTTTTGTTTTTTCATTATTTACCTTTATATACGCGCTTTTTTCTGCACACAGTTGCGTATACACGCAAGTTTGTCTAAAGGGAGTCGCGTATATGCGTGTTTCCTTTAGCACAGTCGCGTATGCACGCTGGTTGCTAAACTGTGAAGTAGCGTATACCTAGGCAGATTTTGAAATTTTGGATTCTTTGGCTTTTTAGTCCTTTCTGCCTGTGGAGACCTGTTCCTGCAGTGTCTTTGTGCTCTCTGGATCGTGAAGAAAGTGGTCTTTGGTCTTTTCTCTCTTTCGTTTGATTGAAAACTAGTCTTTTTGGCAAAGTGTTGTTTCTTGTGCTAGCACTTCTTGTCTGAGTACCAAGATCGCTTTCTGGGCATTCTTGGCTGTTCTGCTTCATCAGAACAGAGAGCTCCTGCTCGTTTACCCTTTCCTGTCTTTGTGTTTTGCTTTGCACTACGATTTTTGCTCATTTTTTGATTGGTTTTCTTGAGTTCAGTTGGCTAGGTCTTGTTGCAACTTTTGAAGAGTCTTTTTTGGTTCTTTGGAGTTTTTGTTTGTGGCAAGGTTGCACTATTCTTCTAGGCTGAATGGCTGAGTTTTCTTGTCTTCTTTTGCTCATATTGATCTTGCTACGAGTTATCCCTATAAGATTTGGAGCATTGTTGAAGTTTGTGCTTGAAATTCAATGATTGTTTGGCTTAGAATTTTATAGTTTTACTTGGTCTTTTCGAACTCTTTTATAAAACACAAAAGCTCAAAAAACATTTTGTTTTGTTGTTTGCTTTTGTTTTTGCATTTTTTGTTTTCGTTTCTTTGTATCTTTTGAAGCTTGGTTGAGGTTTCTTGCCTTTGGATTTTGGCTTGATTGTGGAAAGAAGTTGTCATTGATTTCTTCTTCTTGTTTTTTAAGCGTTTTTGGTGTCTTCATATTAAGAGTTCTTGATTTCGAGAACTAGCTTTCTGGACAACCAAGAAGAGTTAAAACTGAAGGAATTTTTGGGAAATTTCACTCTGCTTTAGGAGATTTTGCATCTTAGAATTTGCATGCTTGTAGTGATTTGCATTAGGTGCACTTAAGCATTTAGTCATTTTCATAGTTTTTGTGAGTGTGAGCTTGTTATCTGAAAAGAAAAATATAATTTTTAATCTCGTAGAACCTGTATAGAGATTGCTTTTCATCGAAAGACAATAACTACATTTGCATGTAGTTAGGTTTTTATTAATTTCTTTCTGCGTCAAAACACCATAAGTTTCATCTCCATATCCTTGTGACTTAACATAACAGCCCATTAAAATAAGCGATATAATTTAAAATCAACTAGCAAGTTTTCTAAGTGTCATACACCAACTAGCTAGGTTGTAGGGCCTTGGAATAGGTGAGTAGAGAGTTAACTCTCCAAGGCCGCTCAAACAAACATAGAAGTTGATTAATTGAGCGAAATCCAACTCCGTTAGGTGGACCAGGAAAGCTCTCCTCCAGAGAGTCAAGCGCGAGGGGAAGTGAAGGCTGAGAAGAGGGATACCCCCTCTCCGATTGGCTGAATCTGACCTCAAGACCGTTCCGCCCAGCTTCTGATACGGATTGGTGCCCATAGTTGCCACTCCTAGGTTCCACACAGGTGACTGCGGGGGGGAATACCCGTGGTACCTGAGGCAGACGTCGCATCACTTTCAGCAGTACTTCTGGGGGGTGCCCTTGCGAAGCTTGGGTGCTTGAGCTGGCAAAGGCTGTCGTTAGGAGGTCGGCGTAACTTTTTCTGATACCTTCGCTAGTAGGCCTGGGCCGTAATTATCCCAGACTGCTTTCGGGAGGTCCTATATTTTTCGCTTTCTTGTATTTTGGTGTCCGGTCCTCATCACCCGGAGCGGAAATACTTGAGGGTTGTTTGCTTGACTGTATCTCAGGGATTTTTCTTTTAGTGAGTGCTCTTTGCTCCTAGCTTGCTTAGCTTTATATTTTTTGAGTCTAATTAAAATTTTCTAAAGTGGCTGATCAAGCGCCTCGTCGATCGAGGAGAATCCGGGGGTTATCTCCTGAGAGTCCAGAGCCTTCTTCGAGAAGGCGTACGAGTGATTTAGCAGGTGGTTACCACCCTGTGGCATCTGACACAGTGGAGAGAGATCCTCCACAAAGGTCTGAAGGTTTCATAGCTGATTCTGGTGTCGGTCCCGAGAGGAGCGTTCCGCTCACCTCGCGAGTTTTGTTTCCTCAGGAAGAAGATTTTCAAATTGAAGACGTACCTGAGCCTCCTGCGACAGGTCCATCTCCTCTTCCTCCTGACTATCCATTCGTTGTTCAGTACATCGGACCTGAGTCTGAGAGACCGGAAGATCTTCCGTATCATTCATACCTTTCGATGGCCACGACTGGGAACGCGGTTTCTGCCGTGAGTGCTGCAGGCATTCAGACCCCTGCTTCTGTTGAAGGAGGGGGCACTATTGCTTTATCTTCGATTGCTTCTAGTGCTGCTATGTTTGGCTCTGGTTTCACCCAAGCACATGCTTCTCATTCTGGTCCCTTCTGTTTAGGGATGCCCTCTAGTGGGAATCCCTCTTTTTCCTTTTCCGCTGTTGCAGCTGGATCTACACCCATGTCGTCTATGGCTAGTGGATCAGCTTCTTTTCAGGGTTTCCCCTTTGGAACTGGGCAAATTCCTAGTTCCAATCCTTCTTTAGGGTCCTTTCCGTTTACGTCCCAGACCCAGAGTTTCAACCCTTGGTCTGGGGGGAAAAGTTCGACTACTTTAACAGGGTGGAATCCTGTGTTTACTACAACGGGGGAAGGGAATCAGTTTTACGCAAGTCATCAAGGGAATACTTCTTTCCCTTCGTCGAGTGCTTATCAGACCTTTTCTCCTCTTTCTAATGCCTGGAACCCCTACCAGGGGCTTTCCTCTTCATTTAATACTTCAGCGGGGGGAACTGGTCTGGGCTTTGGTAACTCGGCATGGGGAGGAGGTTCTTCTCCTTTTTCTACGAGTCCTTTTTGGCAACCTGGTGCCTCATCAAATCCAGGCTATTCTTTTCATAATGTTGGGAATCCATCCCATCAAGGATGGAATCCTCAGGCTCCGCCTCGCTTACCTTTTCTGGCAACGTTAAACTTGCCAGATCTGTCGAAGTTGACTAATGATCTGATTCGTTATAGTCCGGGGTGGCCTCCGGTTCCCACCAAACTTCCTTCAGACATTCCAAAGTTTGAAGGCAAGAATGGAGAAGATCCGGCTGACCACATCACTACCTTCCATTTATGGTGTTCTTCGAACTCCCTGATCGATGATTCGATTAGGTTGAGATTATTTCAACGCACCCTAACTGGAAACGCTGCCAAATGGTATATTGAGCTAACTGGGGGTAGTTTTTCTACATTTGGAGAACTGGTTGTTACATTTCTAAAGCATTTCCAGTTGCCTGTCCGATATGATGATGGGACTGAACTCCTAGCCAACTTTAAGCAGGACGACGCAACCCACATTTCTGATCACATTCAGGAATGGAGGAGAAGGAAGAGGCTTATAAAAGCTCATATTCCAGGTGAATTCCTTTTGGAATGGTTTCTCAAATCCCTGCAGTCAGATATTTCGAAAGATGTATCCCTTTCTGGGGTATTTTCCGAGGAGCAGGCCATTTTTAGGGCCCAGCAGCTGGAACTGATCTATTCTCAGTCTGGGGTCCTCCATAAATATTTTCTCAATGTTCCTCGCTCCAAATTATATTTATCGAAAACTAAGCCCGATCCTCATGGTGATGGACTAATAGGATCGATCAATAGTGGTGTAGCTAGCCTGCTTTCTCAATTGCAGCAATTGTCTTTACAATCTACTCCTTCTGGTTAGGCTGTGCCTGTTGAGTCATCACCTTCCCAGTCTTTGTCCACAAATGCTGTCCAAGCTTCTGATCCCAAAAGAAATCAACAATCCGATGGGAAGAAGAAGGGACGAAATAACAAGGAGAAGGGCAAGAACGGGAAGGGTAATGCGAATAAAACCAACGAGCATGTTGGTGAGGGTAAAAAGGAGAAAAAGAAAGTGAAGTTTCCATGCAAGTTGTGTACTGGAGACCATATCACACACCTTTGCCCTAAAATTCAGGATGCGTAGCGCTTGTTAGCCCAGCAGGGTTCTTCTAGTTCCCAGGCTGTGTTAACAAACCCTTTTCCCCAAGGGCAACAATTAGTTGTTGGCGTGAACCAAAATCCTGGGGCTTCCTCTAGGGGCACCCAGGAAGGGGAAATTCCATCGAACATTTTCATGATGAGTGCTCACGTGGATATCGCTACGAGATCCCGTGATTATGGCAGAGAAGAGTCTTCGAAAGCTAAGGATACTCCTGATGCTACTGAGCCACTTCACATCACGAAGCCTACTGTTGAGTCTATGCCTCGGATGCCCAAAGCATCTTCTAAGCGATCAACGATTAATCTGAATGCTAGGGCTGCCCAGAACTACTCGATTTTGGAAGATCTGGCGCAGAGTCCTTGTGCTATGTCAGCTTTAGAGGTACTCCAGCCTTGTTCGGCTCAGCGCAGTGCTTTGCTCACTGCCATTGGGGCTATTGATCTGAAAAATTCTCTTCTGATTACTTTTTATATGACTAATTTTAAGAAGAGACTTCCTCATCACATGGCTTTTCATATTAAATCATCGTACGGGAAGTGTAACATCTTTCAGACAGTTGTTGATGAGGGTGCTTCCACATGCGTGATGTCTCTCGCATGCTGGAAGCCACTTGGATCTCCCAAAGCTGTTCCATCTAGCACTGTTCTGACTGTGTTCGATGGTCATTCTCACAGACCCCATGGTATTGTCCCAGCTTTGCCCATCTGTGTTGGGGGAAAAACTGTTAATATAGAGGTTGAGGTAGTGGATGCAAGCTTGGACTACAACCTTCTGTTGGGGAGGAATTGGATTTATGAGATGGATGCCATTGCATCCTCATTATTTCGAATTATATGTTTCCCCCATGAAGGGAGGATTGTTACAGTGGATCAACTGGACTGTCCTCCTGTAGACCCGAATGCGTCTTCTGACTCATCTATTCCTAAGTTGGATAATACTAAGGCGCCTGTAGAGAATTTAGGTGTTGGAATGTATTCTTCCTTGATGGGTACTTTTGATATTCCTCCTCCTACGGTTCATATTAATGCTATTTCATCCTCCAAGGCTCCTCTTCAAAGAGATTTCTTCATAACTCATTATTTTTCGGACCCTTGGACCTTACCTTCCCCTACTACCACATTAGCGGAAGGTCAAGTAGGTGGAATGGCATTTCCTATTTCTGCAGCTGAGATTGCTTATCAGCCTATTGTTGACTCTGCAGAATCCATTCCAGCTCCTCTTTCACCGGAAGAGTTGGATGGAGATGTGGCTCTGGCTTGGACGCTTAGTTCTTCTTCGGCCCAGGATTGCCTTGATACCACTCTTCCATCTGAAGAGGACATCCTGGAAGCCATGACTGGTATAGATAGACCGTGGGATGATTTGCATCATCAGTCTTACTTCTTACCTGACTTGAGCGAAGTTGAAACAAGTTTTCCAAGTCCTTAGTCTCCTGGTCCTGTTCACCTAGTCTTGAACCCTTTAGCACCAACACAGGTTTATGATGAAGGGAACATGGCTGTGATTTCTCCTACTATCCCGGTGAACATTTCCAGGGATCCCAATATTATCGAGAATGTCTTCATCGGAGCTGAATGTTCCCGTGAAGAGATTCAAATTTACACCGAGCTTTTTAAAGAGTATAGGGATGTATTTTCTTGGTCTTATGAGGAAATGCCTGGAATAGATCCATCTATTGTCCAGCATGAGATCAAGACGTATGAAAACGCTAAGCCGGTCAGGCAAAAACTTCATCCGGTCAATCCTAGGAAGGCAGCAGCTATCAAAGCTGAAGTTGAAAAGCTGCTTAAGGCGGGATTCATTTTCCCAGTTCCTCTGACTGAATGGGTTTCAAATCCCGTTCCCGTAGATAAAAAGCAAGGAACGATTCGAGTGTGCATTGATTTCAGAGACCTAAATAAAGCATGTCCTAAAGACAATTACCCCACACCATTTATCGATCAGATCATTGACGAGTGTGCCAGTAATGAGATTTTCTCCTTCATGGATGGTTTCTCCAGATATAATCAAATTACTATCCGTCCTGAAGATAAACATAAGTCTGCCTTTATTTGTCCCTGGGGTACGTTTGCATACAAGAAGATGCCTTTTGGTCTTAAAAATGCTGGGGCTACCTTTCAGCGGGCCATGTCATATGCCTTTCACGACATCAAAAAGATTATCGAGGCATACTTGGATGATTTAGCTGCTCATTCTCGAAAGAGGATGGATCATCCTGGTCACCTCCGGCAAATATTTGAAAGATTTCGCTTCTATAAGATTAGATTGAATCTGAACAAGTGCGTTTTTGCAGTTACATCCAGTCGGCTATTGGGATGCGTTGTGTTTAGGGAAGGGATAAGGGTAGATCCCTTCAAGGTTGAGGCAATACTTCGGTTGCCTCCCCCGTCCTCTATTCGTCAGCTTCAAAGTCTACAAGGTAAGTCTAATTTTCTTCGGAGGTTTATCATCAATTATGCTGAAGTTACAAAGGGATTTATGAGATTTTTGAAGAAGGGAGTTCCTTTTCTTTGGGACGACTACGCTCAACGCTCATTCGATGCTTTGAAAAAATCATTGACCTCTGCTCCTTTATTGAGTCCACCTAATTATAGCAGGGATTTCCTTTTGTATCTGGCAGCAGCAGAATCTACCATTGGTATGGTTCTGGTTCAGGAGGATGATGCTCTTGCAGAGCATGTTATTTACTACCTTAGTTGAGGCTTGGTAGGACCTAAACTTCGGTACACTCCGATAGAAAAGTTAGCTTTAGCAGCAGTTCATGCTGTGCAGCGACTCCGACATTACATTATTCTTCGCAAAACTTATGTTTTGGCAGCTGCCAATCCATTTCAATTTGTCCTCAGTAGGCGAGTGATTGGGGGCAAATATAATAGATGGATTGTGATTTTACAGGAATTTGATCTTGAGTTTATGTCTGCCAAGTCCAAGAAATCATTGGTTTTCGCGGAATTGATCTCCGAGTTGCCCTGTGGGGAAGAGATGATCTATGATGAATCCTTCCCGGATGAACATTTGTTTCTTATCTCTTCACAGGATCCTTGGTATGGAGATATCATTGTGTATCTCCAGACTGCGAAGTTTCCCTCTACTTTTTTGAAAGATGAGCGTCGTAAGCTGCGTCACTTGGCCAAGAATTATTTGATTATTGGTGATGCTTTATATCGTCGAGGGGTTGATTCAATCCTAAGACGCTGCTTAACTCTCGAAGAAGATGAGGTTGTGCTGAATGATTCTCACAGTGGAGCTTGTGGGGTCATTTATCTGGGCTGGCTACAGCCCAAAAGATTTTGCGTGCTGGATACTTTTGGCCCTCGATTTTCAAAGATTGTATTGAATCGGTCAAAAAGTGTCATCCGTGTCAAGTCTATACTCGAAAAATGCGTGCTCATCCAGCTCCGTTTTTTCCAGTCATTACTGTCGGTCCCTTTACAAAGTGGGGTATTGATTATAATACTTGTAACCCGCCTTCGGCTAAAGGTCACAAGTACATTATTGTAGCAGTAGACTACTTTACAAAGTGGGTCGAGGCTATGCCTACTTTTGGGAACGATGGTGAGACTGCAGCTCTTTTTCTTTTTTACCAGGTTATCGCTCGTTTTGGTATTCTTAGAGAGATTTTCACTGACCATGGCAGTCATTTTCATAATAGTATGATGGCTGAGTTGGCTCTCAAATTGGGTTTCTGGCAGGAGCATTTATCTCCATATTATCCTCAGGCCAATGGGCAAGTGGAAGCCGTGAATAAATCCTTGAAGACAATTCTTCAAAGGACAATAGATACAGCTAGATCCAACTGGCATATTATGCTATATCCTGCACTTTGGGCATACAGGACGTCAGTGAAAACTGCAACTGGCTTTACTCCATTTCAGCTAGTGCATGGGGTGGAATCCGTATTTCCCATTGAATGCAATATTCCTTCTCTTAAATTAGCTGTTGAACTTCTTCCTGACACTTCTAGTCTGGCAGAACGACTTCTTCATCTGGAACATCTCGATGAGCAGCGTCGGGATGCCGCCATGATGAATGAAGCGCATAAAAACCGAGTTAAAGTTCAGTACGATAAGGCGGTCAAACCCAGGGTTTTTTCGGAAGGTGACCTTGTTTTGGTCTATGCCCAAGAAAAAGATGCCCTAGGGGCAGGAAAGTTTAAATCTATGTGGTATGGCCCCTTCATCGTTAAAAAAGTCCTTAATAAAGGAGCGTATACTTTGGTTGATTTCGAAGGGAACGAGTTGTCGAAGCCCCGAAATGGGCTCTATTTGAAGAAGTATTATGCCTAGGCTTCGGCCTGGCATCTTGCTTTTGTATATAGTAGTTTTTTTCTTTGTACATATCTGGTTGATTTTCGATTTTTGATGAGTTGGTGATGTTTTTGATCTGCTTTGGCAGGTTGTGTCGGATGTCATGAGTCATTTTGGTTTCACCGATGGTGCTAGTAGACACACCCGGAACTTAGCTTCCGCGGCTTGGGTGCTTCATTATCCATCCGGTCAGCTGTTAGTATCAAGAGGGGTCTGCATTGGTCCTGCTTCCAATAATATAGCGGAATACACTGCAGTTATTCATCTACTCTCGGAGGCAATATCTTTGGGTGTTGATTCGTTGGTAGTTTTCTTGGACTCCCAGCTGGTGGTGTCGCAGTTGAACAACACTTATCGGGTACGAGATCCATTTTTATTAAGATTGTTCTTGAGGGTACGTTTGTTACAAAGGTCATTTCAATTTTTAACATTCATTCATATTCCTCGAGCTGACAATTGGTTTGCTGACTCATTAGCTAATCAAGCTTTAGATTGGCATATTAATCATTCAATACAATAAAATTCTAATCATCAAAAACATCATACATTTGATACATTTATCACATCACATCAAATATCGTTCTATATATACTTTCCACGTAGTGTTCAAAAACTTTGCGAAAATTTGGATCCATAAGGTCATACAAAACTTGGGCTTATGCCCGATCATGTTCAGTCTCAAAAAGGAATATACAGTCATCTAATACATAATATCTGTCTACTCCTGAGGTCCCTACCCAGAAGTCGTGTTCCTATAGAACGTGACCGCGGTGGCAACTCGGCGGAATAATCGTAACCAGTCTCGGGGCACTCCTACCACCCTTCTCTGGATGGCTTCTGGCAGGTCTTCCACGGTAGCCATAGGTATTTGGTGGGTTAATCCCTCCAAGTTCCTCTGCACGGCCTGGAGGGTCCTATCTGAATCCACTATATCTGCTTCGCCCCTGTGACGCTTGTGGCGCAGGAGACCCTCAGGACGAACTGGTCCACTATCTGTATCATGATCATATTTACATTGTCAGTCATTATGAATCCAATTTTCGCAAAAATTTGTTATGTTTATTTTTTCGATCTATCTTAAGCTGCATAACCCGGATGCTTGGAAGTGCCTAGTTTGGTATGTTTTCAGGTACATTTTGACGATTTTGAGATTTTTCCCGGTTTTTGATCCATGATTACCGACTCGTCACGACAGGTATATGATCTTCACTGGCATATAGGTTAGGGAAATCACTTTCCGCTGCATCTTGCATACTAGCCTCCATACTGATCACTTGCCTTAGGGTCGATCCCATCAGGTCATGACTATTACACCCATTTCACTCGCCGATTATTTAATCATGACTTGGTGGTAGAGCCTTCCTTTACATGGGCTTCCTAGTTAGTTCCTCGCTATCACTTGTTGCCCATGCTGCGTTTTATGTAGGCTCGGGAGTCCTCTTTAGTCTTGCCATGACTTGTGTGTTGAAGCTTCATTCTTCTTCTTCTTCATTATCATTTTTCTGGCTATTACCCTAGAGGCTCCCTGGTGTTGTTGAGTTGTATTACTACATTGCATATTGGCTACTTGTTTATCCTGGCCTTTAGCCGGCTTCATTTGGACTCAATGTTTAAGCCAACTTTTGACCTTGTTTATCTGTACAAGTTAACCATTGCATGCACTTAGCTATCGCGACTTGACACCCTTTTACCCATGGATGGAACATTCCTCTGAGTATCGCTTACCAGTTTCCGCCACCTTGCATTGAGCATAGGATTGTTCCAATCCCAGGAACTAGTGCATCTGATTTTTGATACTCGTTCTATCCATTGTACCATAGCATTCTTTTATTCCTTTTTAGGCTTATTATATGAAAAATACAAAAAAATATCAAATATAACAAAAAGAGTAGGAATGGGATGTATCTTCGTTGTTTTGATGGCAGTACAAAGTCAGTTTGTCGCTCTTGAACAAAGCACATATACTTATATATATTTCCTACATTTGGGATGGTTTTAGTTTTTGACCTAGCTTCAGCCTTTACCATGTTTCACTTGTCAGTCCTCCCCTGGTTGGTTATCTCTTCCAATCATATGGAGAGTTTGTTCTACCTCCTGCATAATAGACTTATACAGTGTCATTTTTTACTGCCATGGTCATCACGAGTCGTGCTTTTGTTCAAGGGAAGTCTAACCAGAGTCGGCCATTCTGCGGTGTCTCTTGACTCATTATTCAGTCGGCCTTCCCGGTTTTGTCAGTATCTTGTTCTATCACATCAAATGTTTTGGTCTTTTGCTCGTGCTGGTTTGAGAAGGTCCCCATTGACTTCTTGCCAGCGGGTTTGTCTCTTATCGACTATGACACATTGCTCTGAGAGCAAACCTAGAGCCGCACCCTGGCCCTATTTCCATCATTGATAGGTGACCTTGTGCTCAACATTTGATCATCATTATGGGTCTTTGACTGAGTGGTTTCCCCTGTGTTCGACGTCAGCATACATTATCACACTTGGGATTCGTGCAGTACCTTAATTTCCATTTGACCCTATCGGTGGATATCTCGCCTCTGTGTCAACTTTCATTATTGGTTGGTTCAAAGGGTTTCTTCCATGTGCTAGCTTCATCTTGTGCATGTCGGAAACGTACTTCGGTTTGGTTCCATCACTTCGCTTCATCCGATTCCTTCCAAATTTTGGCCCGCGGTTTACACTCGCGCTGGACTGATGTGGGATGCCTTAATGCCTTCCTTCCAGCAGATCTTTTCCCATCGACTCCGACTCATTGCTCTAGGAATAAGGTCTAGAGTCTTTTTGTCAGTACCTTAGGGTTTGCAGTCATCAGTGGCAGACTCTTCGCTATCGACAGTGGGGATTCATCATTGCCTCCTAATTGGTAGATTCTTTCAAGTGTTCGACTTCAACTCATTCATTCGCACTTGTTAGATTGTACTAGGGCACCTTGACGCTCATTTTCATTATTGGTGGGTTGTCTCGCGTTGGTTAACGATATACATCATTGACCGGTAATCCAACGATTTCTCACATGGTCGACTTCAGCTCATTTATTCCCATTGTGTAGAATTGTGCCATATTGATCGGTGAAGACCTCGGGTTGCATCAGCATTTTTCGGTTCACTTTTGACAGTCCATTCAGTTTCTTCCAGTGATTCTGTCCACCGTTATATGTTGCAGTTCAGTACAGTAGCATCCTATATGTTGGCTCCCGAGTTGCGTGATTGTACCGTTTGTTCCACCTCTTATGATTCGGTACTTGGAGATTCAGTTACTTATATGATCAGACATCCAGTTGCACCATCAGCTTTTTATATGCCATACTTGGACATTGATTCAGACTTACATTTCCGGGCCATGCTCAGATGATTCATTATGTACTTTCAGTTCAGCTATACTTGTATACATGTTGGATCTATTCAGTACTTTCTATATGATGTATTTTTGACTGAGCATGGGTATGCCCGCCTCAGCATGAGTTGACTCTCTGTTTTCTTTCATTGGTTTTTGGCAAGCTGAAATCTGGTGAAGTCCTCTCTTGTCCTTGCGAAGTTCTTTCTATGTGCATAATACATTTCAGCCATCATGTACCCCTTCTGACCTCATATATTAGGGGGCATCTGTTATAGCATCATTTCTCACCTTCATATGATTCATGATTTCTTTTATGGCTTTGGGCACCCATTCCTACAGACTTGGACAAATTCACTTAAAAACAGTGTAAAAATCCCCATACGCGGTTATGCCCAGACTTTTCCGTGTGTATACGCGAGTCCACATGAACTTTTCCGTGTATGCCATTAAAATCATTAAAAATATATATAAAAATTCCCTATTTTCGGGCTGGGTTGATGGTTACTCTGGTAGTTCAACCACCCCAGCACATGGCCAACTGTTTCCAACTGTTGAAACTACTTTGAGGGAGTATAAAAGCACCTCATGTGCATGGCCTAAGGGAGAGAGAGAAATTAATGATATTATACTCTGTTGGTATTCCCTATCCAAGTCTGATTCCCCGTGCCTCCTGCACTTTCCTAGTTCATTACAGGAAACCTTTGTTTCCTTGAGATGCTCATCTCCCTATATGTCATCTCGTATGCACCAGTTTGGAAGGAATCTTAGCGAGGCAAGGGCGGGACGGATCCGGACGACGGTCTGCTCGAAGATCGTGGAAGGATTCAGGTGATCTCTCCACTCGTTATTTTTGTACATGCTATTTATAATACAGAAGAACCGTCTTGTTCCCGAAATATACGTGTTAGTGTCCACTTGCATATATGAGAATATTGTTATTTAAGCATTTATGATGGTTTATCTAATGTTTCTTATGGATTTCACTAACATTTAGAGTAGATATATGCTGTAAAACCAGTTCTTCGTGCTTGTTTCTTCTTGTCTTTCAGGTTAAGAAGGAAGGACGGTTGCTGGGGGTTTGGACCCCGCGGGATCTGCTTCAACCGTAGGACCTACGAGTAACTTCCTCGATCTACTCTATTTAGTTTTTCATGAACATGTATGGTTGTGTGAGTCCTTCTTAAGTAGCATGCCCCTGCTCTGTGGAGGTTGTAACCCAACGAACCTCTAGGGTGATTTTCCCCGAAACACCAACTATTCTCCTTCACGCGTTTGATTATCATTTTGCTTGTCTTCTCAGACAAGAGAATTCTCTAGTTGTTTAGCTGAGATGCAGTGCTGCTAGCACTAGGTGTTCCCGGGTGGGAATCCCATCTCTTCCATAGAGTAGCTCTTGGAAGAGCTTGTTCTTCATATTCCCCATATTCTGGCTTGAGGCAAAAGAATTCCATTTAGCTCCAGTGCAGTCTCCATTGGTGGTTGAGTTGTGTTGTTGGGTGTTGCAAGGGAGGGTTTGTCAACACCACTTCCGGCATTGTATTTCAAAGGAGGGAGTATCCATTCCTTTGGGAGATCAATGAGGGAGTTTTGATCTTCATTCCACCATATTTGGCATCAGGCCAATCATTTTCCATCAGCAGAAGAGCATCCCTCTTACTTGACTGTGCAGTTTCTAGAGTGCATTTGCAGTGAGGGTTGCAACATTTCAGTGGGTAGTGAGATCTTCAATGAAAGGATCAGCCTTTCATTTGGAAGATTAATCAAAGGAGTTACATCAGAGATTCCATCATCTTCAGCTAGGCTCCTCCTATTTCTAGTTTCTATTGAGTTGCAGCAGCTGCCCAGCAACTCTGGCATTTTGGGTAAATGCCATTTTGTCTAGTTTTCATCCAATCCTTTTAGAGGATTGTTGTATTGTATTTTCAGGGGTTGAAGCCTTGCTCCCCCTTCTTATTTTAGCTTACATTTTTGTATCATTCATGTTTATGTATTTACTACTACAGTACCTTCCATAGACTGCGCAGTCTTAGTAGGAACAAAATATGTGAGGAGTGTTTTCTCTATTCTTATGTACATTGTCTCCTTGAGATTCTTTGGCTTGCTTTAAGTAAGAGATTTCTCAAAAGTTTGTCTACATTTTCTGCTGCACATATATTTATATATTGATTTCATCTTCATGTGACATGGCTCTTTAGAAATAATGCATTCATTTCCTTTGTTGAGCAAAGTGTTGTTGCAGCCCTCTTCATTGGGCCCTTTTTTGAAGATAATAGGTGAAGGAGGCTTGTCTCAAGCTCCTTGAAGGATTTTTTTTTAGTCCACTTTAGGGTTTTAGCTCCAGACAGATATATTTGAAGGATCCCAAACCAGGGATCAAATCCTGCTGCCTCCACTTCTGGAAAATGCATTTTCCAGGCTTGGGTTGCTAGCCATTCCTACTAGGGAGATACCCAACACCATGTGATGAGGAGGGCCCATCTCTATCCATTTTTGGAGGTCATTACACCTAGGAAGGTGATTGAGCTGCGTAGTGGAAGCATGGACAGGGTTGTTCATCCATGTATACAGTAATATTCAAATGAGAATGTCTCATTGAGTGGGGACATCACACCAAGGAGGTCACTGGTTCAAAAGAGGAGGATAGATGCTTCAGACAGTGAGGCATCAATCACGGATTTCAGCAGTGTGGAGACCTTGGGACAACTTGTTACAGCGCTGGAGGTTTTTGGTAAAACCAAAGCAGAGGGTAGCATTCCCTCACTATCATTCTTACCCACTCTCCTTTTAGTACCTACATTGTGGTAGGGGAAGCAAGGGAGGGATATCATCCTTCCCACTTGTACAGTTGGCATGGGAGCAATATATGCACACCACTCTTTGGAGGAGTGGGCACAGTCACTTCTTTTCCTTGGGAGGAAGAGGAGAGATTAATCTATTAGTTTCTCCCTTTGCATGAGAAAAAAACATGGTAAGGATATTGTTCATTTATATGATTTACATATTGATTCCTTAACCATGTATATGCAGGATGATGCTCCAAGGAGGAGCATTCTTCGTCAAAAGCTCCTTGGTCTACTTGGGGCTAAGAGCATAGTTGATGGCCATCCCCTTGATGGACTTGGGGAAGATTTGTATTTTTGAGGGCATGTTCCTCATGTCTCATACACCTTTCATTGCCTCCAAATACATGAGGATAATGTAGCAACAAACCGGTGGTTGCCTAACCACATCTTTCATCATTCTCTCTTCCAGTTAGTGTCCAAACTGCACTGGTTGAATAAGAGGGATCAATGTCCCACTCACTTTCTATATATGGAAGCCAGCATGACTTTTAATTTGGCTCTCTATGCTACTATAGATCATACTATTGTTGGGAGCATGATTGGGAGAGAGGCACATGGGATGGATGTGTCCTTTGGGGGAGAAGATCCCCATAATTTTTGCAGGGCATGCTCTAAAGGGAGCATGAGAGTTGATGTGGCCACCTTAGTTCAACATTTATTCCTTCTTGAGGTAAGCCATGGGATTTATGGGAAGTCATATGATGGTGTTGATCTCCTTCCCATCACAAAGGAGAGACATTGGGCCAGATTGATTCACAATAGAGGAGGGAAGATCCTTGGGGATCCAAACTTCATCTTGCCATTTGAGGGAAAAATTTCTGCAGCCCAAGAGCAGCCTTCACTCTACACTTTTCATAAGTGGAGGGGTGAAAAGCGTGGGGTGGGCCATGGTGCCTACCACTTTCAGATTTTTAGCCCACCTTCTTCGATGGAGCTCAAGGTGGAAGAAGATGATCAACAATTGCCTTATCTGCAGGTGACTAGATTCTTGTGGATGATTGCTTGGGGATGGAGGATTCACATGAGGGAAATTTTCTTCCCAATTAATTTTGACACCATGCCTCAAGGAGACCTCTAGAAAACACCTTATTTCCTTCTTGAGTACATTCCATGTTCATGATGATAGCCACAATGGCTAGTTTACATTACTTGAGAGGAGCAGTATGGAGACTCGATGTTGATACATCATCTCATTCTTCATGGGGAGTTCATCATAAGTATATGCTACAGTTGGAGGAGGAGGAAATCCTACAGTTCTATCCTTACAAGTTTCTTGAGGGCAAGCAACATTTTGGAGGGTAGGACTGTAATGTTCCAAAATTTTGTGGAACATTAAAAACTTTTGTTTTTGCTTTAGGAGGAGAATAAATGGGTAGGAAAACCCATTGATAATAAAAATCTAAATAATTAACCCTTATAATGTGAAAAGGGGTCAATAAAGAACTATATTTCACACCCCATGTGTGAAAAGAGACAATTTGCAGATGGATAATTTTAGAAGAAGCCAAGTTAACTGCGCAGATAGAGAAAATAAGATTCACTTGGTGGGCCAGCACAGTTTGCATGAGGTGGAGATCATTCTAGAGAGGAAACCGTAAGGTGTGGGGCCCATGTCAAAGCACCTTTTACTTGTTTAAAATAATAATGAAGCAACTATTCTCATTCATGTTTTTTATTATCATTTTTCTTGTCTTCTCAGACAAGAGCATTCTCCAGCTGTTTAGCTGAGATGCAGCGCTGCTAGCACTGGGTGTTCCTGAGCGGGAATCCCATATCTTCAATAGAGTATCTCTTGGAAGAGCTTGTTCTTCATATTCCCCATATTCTGGCTTGAGGCCAAAGCATTCCATTCAGCTCTAGCGCAGCCTTCATTGGTGGTTGAGTTGTGTTGTTGGGTGTTGCAGGGGAGGGTTTCTCAACACCACTTCCGGCATTTTATTTCAGAGGAGGGAGTCTCCATTCCTTTGGGAGATCAGTGAGGGAGTTTTTATCTTCATTCCACCATCTTTGGCATCAGGCCAATAATTTTCCATCAGCAGAAGAGCACCCCTCTTACTTGACTGCGCAGTTTCTAGAGTGCATTTGCAGTGAGGGTTACAACATTTCAGTGGGTAGTGAGATATGCAATGAAAGGATTAGCCTTTCATTTGGAAGATTAATCAGAGGATTTAAATCATAGATTCCATCATATTTAGCTACACTCCTCCTATTTCCAGTTTCTATTGAGTTGCAGCAGTTGCCCAACAACTTTGGCATTTTGGGTAAAATGCCATTTTGTCTAGTTTTCATCCAATCCTTTTAGAGGATTGTTGTATTGTATTTTCAGGGGTTGAAGCCTTGATCCCCCTTCTTATTTGAGCTTATATTTCTGTATCATTCATTTTTATGTATTTACCACTGTAGTACCTTCCATAGACTGCGCAGTCTTAGTAGGAATATAATATGTGAGCAATGTTTTCTCTATTCTTATGTACATTATCTCCTTCAGATTCTTTGGCTTTCTTTAAGTAAGAGATTTCTCAAGAGTTTGTCTAAATTTTCTACTGCACATATATTTATAGATTTATTTCATATTCATGTGAAATGGCTCCTTAGAAATAACGTAATCATTTCCTTTGTTGAGCAAAGTGTTGTTGCAGCCCTTTTCATTGGGACCTTTTCTGAAGATAATAGGTGAAGGAGGCTTGTCTCAAGCTCCTTGAAGGATTTTTTTTTAGTCCACTTCAGGGTTTCAGCTCCAGACAGATATATTTGAAGGATCCCATACCAGGGATCAAATCCTGCTGCCTCCACTTCTGGAAAATGTGTTTTCCAGGCTTGGGTTTCTAGCCATTCCTACTAGGTAATTTCACATATATGTAGATAGAGTCTGCAAAGGGCCAGAAAGCCTCCGGATCTCACCCTTCTTTAGAAAGTGACATATCCAGTAAATTCCCCCACAGTCCATCTCTGGCACAGACTTGTGATATTTCTGAAAAAGGAATATTACAGCTTCCGCATTTGAATTTTCCAATATGAAATTTATGATGGTGCATAAATGAACCATGCATTTTTATATGCATCCATAGATGAGATTGTGGGTTTAGCAGCTTAGTCTGCTATCAAGTGGTATCAGATCAGGAAAGGCTCTGTTGAGAATTAAATATTTTTTTTAATTAAATCTGAATGTATGTGTGATGAGAAAATGAAAGAAGATCAGATTCTAAAATCTGATATGCAGCAGATACACATAATTGAAGTGAATAGGCTTGCAGAAATGAATGAAGGAAGTACATTAAAAGTACATATGAATGAAGAGAACAAGGTCCTACAGAGATCTTGAAGGTGAGATAATTTAATCTGGTTTAAAAATTGTGATTGCAGAATTTTGGTTGCAGACAAGATGAAGACAAATATTTCGATGGTGATGGTAGTGAACTTGATATTCCAGCTAAAGTTTGGATAGGGAGAACAACTGAAATGTTCTAAAGAGGAATTGAGTTGAGGATATAAGCCAAGAGAGAGAAGAAGAGAGTGCTCAAGAGGTTCCAGAGATAGTGAACCAGTGCTTGCCAAAAGTCCAAGTCCAGAGAGGGGATTGGTGAGGTAAGTGGCAGCAGGGAGAGCTTGTTGTTGTAGAGGCTTAGTGCAGCTCATAGTGAGTGAGAAGCTCATGGAGAGAATTATCATGGAGGATCAGAGAAGAGGTTCTAAATAATTCCATAGAGATAAGATGAAGGATAGAGAAAGAGAAATTGCAGTGATGAAAGTACAACTGGAGGTACTAAAGGAATGGCTGCAAGAAGAGGAAAACCAGAGAAGAGATGGATCTTTCCACTGAAGGGAAAGAAGGTAATTTGGAAACCATTACAAATGAAGTGGAGGCAGAAGGATATTTCCTTATGGAAGGAAGAACTCATATTTTTTGAGTCAAAGATGGAATTTGAGGATTCCACATGCAAATCTATTCAAAGAGAATTGCTTGAAGAATAAAATGAGACTGAAAAGTCTTTTGGTTTTAAAAATAATGAGTTGTGTATGATTGCAGGTACATCATAGGATGATGAACAAGCTTTAGAGTGTGTTAAGGAGAAGGAGTTTAATTAATTTGTTTAGAACAGTGCTGAGATAGAAAAATTCCAGAAAGAGGAGACAGAGGAGTCTAATGAGAATATTCAGCAGAATATTGAAACAGAGAAAGAAGGGCCATCTAATGATTGGTCAAGAGAACATGAAGGTATGGAAAGTTGTGTGAAGTTTCCAAATTCTACTCCAATTGAGATTGTTGAACTATATAGAAAGTTAGATCTTCAGAGAAGAGAATTGGAAAAGAAGAGGATCTATACACAGGATAAACTGCTGAGGAAGCAAGACAGGAAAAATTTCATGAATGATAGTCATGAAATAGAGGATAAGGATAAAATAATGATTCAACAAATTTAAGGAGTTCATTGTTGTGAGCAAAAGCATAGAAACATTCATGAAACAGATGATGGAAAGAAGGAGAGACTAGCTGGCAGTTTGATGGAGAATTTAAATCAGCATACTGATGTGCTGACAAAGGATTTGGAAGAAAACTCAGAACAACATACTGATACGTTGCCAGAGGAGGAAGATATATTGAAAAATTGTATTTTTAATACTGATAATTCATGTGTTAATTATGCAGGCAAAGAAGGACAAAAAATGAAAAATGTCAGAGAATTTAATGAAGAGGAAACTATGTTGGCTGAAAACATAGTGGAGGATCATCATTATGTCATGGTGATTGGCACAATGGAGATAAATTTGGGAGTTGGAAAGAAAGACAGTGGAAATTTTCTGAGTCTTGAAAGAGACTTAGAACTGCAAAAAGAATATTTGGTGACTGGATCATCAAATGAGACCATTGGGTCTTGTAATTGTGAAATTTACAATTTGAATGTATTTACAGGTGTTGCAGAAGACAATCCATCTCTTGGAGTTGTCCTGAGTGAAGATGAACTGTTGCAGAAGAAGGAACTCACAAATTCCAAGGAAGGTGAGATAGTCATGTCTCATATGAATGAGCTTGTTACTGTTGATGACAAGGAGGAGCTGGCTTGTCTGATGGACCAAGAGAAGACTGTGAGACAAACTTTTAAAACTGCCATAGTGGTGGAGAATCAGAATTCTATTCTGATAAAGGATGAAGATACAGTGTTTGAAGAAATTGATTTGATTGCCAAAATCAATCAAGGAGGTGATGGAAAATTACTGAATATTGTCAAAAAGAAAGAAGAAGGTTATGTTGAAACTAATTTGCAGCATATTGATGATGTATTTGTTCAAAGGAAATGGCTGAATTTTTTGTTGGAAACATTTGAACAAGAGGAAGAAATTGCAGACACTAAAGTGAAAATTCCTGAATTTATGAAAGAAATAAGAGCAGATACTAGTTTTTCAAAATTGATTATGCCTACTAGTATACAAGGAAGACTGAATGATTATGTTGTTGTGATTAAATAATCAAATGATAATTCATTTTTTAAAAGTGAATTTGCAGGTGATGAGCAGAAGAAGAATGTTGCAGAGGGAGATATCTTAAGAGATATTCAGGAAGTTTGGGAGGAGGCAACATCCATGGAAAAAGTAGCAACACCAATGTTGGTAACATCTACAACAACATATGCAACAACAGAATTTGAAAGCAGCAAAAAAAGGCAGACAGAATATAAACTGGACAGAGAGATTGAAAATATAAGGAGGTTGATGATGAAGATTTCTCAAAAAAAGACAGCAGGAAGAAAGCAAAAAATTTCAGCAAAGGAAAAACAAGAACAGAATATGAAAGCATAGCTAGTGGCAAGATGCAAAACAAGATATGGAAGCCTGGAGAAGTACAACAGAAGAATAATGCAGCTATTGGACAATAGAAAAACAGAGTATGGGATCCAGGAGGCAAAGATTCAAAGCACATGATCCGGAGATCATGATTATTTTTTACCTTGGGAGTCTGATGCAGGGGCATTAGGCTCAAGAAAATTCCATGTATTTTAATATACTTAGGGGTTTTGTGTTTTCAAGAGAGTTGGTTTTTTATGTAATGATTTGAGTGATTTTTAATGAAAATTAACTAAATATTGTGAGGAATTTGTAAATGTTCTCGAATGTTGGAGAACATGAGAGAATTAGGAGTGCATAGAGATTGAGATATTTAGGAATTAATTATAAATCCTAAATCAGAGTTTGTTTCATTATTTTTTGGATGAAAGAGGATCCTTAGGGATAAGTAGTGATTTTAGGAATAGAGAATATTCAGGATTTTGTTGAGAAGATGGAGGAACTGAAACCAAAAATAGTTTCAGAACCTTTTTTATAAAATGTAAGCCTCAAAGGCATAAAAAAGACAAATTTTAAAAGAGAATGGAATAGAAATAGGGCTTGGATTGTAAGCCTACAGGCTATATAATAAGAAAAGGCCACTGATACAGAAGATCAGGCCAAAGGAAGAATTTCCTATGTAATTTTTGTGTGTTAATACAAAGAAATTGATTTTCTGAGCTTGTATTCCATTTTTGAATTATATTGTGTGCAGATGGAATTGGTTATAGGATTGATTAAGTGTATGAGATTGTGTTTTTAATGGTGATTTTGAAATCATGTGAATCGATCACAGAATGGATCGATGTCACAACATGGTCCTTCATATTGATGTCGATTTGTACAACATAGAAGCAAGAATGTTGGTATCGTATGAAGCCTTTCAAGAAGGGGTTATTACACATTTTGTTGTGTAATTACAGTGCAACGAGATCCGAGTTTGAAGTTACAATGGAGGATTTACTGTATTTATAATCGATGGATTATAAACCACAGAAATTGTATATATAAGATGAATAGGCCTTGCATTGGTTGATTTCCAGTGAGGTTTTGAAGATCGGAAGAATGAATTGGAGTTCTATATAATGGCTCAAAGGCACAGTTGAAACCAAGTTAATGGAAGCAGAGATTGAGGCACAGAGGAAACGTGGCAAACTATGTGTTTTTGAACCATGAGTGAAGAACAGTAATGGCGCAACGAAACATGAATCGAAATGAATGTAGAGAGGGGTTTGGAGATTAAACAGAAACATGCATGTTCAAACTATGAATTGGAATAGAAAATAGTGAAGGAATAGCAGAAGTGAAGGCGCAGAGGGAACAACAGAAGTGAAGGCACAGAGGGAACAACAGAAGCAAAGGCGGTTTTTCAAAAACCATAAATGGTTTTCACGTAGCTCTGGAGTGGTAAGCAATTTTATTTAAATAGAACGTGATACACCCTGAAGTGTGACACGTAGCTTGGTGGTATTTCAAAACCATTTGTTTCGCATGAATTTTGCGTGATATGTCATGGGGGTTAAAGGAATGCAATATCCATTGGATATGCACACAAAACATTTTTGGAGCATGATGAAAGATTGACCATCATATCTATATGAAAGTTAATGGAAAGGTAAGTGAATTGAATTGATGTGGGACCCAACATTTATATGCGTTGGTTTATACTTAACCAAAGTTTAAGTTGTATGAAACGAATTGGAATGTTATGTTGTGGGGCCGAATATATACATAAATTTTTATTGTAGTGGATCGGTGAGCATATTTGATGGTTGGTACTTTCGTTTTTAACCAAAGTCCAAAATTTTGATTAAGCGAGATTATATTTCCACTTCAAAGGTATATAAATGGTTTTAAAAGATGTATGTGTTAGCCGAAAGTTTATTGTTTGCATTTTTGGGGTTTTTAACCAAAGTATGAAATATTGGTTGGGATGTTTTCATGAGATGGGTTCTAATGGTTTATAACCATAAGGTAAAAAGGGGCTTAACCTTTGATTAAGAACTGAGAATGGTATTAAGAGGAGAACTTCGTATATGAAGATTATAAAGGGGTTTTTATTATAAGGTTTTAAATCAGAGATTTGAAAGGTAGCTTCCACATTTGAATTTTCCAATATGAGATTTATGATGGTGCATAAATGAACCATGCATTTTTATATGCATCCATAGGTGAGATTGTGGGTTTAGCAACTTAGTCTGCTATCAAGATACCTTGTTTAAGGCGGTTTTTTCATATAATTTCGCCAGCGCCTTAATAAAACCCTTTGTTGTTGTTTCCTTCAAAATATTGAAGGCTACAAATGCCGTGAGGCACAACCGTACTATTCTGAGTGCCTTTCTATTAAGAATCTCCCATTCTGCGTCTGTCATAGCTGCTGACTTCTTTGTTTTTCCGCTCAATGGTAGGTACATATCTTCCTGATACAGATAATATTCCATCTACATCTTCCACAACGGGAAGTTTTGGCCATTAAATTTCTTGACCGTAAACTTACCATCTTCCACCATTGCTCCCACTCGAACTAGGAACCCTTCTTTCCTACGATTTTATCAGCCAAATAGACCTTCGGCTCTGATACCAGTTGTTAGAAAATTGTATATATTACAGAGCAATGAAACACATAAAATATGTGGAAAAAACAAGCACACAAAACACATAAAACTAGAGAGACACAGATATACGTGGTTCACCCAGTTTGGGCTACGTCCACCCCAAACAACCAGTCCTTCCTTTCTATTATCCAGCAATATGAAGAGACACAACCTACAACATATCTGTTGTAATATCCTCTATTCTCTCTCACAGTCTCCCTATCTGTTTCTCGCTCTGAGAATACACATACAATACACAGCTGCAATACAATACCCCATACAAAGTGAGGGGTTTCCTTCTAGGGAAAAAAACCCTAAACTAAACATAACTTCTACCGTCAGATCATCTTCCTAATTGACGGCCCAGATTGACTAGAAATTACTATACTTTTACAAGGAAATTTTACATCTTCTTTTAGCTTCGGGGGCGTTGCCCCGAAACCCCCCACCAGGGGGGGGCTCCATAAAGTGAGAGCCGCCCCCCCTGGACCCCCCACGTAGTGTTTAATTATGAGCGGCGTTGCTGCCCCATTAAGGTACAGGGGTCCAACGTTGTGATACAAAATAAACAAGATAATCAGGCTCCACACCCAACATTGCTGCATGTAGAGGACTTTCCTCCTTAAAACCCATCCCCACCGATTGATATAGCCCATGTTGTGTCATCAAACACCATGAAAGGGTCGAGAAATAAAGTGGCAAGGCGGAACCTCAGGCTGGAGCAGGTGGGAGAGGGGCTAAAGTATGCGGGGGACCCCAGACTCCAATGGCTATGTTGAAGTAATGTATTTTCGTCGCCCAGCTGCCCGCTCTTGGGGCCGAAAACCTCCAGGGCAGAGTGTTGTCTCCCTCATCTATGCACTTGAGAGAGGTCATCGTGGCATTGCCATGAAATCCAGACCTACAAGCCCTAATACCTCTGCTCTCCATCGCTCCGTCTATTCTTTATACTCTTATTATTCTTTAAAGGTCCTTACTTTGACTAACCGTAAATTTTGATCTGGAGGGTCATTTCCAAACTTCGACATACCGTTGGAAAGGCATTTCCAAGATATTTCCAACTATGCAACTTTCTTGAGAAACTAAGTTGATCTCTTGAGACTGTTGGGTATGTGTTATATTCTTTCCATGATTAGTCACACACGTGGAGGGTCACAGGGGGGCGACATCCCCCATGTACATTGTGTCGGGTGCAGCATGGGGGTCATAGGGGGGGAAACAACCCCCCCTTTTCGGGGTCCAAGGAAACGCCCCGATTTTTTATTTTTTTTGGACCCTAGGTTTTGGTGGGCAGACCCGCCCATGGTTTTGTGAATGGGTTTGCACATGGTTTTGGGGCACGATGGTTTTCGGCCCTTAGTATTTTGTAGATCCGGTCAAGGGAACTATTGTTATGTTCTAATCGAGGGTTAATGGATTACGGTTTGTGAATGCTTCATCCTGTATATGTGTTGTAACACTAAAAGAAATATAATGAACAATCAAGCTAGTAGTGTTGATCTGGGATCCAGGGGAAAATCTCTGTGTATATCTATTTTATGTTTTATTCTCTCGCTATTTTTTATTGTTTATTTTTAATATTCATTTGCAGATAATTTCTATACAGGGTCAAAACCTACATCTGGTATCAGAGCTATTTCGACTTCAAGGGGATGCCTTTGTTGTTAAGGGGTTTTTGCTCGGGCCTGTGGTAGACCCTGTTCAGTGGGAGATCTGTGGGATCGATTCTTGCAGTTAAAGAAGATGGCAAGCAGTTGAAAGATAGAGATCGAGAAATTGAATGGTCATAGTTTTGATTTGTGGAAGCTCAAGATGGAGGATCTGCTGTTGGAAAAATATTAGTGGATCGTTGTAGATCCGGGTACTAAACCAAGGGTGATGTCAGATGAAGACTGGAAGAAGTTGGATCAGAAGGAAAACAGAAAAATACGGTTGTGTATCTCAGATTCAGTATTGTTGAATGTATCTGTGGAAGCTACGGTGAAGATTTTGTGGGACAAGCTAGGGACTTTGTACCAATCTAAGTCTCTGGTGAATAAATTTTTCCTGCGGAAAAATTTGTATACCCTGAGGGTGAAGGATGGAGACTCGATGAAAAAACATCTGAACACCTTCAATACTGTGGTAAGTCACTTGTCATCTATTTATATTAAAATCTCAGATGAATATAAGTGCATCAGTTTGTTGTGTTCTCTACCAGATTCATGGGACAGTCTAGTTATTGCAATAGGTAGCAATATAACTACCTTAAATTTTGATGAAACTGTTTCAGCCTTGCTGTCGGATGAAATGAGACGGAGAAATATGGAGGTTCAGAATGGATATGCCTTATCTGTACAAGGAAGCTCCTAAAACAAAAAAGAAGGTTTTGAGTGGGAGATCTAAATCTAGAGGGAGATCTAAATCTCTAGGAAATTTTGTAAAGGTGTGCTGGAAATTCAGAAAGGAAGGGCACTACAAAAACGACTGTAGATCTAAAGTTCCTAAGAAAGGAAAAGGATCTAATGATGCTCCTTCTGTAGAGGAAAAAACCACCTCAGATGAAGGTGGAGATGTGTATTTGGCTTCTTCTCCAAATACACATGTAGATCATGAGGCATGGTATTGACTCGGGTACATCCTTTTACTTAACTCCCGATAGGGAGTGGTTCTGCGAGTATGAGAAGTATGATGGCAGTGATGTCTTCTTAGGGGATGATAGGATGGCTAGAATCATCGGACGTGGAAAATTCAAGATGAACCTGCAAGGGGGGAAGGATTAGAACACTTCGTGGAATTCTGCATATTCCTGCATTGGCCAAAAATCTGATTTCTATAAGCAAGATGGATGACGCAGGTGTAAAAACAGTATTCGAGAAATAAACATGCAAGATGGTTCGGGGAGTTCATAGTTGAACTCTGTACAAGCTTCAGGGTAACATTGTTATTGATGGGTGCAATAGTTCTGTGGTTCCTGAAAGTGGAGCGGAAATCCTAGCAGTCTTTGGAGAAAAGACCATGCTATTGCATCAAAAGCTTGGACATATTGGAGAGAAGGGTCTTCAGATACTGCATGGTAATGGTATGGTAGAAGGTATTTCCAATTTCTCTTTGGATTTCGATTTCTATGAACATTGTGTATATGGGAAGCATAATCGGGTGAGTTTAATTTATGGTGATAAGAGGGCGAACAAGATATTAGAGCTTGTGCACAGTGATGTGTTTGGACCTGTGTCAGTTCCATCATAGGGTGAGTCCATATACTATGTGTCATTCATAGATGACTTCTCAAGGAATACATGGATATATTTGTTACACCATTTTTTGGTCATCTAACCTATTATCATTAGATGGCCCCAGTACACCATGTAAGACCAATTTTACCCTAAGTAAAATTGCTTTCACTATGTAAAATAACTTAATAAACCACATTTATTAGGTTGTTTATGGTCTAAATAGGAAACCCCAAAAGGAAATATTAAATAAAAATATTTTTTTTAATTTTCCTCATGGAATAATTAATTAAACCATAATTTAATTATTATTCCTAGGCATGTTTAACCCAAAAACAAAGAAACTAATTAGATAAACCTTTATTTATCTTATTATTTTCTAGGAATAATTATTTAAATCTTATTTAGATAATATTACTTGTTAAATATGACCAAATCACCCACAAATAATTAAATAAATCATTATTTATTTAATTATCCTTCAACCACTTCCTTAAAAAGATAAATAAATCATTTATTTATTTATTATTAACAAATAAAGGGATTTGACCCAAGTCAAATACTTTTTCCTCCAACAAATATAATAAAATATTCCATAAAAGGTGGATCTAGATTTGGTTAACATTATTTTAATCATGCACCAAGATCTAGAATGACCCAATATTTTGTTATAAAATAGGAGGGTTTTTCCTACCATTCTTCACCTTTTGTTGCCTATTAGATCACTCTGGATCTATACACTTGGTCACCTTTTTCTACATTATTTGCTGTGTGAGCTCCCTTTGAGTTCTATCTTTGTCTGGGTTTTCTACACCAACAAGAGAGAGAGATTCTAGATCTGAAGTGCCGAGGACTTCCAAGAACCCATCCCATTGAGGAGAATTGGAAACATCTTCTTGTTTTCCTCCCAGGTGCCCTTAATACAAAAAATTCTTTCAAAAATTGTTCTTGTCTTGTCTATTGTATATATGGAGCAAACCCTTCTTTTTACTGCTTAATGTCTTTCTATGCATAGATCTGGCTTTTTGCAGCTCTTGTCTTGATCAACTAACTACAGATATGAAGATATTGGCAGCCACTTTTGATGTTAGGGCTATTAGTTATGCGTAGCTAAAGTGGTATTTTTTCGTACACTTCGACAAAGGATTCATACTAACAATATTTTTTGAGGAAGAAATATGAAGTCTTTGACAAATTTAAATAATTTAAGGCTCTGGTGGAAAACCATATAGAGAAGAAGATAAAGGTGTTGAGGATAGATAATGGTGGAGAGTTCTACAAGAATAATTTGAAGAGTTCTGTAAGAAGTGTGGTATAGCACGACAGAATACTACTCCATACACACCTCATAAAAACGAAGTTGCAGAAAGAATGAACAGAACGTTGATGGAAAAGGCAAGAAGCATGCTTAGTGGTACGAGTTTAGGATAGGAATTCTGGACAGAGGCAGTGGAGACTGCATGTTACTTGGTTAATGGATTACCTTCATCAGTGTTGGAGGATAAGACTCCACATGAGGTATGGATGGTAAGAAACCCTCTCTTTCACATATAAGGGTATTTGGATGTGATGCATATGTACATGTTCCAAAAGAGAAAAGGACGAGGTTCGATAATACATCTGAAAGGTGAATCTTAATTAGGTATAAGGATGGTTTAAAAGGTTACAAGCTTTGGAACCTAGAAACAAGGAAGGTTGTGTACATCTGAGATGTGGTGTTTAGAGAGGTGAATATGTTGTTAAACATGAATTCCTACCAGAGAAACCTGAGAAGATAGAGTTTGAGCTAAAGGAGGATGAATTAGACTCTACAATAGAACAAGATTCAGAATAGGAAGAGCCACAAACTCCAGCAGTGAGAAGATTAGTTTGGGAAATAAGACAGCTAGAAAGGTATAGTCCATCTGCTTTCTGTTCAAATTTTTCCTTAACTATCATTGATGATGATCCCAGAACTATCAGGGAGGCAATGGATTCAGAGGATGGAAAAATATAGAAGGAGGCCATGGTTGATGATATGGCATCCTTGCAGAAAAATGAGACATGGGATCTGGTGGTGTTGCTGACTAGAAGGAAGCCCATCAGGAGAAAATGGGTGTTTAAGAAGAAGATGAATGTAAAAGGAAAGGTGGAAAAATACAAAGCCCAGTTAGTAGGAAAAGGTTATTCCCAGGTGTCGAGAATTGATTTGGTGATATTTTTTCTTGTATTTCCAAGGTTACTTCTATTATATTACTTGTATTTGTTGCTTCTGCATTTGATTTTGAGGTAGAACAGATGGATGTGAAGACAAAATTTCTTCACAAGGATCTGGAAGAGGATATCTACTTGAAGTAACCTGAAGGCTTTACGGTGAAGGGTAAGAAAGAACTTGTATGCATGTTAAAAAAGTCTCTGTATGGGTTAAAAAAATCACCAAGGATGTGGTATCAGAATTTTGATACCTATATATGGGGACTTGGCTTCACTAGAAGAAAAGAGGATCACTGTGTTTATTTTAAATTAATTGGTACAGTGTTATTTATTCGGTCTTGTATGTGGATGATATTTTGCTGATTGGAAATGACAAAGAAATTATCCAACATTTGAAGACCCAATTGTTCTCCAAATTTGACATGAAGGATCTTGGTGCTGCAAACTATATTTTGGGCATGGAAATTAAGAGAGATCAGGCAAAAAGGAATCTCTGGTTAAACTAGAGAAAGTATGTCGAGACTATATTTCAGAGTTCAATATGTAGGATAGTAAACCGGTGAAGGTTCCTATTCTTGTAGGTGTAAAGTTGTCTGCTGAATAGTGTCCGAAGACACAAGAAGAAGAGGAGGATATGTCCCATGTTCCATATGCAAGTGCAGTGGGTTTCCGATGTATGCAATGGTTTGTACTAGGCAAAACATTTCACATGTAGTGGGAGTATTGAGAAATTTTATGTCAAAACCAGGGAAGGAGAATTGGACATCAGTGAAGTGGGTTTTCAGATATTTGCATGGCACTAGTGATTATGGTTTGTGCTACCAGGGAAAACCAGGATTGGGCAGAATTTTGGAAATCTATGTTTTTGTTGATGCAGACTGGGTTAGAGATCTGGACCACAAAAGATCTACAAGTGGGTATGTGTTTAGCCTATTTGGAGGTGCAGTTAGTTGGATGAGTAAAAGACAAACTGTAGTGTCTCTTTCAACCACAGAGGCAGAATACATGGAAGCCACTCATGTAAACAAGGAAGCAGTTTGGTTGCAGAGATTGTGTTCAAGTATGGGGTCGGTGCAGCGGGCTATAAGGATAGACTGTGATAACCAAAGTGCAATTTTATTGGCTAAGAACCATGCCTATCATTCAAATACAAAGTACATTGATGTTCAATATCACTTTGTGAAAGTTATGGTTGAGGATAAAAGGGTATTTCTAGTAAAGGTGGACACTTGAAGAATGTTGTAGATGCATTGCCGAAGTCTGTGAGCACTGAGAAGTTCTCTTGGTGTAGAGAAACAATGGGTGTTTCAGAGTTTGACTAATGACTAAGCTCTCCTTTGGCCCTTTGTGGAAAGAAAACAACAAGTGGGAGAATTTTGTGTATGTGTTATATTCTTTCCACGATTAGTCGCACGCATGGGTGGGGAGCACAGGGGGGACGATAGCCCCCTTGTACGTTGTGACAACCGCAGCAGGGGGGTCACAGGAGAGGTGGAATCCCCCCTTGTTCGAGTTCCAAGGTAGCGTCCTGAGAATTTTTTTTTTGGACCCTATTTTTCAATGGGCAGACCCACCCATGGTTTTGTGCATGGGTTTGCACATGGTTTTGGGGCATGATGGTTTTCGGCCCCTAGTATTTTGTAGATTTGGTCAAGGGAACTACGATCATGTTCTAATCCAAGGTTAATGTATTGGGGTTTATGAATGCTTTGACATGTATATATGTCTTGTAACACTAAAAGAAATATAATGAAAAATCAAGGTGGTAGTCCTGATTTCGGATCCAAGGGAAAATCTCAGTGTATATCTGTTTTACATTTTATTATATCATTATTGTTTATTTTCCGTTTTTAAGATTCGTTTGCAGATAATTTCTATACAGGGTTAAAACCTATAGAGACATAGTCTCCTCCAAAGTCCAAGACTCCGTAGCCATCATAGTCATCATTTTATGGCTTTTCCACTAAGCTTGCTATTATGATGATTATCTACAAACTTAACTAGTGGGATTAAACTTAACTACTATCACACCTTTTTCTTTAAATTGAAAAATTCTTGTACTACCTTGCTCAGTTCACCCAATTTCTAAAAAAAATTCTTCAAACATGTTAATCAAAAGGGTGGTACATAATATAGTTGTAAGCGAATAGTTATGTGAAGTGTATGAAAACCAGTCATTGTACTGAATAAGCTCACTAGTAGCGGGTCAATGCATACATGCTATCAAGGAAAATTTGTTAGGGAACTAAATAGGCCTACTGGAAATGAAGCAATGAAGGGAAAAAGAGGTAATTTCATATTTAATAGAGAATTCCTCCTAGATATCTTTTCTATAATAGTAGAGATATGATTAATAATAATAAATATTCATTTTTCACAAGTTTCATTGGTTTAGAACTAAGGATTCTAGTACTTACACTTTTATAAAACTTATCTCATGTTGATTTGTCTTATGCACAACCTTTGAAAATGGTGCAGTGTGCGAGAATATTTTAAAATATTTATTTCGATCTTTGATAAATTAATTCTTATCAACTTAACAAGAGATAAATGCTTCACCACCATGTGTCAGCGATTGTTGTGACCACAAAAATTCCCCTTAATTTAAAAAAATATCATGGAGCCCTCCATATGAATTTTATTAATGTCACCATCGAATTTCTTTGCTTTTCCCTATCTCAAGTGGGTTCACATATTGTTTTTGATTTCCCCATTCACTCTGCCTCTCCTATAGCCTTATTGATCACATAAAACTCTTTACTTTGAATCATCTCGACAATTTTATTCAATGAGCTTGTCTCCGATAGTTTTCTAATGCACGTAATTTTCGCTTTACCATTATAAGTGCCTTAATTTGATCTATTCCATATATATATATATATATATATAATACAAAATACAATACAATACATAAAGTAACTATGCATTAGAATTTTAAAGTATAATATAAAAGCCTTGGGAGTTTCAAACACCTTGGAATTATTGTCCAAGAATTTATGGAGATATGGAGGAATAGAGGATTTCTACGTTTGAACCTGCAGTGAGAATAATTGTGCAATTATGCCTCGTTGTTCTTTCTTCAGAATCTTTTTCATGACATTAGAGCTGATTATCTTTCTCGATTTCCCTACAATACCCCGTAATTCAACTTCCTTCCCTTCCCAAAAGAATTTCAAGAAAAGTTTTTGAAAATTAAAAGCTATAGTCCCCAAATATTTTAACCATTGGACTCCTAGTACAACATCAACACCACCCATTGGAATAGAAAGCATTGGACTATTTAATACATATTCCCCGATGGTTAGCTGGATATTATGGCACTTTCCAAAGCAATGTATAGTTCCTTCATTTGCAACCATCAATTGACATACTAATGTTGTATATAGGAAGCAATTTGATTCCTTGGCTATCTTAAAATGAATAAAATTGTTTGTACTACCCAAATCAATCAACATTGTTACCTTTTTTTCTTAATATATCCCTTTATCTTGAGAGTTTGAGGAGTGGTAATTCCTGCCAATGCATTAAAAGAGTTGGTTGGATTCATTTATTTTTTCTCTGGGGTTGGCTCCTAGTGTATATCCTCCTCTTTTTCCATTTCTTGTTCCTTTTCTTTCTCCTCTTCACAATCTATGTAAAATAATTTATTCTCGGCACACTTATGACCTTTAGTGTGTTTGATATCACAACTATAACAAAGCCCTTTTGCCCTTTTTTCCTCCAATTTTTGTGGTGTCAACCTTGTAGGTTGTGGAAGGATAGGAGCAATAAAATTTCCATCTTTATGGTTGTGATTTGTAGACTTCCTTGTTGCCATAATTTTTCTTTCAAATTTTCTTGCCATCCTGAATGCCTTTTCCAATGAATAAGGTTCCCAAAGCCGAACCTCATGTTAGATGTTATCCTTTAAAGTCCCTATGAAGACATAAATCCTATGCTTCTCTGGAATATATTCTACCATGATATTCAATTTTTGGAAGTCCTCAATGTGCTCTATCATTGAACCCTTTTGTCTAATATTTATCAATTGGCTAAAGAAGGCATTGCTATTTTTATCCTCATATTGTGATATCATTTCCTCCGTAAATATTGACCAAGTGACAAGTGTTTTATGAGAAAAAAGCCATCGATACCAGACATACTAATTGGTTTCTAAATATAAAGTTGCAATGCGTACCTTTTGTGTGTTTTCTACATTTTTGAGATCAAAATATTGCTCCATCTGTAGTATCCATGTTACGAGATCCTTGCCATCAAAATTACTCATATCGATCTTTGGAATATGGTTGGTCTTAAATCAAACATTAGATTCTATGAAATAATGATTAACATTTATTTTTTTCTCATCATGAGTTTCCTATACTACCTTTTCGCCATTAGGAATCATTTCTTGTATCAATTTTTTCAAACCTTCCATGTCTGATTTTAGATCATTCTTCATGTCTTCCATGTTTCCTTTCAGTTTTTCTTCTATACCATCGATCTTAGTTTCCATGTCATCCATCTTAGCTTCCATGTCATCCATATTATCTTTCACACCATTCCTCTTAGCTTCCATTCCTTTCTTCAAACCATACATTTTAGCTTCCATTTCATTTTTGGTTACTTTTTGCGGGAGTGACATTTGTTGCACTTGGTCTCGTAATTTTAATACATCATGTTGCACTTCTTCCTCTCCATGCATCATATTAGAGCTTTCTAAGCGATTAATGGGTGTGTAATTCTTTTTAGGGGGCATTATAGAATCCAATACTACTATCAATGCTTTAATATTCCCTTGGAATCACTTCAAACTGTTTTTTTTAAGAAAAATTTATGCAATATTTATTTTTTAAACACACATTTTCTTTCTTTTGAGGAGGTTGGTATTGAACCTAATGTATCCCTATGATTTCAGATCCCCAAGATTTAATCTTCGGTCCTATAGTAGCCCTATAAGTCTTATTTCCAATGCCATAGGTCAAACCTAATTTGGATTCTTCAAGACAAAGATATGCCAAATATCCCACAATGACTTAATTATGGACTAGTTCAATAGATCGAATTTGTACAACGTGCCACATGTCACTGTTTCGACCTTCGAATCTAAAATTGATACAAAAGAAACTACAGTCCATGTGTTTTCAACTGCTTTTTACAGAATTCCAATCTGATGCCTAAAACGAAAGTTATGATTCTTTTCCCTCGGTCACCTATTTGAGATGAAATTATGGAGCTTGCAAAAAACCCTAACTTCCACAGATCATATCTCTGAAAATGTTGCGAACCAAGGTCTAACTTTTTTAAACGAAGTTCATCACGATTTCGAATGCACATGGTAAAAATTTGATCTTCTGAAGCCTCGTAGAAAAAATGTTATAGAGAAAATTCATGACCTATTTGAAGAAGAAAAACCCTAGAATCCCAAGCTCTCATACCAAATGTGATGCAATCAACTCACAAAATAGAAGAAAATATAGATCAACAACTTAGAAATCAGCCTCTTCTAGGGGCAGTATCCTTTACATTACATAAATGGATAATTCTTCAATTATTCAAATGACAAAAGTCTACTTTCTATATATAGGAGTCTAAGGGGTCCCAATATAGTCAGAGCCTACATAACAATAATAATGTAAGGGCACAACAATAACAATAGTTGGCTTCTATGAGGTACAATAATAACATTATGGGGACTACATAGGCAAAAGAATAATAATAAGGGGGCTACACTAACAATAAAAATAAGGGGCTACACTAGTATTTTAGGGACTTAACATAATTTCATATTTAATAGATGCATACTAATGCTAAAATGCCTCCTAGATATCTTTTCTCGAATAGTAGAGATATGATTAATAATAATAAATATTTTTTTTTCACAAGATTCATAGTTTTAGAACTAAGAATTCTATTACTTTCACTTTTATAAAACTTATCTCATGTGCAACCTTTGGAAATGGTGCAGTGTGCGAGAATATTTCAAAATATTTATTTCGATCTTTGATAAATTAAGTCTTATTATCTTAACAATAGATAACTGCTTTGTCCCCATGTGTCAATGATTTTTGTAGCCACAACAATTCCACTTAATCTAAAAAAAAATCATGGGGCCCTCCATATGAATTTTGTTAATGTCACCATAAGATTGATTTGCTTTGCCCTATCTCAAGTGGGTTCACATATTTTTTTTTATTGCCCCATTGACTTCGCCTCTCCTATAGCCTTCTTGATCACATAAAGCTCTTGGCTTTGAACTATCTCGACAATTTTATTCAATGAATTTCTAATGCATGTAATTTTCACTTTACCATTATGAGTGCATTGATTTGATAAAATTTACACAAAATATATATATATATATATAATGCCAAGAAAGAAATAATGCTTAATTCCTTGTAAATATATATTAAAATTTTAAAGTATAATATAAAAGCCTAACATAAAACAAGCAATTAAATAAAAACTATAATTCACATATGAAAACATAATATCATAACAACTATGTGTATATTATATTGTAACCATACGACACTCACCACTGTGATTTAATATTTTTGTAAATATTAACAAGAATGGGATGCCACAAGATTGGGATGGCACATCGTATCCTTGATAAACAAGATTGGGATGCCACATATGTTTTACTCACCAAGACTCAAAGAAAAACTCCAAACTATGCATGTATAAGCTTATATTATTCAATAGTAGGGGATGGGCCTTCCTGCCATATTATAAAGTATTCTATTGATTAATACGCAACCATCCTGCCTTTTACTAGTTAGTTCAACCCACGAAGGGTCCCAACCATGAAAATTTCGATGTCACTAATGATTCGTTTAAAATATCAAAGCTTTTGAGGGAGATGATATTAAGGTAGATGATATTATATGGAAAAAAGATTACTATATGACCAAATATTACCAAACTATTACGCATGCCACATCACGTCAATACCCTTAACGCATTAAAAATCATGCATGTTGTCCATGTTGACCACTAGATTGGACTCCATATCACAATAATCTAGCCACTAATGAAGGCCCTGAGCATCACACTACCAACTAACGTTCAAATATACACAGAGGCAGACTCAACACAACAACACCACATTTAGTTCTTTACACCCAAACTTCCCAATACTTCTTTCAACACGCCCAAGGCATTACCTTGGTAACCTGCATGTCACCTTTCATATCCCAGCTAGGTGTGGCCAACATAAATACCTTCCAGCCATACCGAAACTTACTCCATGTCATGGCAAATCTCAATTGAATAATTTGTTAGATTCAAGTATCTATAAAGATTATGGTTATCAGTTGTAATCATATTTCAATAATTTGTTATATTCAATTATTTATAAAGGTTTTGGTTATTAGTTGTAATCAATTTTGAATGATGTATTTTTGGTTGTGCCTTACTGAGAAACATTGTGTAGGTAAGTCGAAGCCTTACTGAATCATGAAGAAGAACAAGAGTGGAATCAGACCAAACTCAATTAATTATTACGATATTTGTGGTTCTCGGTTCGTTGTTGTAATATTGAAGAAGGACTGAGGATAAACCGGTGAAAAGCTCTGGAGATGAAGTCGGAGGGGCATCGTGGATGTAGTTTATTCGGTGCTAAAAGATGAAGATGGCGGCCAGTTTGTGGGGTGTTTTCCCGAGGCTTTTACACCTTACCAAAAGCGAGGGGAATAATATCCCGACTATACATTGGAACGAGGAAGGGTCCATTTGGTGTCTTTTTTTACCATTTAGCCGACCTTGCAAAGACATGAAGGTTCAACTATGCAATCACTGGTGGAACCTAGGGATCTGTTTGTGTTGCGGCTGTGGAAATTAATTTTTAAGGGTACGATTTGTCTAACAGATGCTTTTGAAATTTCTCTCTTTAATCGTGTTTTTTTCTTTCTCTATTTTCTCCATCTGGTTTGTTTATTTCGTTGGCGGGCCCCTGTTTTTCTACTTGGGGACAGGTGTTTTCTGTCACTTTTCTTAATCTCCATCGATTTTACTCGGCTTCCTGGATGGTATAAGCTCTAGGAGGGACAAGGGTTGAAGACCGTCCCATGGAATTTTTCTCTACCGCTAGTTCTCCCTGGTTTTTTCAATGACCGAGGATTGGTGGGATGACCGTTATTTTTTGAATTTCTCCGATCGCGAGACGAAAATTATCTAGACAGATATGGGCTTATTTAATTAACGTTGTTTATGGCCTACCTTTATTCCCTTCCTATATTTCTCTTAAAGGCGGTGCTTAAGATTATGATGGTAGGGGAGGGTTTTATTCCCTTCCTATATTTCTCTTAAAGGCGGTGCTTAAGATTATGATGGTAGGGGAGGGTACTTGGCTGGGAGGGTACTTGGGTGGGTGTTTTCTTACAACACTCACATTTATTTTCGCGACTCTCGCAAGTGGTCGGTGGCATTGAGCTGTTTGGGAAAGGGACGTGTCTTCATAACTCAGTGCTAGATAGCCTACTCCATCCTAAACGACGGCTTGGAGTTATTGGTCATATTGAGATTGGAAATTGTGGGGATTGAATCATTATTGGTTGATTTAGACTCCGAGGAATTCGATGAGGCATTTGTGCATGTAGTGGAGGTGGTAGAAGGTGGTGGTCTGACTAGTTGAGCCCCCACACTTTCAGTCGCGGCGCGATGCCACTGCTTCCCCGATAACTGATGAAGTGCACCAGATAGAAGGTAACAAAACCTTTCCCAATATTGGCCTTCAGTCTAGACCATCAACGACACGACCCAGAGGTAAGAAACCTGCGAAACCATTCAAATCGGCGAGTGCCTGTAGACTGCTAAGTTTTGGGAGGGACGTTTGATGAACCCTTAGCTAAAGTGAGAGGCGAGGGTGAATCAGTTTAGTACATTCCTGGTCATTAATACTCTTTTCATTCAACTCATTAACTACTTCATTTTATAAGCAACTTAATACATAATTAATCAACAAACTGAATGTGTGGACATCAAGTAATTAAGCAAAATAATACATCACATCAACACATAATCATTAAGCACATAGACCAAAAATATAAGTGGAAACCCATAAGGGAGAAAACCACATCTTATTACTGTTGTGATGCAAAGGCAAGCTCCAACTCCCTCTCACCACTGATTTTCTGTAGGCTCCAACCTACAAGAGGCTGATAACTCAAATTTTGCAAGCTACAACTTGCAAGGAAGCTCCAACCCCCATCTATTTTCTGCAGGCTACAAACCACAGGAGGCTCCTACCTTAACTAGCTCTAACCGGAAATCTAACAAGCTTCAACTTGAAACGGAAGCACCAACTCCCATGTATTTTCTGCAGGCTACAAACCAAAGGAGGCTCCTACCTCACCCAACTCCAACTGGAAATTTATCAAGCTACAAATTGAAAGGAGACTACAATCCCCTCACTCAACATGAAACTAAAATGCTGATTTACCTGGATATCAACTCTGTTATACTCCTTCTCCAATGCTACCTCTTCAGCCTTCATATCTACTTCATATAAACTCCTGATGTGCACAACATCTCTATTAGCTCTTTCTTATCCTTCCACTCTCCAACCTCTCTGTGCACACTAATATTACATGTTTTATACAAATAACTACATGATTGTTTGCATTCTACAAGGAATACGAAGTGAGCAGGACTGACTCTATGCCTTTCACCCATTTGATTCCACACACTTTAGTTCAGGTTATTCCATCAACAAGAATATAGAAATAATCATTTCAGTACTCACTGAAGTTTTCTCCTATGCTTATGGAGACTTTCCTTTGCATCACATACAATAAAAAATAATTAAGTAATTTAGATTTATAGTTACAACAAATGTATTTCACTCAGCCTTTTCAGCTCTTGGCTGGCTGCGCATTCGTCTTTTCTGCTGTTGTCACTGTCTTTTCTGATTCTATTGTTATATTATAAAATTTCTACACAAACACCTTTTGCCCGACTCGACCCAGCTGGCATGTTTCCAACAGTGCCACCATATCTCCTTTTTCCCGACTCTGCCTCTTCTACTCGTGCCTATAGTGTGCAACCTTCACTGCTCTTCTCAACACCCGACTCTGCCGAGAGGGTTTTACTGAGCCCGACTTGACCCATGGTGTCTATCTCCTCATTACTGCAACATTTAGCTTACTCGACCCTTTGCTCTATGTTGGGTCCCTTACCCGATCATTTCTACCCGCGTTCAAACTTTCTTCCATTATCGAGGCGTAAATGCTTTACCCTCTACATGTAGTGTCAGGTCTTATTCTGCCCGAGTCCTTCTATCGCATTTTTCCTTTTCTTCATAAGCCGTCATTACCGCATCAACCACTTTTCTGCACAAGTGTCGGATCTTACCCGATTCTACTACCAATGTTCACTTTTCTTCATCAAGCAACGTAACTACAAAGAACCGTGGACCTTAAATAAATTCCAATTAATCTTTGAACAACCTCACTTCCAGTCCCTTAATCGCATTTCAACGATCCAATCATTCCACGTTATAAGCCTCCTCTGTTCTCTGATGCGATTTAACAAAGAAAAACCACATACACCCGGACTTGAAATCCTTTATGCTTCAATGTTGATCTGCATCGCATCTGCTTCATTATTGCACTTTGCACTTTGGCGTTCTCATGTGTTTCTTGTTATGCATAGCTCTTCCAATCCCTGATGTGATTTCTTAAAGAACTTTCATATACACCTCGATTTGAAATCACTCGGACTTCACCTTTGAAATGTATCGCATCCGCTCCTCATATCGCATCTTGCACTTCGATGTTTCAACATGATTCTTGAGCGCTTATCCACCCAAGCTTGCGAATTAAGATATTTGATTGGGTCCCATAGCCATACTTCAATTCCTTTAGATTTTAGCTTTGAACTATATCACATACGCTCCTCGTATCGCATCTTTGAATTCTTGGTGTTTCTGCGTTATATTTACCGCTTCTAGCTCTGATGCGATTTCTTCACAAAAAGGCCTTATTCCAGATTTGAAATCCTTTTCAATTAAACAATGAAACTACATTTCATCCAGTACTCTTATTGGATTTCGCATTTCGACAATACAACCTTGTTCTTATGATCTTCACCCTTCCGATCTTGTGATTTGTGATATGCAAATGGGTCCTACGTAGAACTTTAAATCCTTTAGACTATAGCTATGAAACATATCGCATCTGGCCCCTCGTCACTCTTCACATTTCGGAATTTCAACGTGCTGCATAAGCTCTATCCCTTCTGAGCTTTGCGACTTGCAATATGCGATAAAGGGTTTGAGTCCCACTGGGGTGCCATGCTACTGCCACGTCGTCTGCCACATCACCTTACCACGTCATCAAACTTTTATTGCGATAATTGGGGTTGGGGCCACATCACTTGCCATGTCACTTCCTACGTCACTGCCACATCATCTTATCACACTTCACATTTCGCAATTTCTGTGTCTCTGTTGTTTTGTGATACTCCTTCCGCTTGCAATTTGCAATTTGCGATCAGGCCTCCTATTGTGATTTGCGATATGCGATTAGGCCCTCCAAACACTATTCTGAACAATTTTCTTTTGGAAATTACCCAACTTTGCCCACAGAACTGCATGCATTGGACGCACCCTTGTGCACTGCTCTGAACACAAACTAGCCCTACTTGACCCACATGTTCATGACTTTCTCCATTTGCTGAATGTGTTCATTACTTGTCTTAGCACATTCACGAATCTGCCCACTCGTGCATGACTCGACCTAACATGTTCACGACTTGATTCAATACATTCATGACTTCACCCAAGCTTGCTGCCTTTGTTGCCTTTATTTCCTTTGCTCCTTTTCTGCCTTTGCTGCCTTTCCTCCTTGATAAAGATTATAATTCTTCTCCTTGCCTTTTTACTGCACCTCTCTACTCCTTTCCCTTAATGATAATTCTGGTGTTGAACCATGCCTCTTTGTTGCTCCTTTGCCTTGCTCCTTGCTTCCTTTGCTCCTTGACAAAGATTCTAATGCTTCTTCGTGCCTTTTTACTGCTCCTCTCTACTCCTTTTGCTTAATGATAATTCTGGTGTTGATCCATGCCTCTTTGTTGCTCCTCTGCCTTGCTCCTTTACCTCTAATGCTGCTCCTTTGCCTCTCTTTTACTCTTTGTTGCTCCTCTGCCTCTCTTTTACTCTTTGCTGCTCCTCTGCCTCTCTTTTATGCTTCTCCACTTAACTTTTGCCTTCTTTGCCTTATTTCTCCTTTATACTCCAGCTGATCCTGACCTGCTCCTTTGTTCACAATGATAATTCTAGTGCTGCTCCTTTCTGTTCCTTTTCCATCAATGACAATATTTCCAACAGTCTCCCCCTTTGGCATTGATGGAAACACTTCCTCCAACACTTCCTCCCCCTTTCATTCTGAGAAGTGTCTATCTTCCTCTGTTTGCTTTTACTCCCCCTTTGACATCAATGGAAAGGGGTTATAATTGTTTTCAGTGTAGATTCCATCATTGCATTTCTACTCTTTGAATTATGTATAAGCATTCTTCATTATGTTCTTTTGTTATTAAATGAATATACACACTCCATCATTGTATTACTGCTTTCTGATCTTATGCATACAAAGTGGGTGCTACTTTATGTTACACATAAGTGTCGTTTTATGTGCACTTCAACATTACAAGAGTGTAGTAGGCCATCGTTGTGACTGCATTACTGAATTCAGAAGATATATGAGCATTGTTGATGTAACACTTTGAAAATCATTGAGATTACATGAATATGCTGCAAATTGATGTTATCCCAAACTCACGAGAATGCTGGAAGGCATGTCACCATAGAATTTTCTGTACTTTTGGTCCTTACTGCTTGATATTGGTTATATGTGCTAGACTTCTAAATATATAATCACTACAAGCCAAAAACCCTTAATGCTGATGTGAACAATTGGTCCAAACAAGGCCTACAACTTATTGTAATACTAGACAATATATTTCAATCTAAAAGGCCCAATGACTTTAATACTAAATAGTTACATATTTATACATAAAACCCTTGAGGCTTGATACATTTCATGCATTGGACACTCTCACTATCAAATATACACTTTCATTTATGACACAAGGGGGTATGTAGCTCTATGATCAACTCTCCATCATACTTCAGACACTTCAACTGTTATATCAACATGTTCTTTGGGAAAACATCTTCAATTTGTCTACTTGAAGTTTCATTAGACGAACTTCAAAAAGCTTATGGATGACTTAAGAAAGCGGCCTTGAAAGTATATGAATACTGACTCGAAAAAGGAATACATTCATATCCAATATTACGTGATTCTTCAATGCTCAATATAACACATCAACGAACATAAGATAATCATGCTTTGAAAGTTTATTGACCTTTCCATGCTTTGATAACGCAGCTTGACATTCTCTAGCATTTGAACTGTAATATTCCAAAATTTCATGGAATATTAAAAAAACTATTGTTTTGCACTTAGGAGGAGAATAAAGGCGTAAGAAAACCCTTTGATAATAAAATCTGAATAAAAAGCCCTTACAATGTGAAAAGGGGTTAAGAAATAACTGGATTTCACACCCCATGTGTGAAATGAGATAAATTGCAGATGGATAAGTCTAGAGGAGGCCAAGTCAACTGCGCAGCTATGAGAGATAAGGATCACTTGGTGGGACAACGCAATTTGCATGAGGGGAAGATCACTTGGGGGAGGAAACCCTAAGGTGTGGGGCCCATGGCAAGGCACCTTTCATTTTCTTAAAAGGAGAATGAGGCAGCCATAGCTATGCATGTTTTGATTATCATTTTACTTGTCTTCTCTGACAAGTGCATTCTCCAGCTGTTTAGCTGAGATGCAGTGCTGCTAGCACTGGGTGTTCCCGGGCAGGAATCCCATCTCTTCCATAGAGTATCTCTTTGAAGACGTTTTTCTTCACATTCCCCATATTCTGGCTTGTGGCCAAAGCATTCCATTTAGCTCCAGCGCAGTCTCCATCGGTGGTTGGGTTGTGTTGCTTGGTGTTGCAGGGGAGGGTTCCTCAACACCACTTCCGGCATTATATTTCAGAGGAGGGAGTCTCCATTCCTTTGGGAGATGAGTGAGGGAGTTTTTGAGCTTATTCCCATCATCATTGGCATCAGGCCAACCATTTTCCATTAGTAGAAGAGCACCCCTTTTCCTTGACTGCGCAATTCCTAGAGAGAATTTTCAGTGTGGGTTGCAGTATTTTGTTGGGAGGTGAGATCTTCAATGATAGGATCAGCCTATCACTTGGAAGGTCAATTGAAGGAGTTTATTTCATAGGATTCATCATCTACATCAAGCTCCTTCCATTTCTAGTTTCTTGAGTTGTTGCTGCCCAGCAACTCCGGCATTTCTGCAGGAGTGCCATTTTGTTTAGTTTCCAGCCAATCATCTTAAGGGATTGATGTATCATCTTTTCAGGGGTTGAGAGCTTGCTCCCCCATATTTATTGAGCTTACATTGCTGCATCTTTATATGTATGTATTTACTGCTGCAGTATCTCCTATAAACTACACAGTCTTAGCTTGGAATAAACTATGTAAAGCAATGTTTATCTATTCTTATGAATATATCTTCTTGAGTCTCTTTGATTGATTTGAGCAATAGATTTCTCAAGAATTTGTCTACATTTTCTGTTGTACATACATCTAATGGCTAATTACATCTTCATATGACATGGATCACTAAGAATTACACTGTCATTTTCTTGCTTGAGCGAAGTGTTGTTGCAACCCCTTAATTTGGCATTTCCCGGAGAGCATTAGAGGTGGGAGACTTGTTTAAACCACCTAATGGGATTTCTTTGGAGCCTCCTCTTCGATTTCAGACTTAGATGCTCTATTCTAAGGGATCCAAGTGCTGGGTTCAAGTCTCATAGTAGCCATTTGTGAAAAATGCATTTTTCAAGCATGCTTTGCTGAGCAATCCTAAAAAGGGATATTACAGTGGTATCAGAGCATCGTACTTGGAAAAGCCTGTGAGTTCGATATCAGAAGGATATGATGAATAATATGAGCTTGATCTCATCTATTTTTAGAACAGAGAAGAGTGTCCCCAAGGAGGAAGAGAAAACAGAAAAGGAAGGCCCTTGCACTTCCTATTCTCACCTAGAAGGAAGAAAAAAGTTGAGCAGGAGAGAGACTTCATCTCTTGGAAGGAAGAAGAAGGATAGACTCACAAGTCTTCTTCCCAAATCTGTGCAAAACATCCATGAATATTTTAGAAAGATTTGGAGGGAGATTGATGGAGAATCTCAAAGGAATTTTGAAAACGGAGTAAACCCTATATTTTCACATGTTGAAGATAAACATGCAGCCACACACCATGATGAGCAACGCATTCAGAGGTCCAACATTCCCATGGGGGATATGGAAGAAAGAGTAAAGGTGACTAAGGATGAAACCCTTAGTGATTTCCTGAAGGAGTATGAGTCTCACACTCAGAAATTCAGAAATCAGCTCACTTTTTCTGAGTTTTGCAAGATTAAGGTGAAGGGAAAGGAGCAGCAAGATAGATTTCATCTGTCTACTTTTGGAGGTTCACCTTCATGTTCAGCCAAATATTGGGTGGATGATCTAAACACCTTCCAACAGTAGCACCACATTTCAGAAGAAGAAACCATCAAGGTTGCAGCGCTGCATTTGAGAGGTAAGGCCCATCCATGGTGGAAAATTGAGTCCATTTCCTTTGAAAATGTTAATGCTTCATCTTATGTAAATTTCACTAAGTCATTGGTGAAAAGATTTGACCAGAACACTCTTGAGACTTATGCGATGAATTCAGACAAAGAGACTCAAACAAAAACCTTGCATAAAAAAGCAGAACCACCTCAGGAAACCATTGGAGGAGCTGAAAACTTGTATCATGCCTCATTGGGGGAAAAACATTCATCCCACAACTTTGAGCCACAAAAAAAAGGGCTCTCTTTTTCAAAGGTGGATCAAATCATTGGGGTGTGGCCCAAATTTATTTCAGAAACAAAGGGCAACAACACTGCTAAGTCTAGAGATCATCTAGTGCCTCATGCAGAGGAAGAAGAAGCTTTTGCTCCAAATAAAGGGATTCTTGTATCTTTACAAGAAGGTCCCCAGGATCTCATTCATGGAGATCAGGACACACTCCATGATCCATATGTGCCATGGAGGGAGAGGTGTGAAACCAAGAAGACTCAGGAAGAAGATAGAGAAGAGAGCTGACATCATGTGTTGAGGAGGGCACATTCCTATCCATTTTCAAAGGTTAATTCACCTAGGAAGGTGATTGGATTGTGCAGTGAAAGCATGGAAATAATTGTTCAACTATATATGTAGTCATCTTCAAATGATAATGTCTCAGTAAATGGCGACATTACACCAAGGAGACCACTGGTTCAGATGAGGAGGATAGATGCTTTAATCAATGGGGCCCCAATCATTAATTTCAGCAGTGAGGAGACCTTTGGATAGCTTGTTACAGCGTTGGGAGCCCTAGGTAAAACCAAAGAGGAGAGAAGCATTCTCTCACTATTATTATTACCCAATCTCCTTACAGTTTCTATGCTGTGGCAGGAGAAGCAAGGGAAGGGCAACAACTTTCCCACTTGTACATTTGGCAGGGGAGAAGTATATGCACACCACTCTTTGGAGGAGTTGGCATGATCACTTCTTTTCCCTTGGAGGAGAAGGAGAGAATCATCTATGAGTTGTTCCCTTTGCATGATCAGAAATCATGGTAAGGACATTGTTCATTTATGTGATTTACATGTTGATTCCTTAACCATGTATATGCAGGATATTGCTCCAAGGAGGAGCATTCTTTGTCTAAGACTCCTTGGTCTATTTGAGGCCAATAGCATGATTGATGACCATCCCCTTGATGGACTTGGGGAAGATTTGTATTTTGGAGGGCATGCTCACCATGTATCATACATCATTCATTTCCTCCAAACACATGGGGAGAATGTAGCAGCACACCGGTGGTTGAAAAACCACATCCTTTGTCATTTTCTATTGCGGTTTATGATCAAACTGCGTTGGTTGCATTTGAAGGATCATTTCCCTACTCATTTTCTACATATGGCAGCCATCATGACTTTCATTTTGGCTCCTTGTGCTACTATTGATCACATTATTGTCATGAGCATGATTGGGAGAGAGGCACATGGGATGAATGTGTCCTTTGGGGTAAAAGATCCCCATACTTTTTGTAGGACATGCTCTAATGGGCACATGGGAGATAATGTGGTCACCATAGTTCAGCATTTTTCCTTTCTTGAGGTGAGCCACATGATTGATAGGGTGCCATATGATGATGACCTCCTGTCCATCGCATATGAGAAGCATTGGGCCAGCTTGATTCACAATGTAGGAAGAAGGATCATTAGAGACCTAGACTTCATCTTGACATTCGAAGGCCACATTGTTGTAGCCCAAGATCAGCCTTCACTCTACACTTTTCATAAGTGGAGAGGTGAATAGCATGGGGTAGGCTATGATGCTTACCACTTGTAGAACTTTAGCCCACCTTCTTTGTCAGAGCTCAAGGCGAAAGAGGATTTTTAGTAGTTTCCTTATCTGGAGGTGACTATATTCTTATGGATGATTGCTTGGGGGTGGAGGATCTACATAAGGGAAATGTTTTCCCAAAAAATCTTGACACCATGCCTCTAGGAAACCTCTGGACAACACGTTATTGCCTTCTTTAGTACATTCCATGTTCATGATGATAGCCACTTTGGCTAATTTACATGCTTGGGAGGAGCAGTATGAAGACTCTTTGTTGACACAACATCTCATTCTTCATGAGGATTTCATCCTAAGTAGATGATATAGTTGGAGGATGAGGACATATTACAGTTCTATCCTTGTAGTTGCTTGAGGACAAGCAACATTTGGGAGGGGAGGACTATAATATTCCAAAATTTCATGGAATATTAAAAAAAAAATTGTTTTGCACTTAGGAGGAGAATAAAGGGGTAAGAAAACCCTTTGATAATAAAATCTGAACAAAAATCCCTTACAATGTGAAAGGGGGTTAATAAAGAACTGGATTTCACACCCCATGTGTGAAACGAGATAAATTGTAGATGTATAAGTCTAAAGGAGGCCAAGTCAACTGTCCAGCTATGAGAGATAAGGATCACTTGGTGGGACAGCGCAGTTTGCATGAGGGGAAGATCACTTGGGGGAGGAAACCCTAAGGTGTGGGGCCCATGGAAAGGCACCTTTAATTTTCTTAAAAGGAGAATGTGGAAGCCATAGCTATGCATGTTTTGATTATCATTTTACTTGTCTTCTCTGACAAGTGCATTATCCAGCTGTTTAGCTGAGATGCAGTGCTACTAGCACCAGGTGTTCCCGGGCGGGAATCCAATCTCTTCCATAGAGTATCTCTTGGAAGAGATTTTTATTCACATTCCCCATATTCTGGCTTGTGGAAAAATCATTCCAATCAGCTCCAGCACAGTCTCCATTGATTGTTGGGTTGTGTTGCTGGGTGTTGTAGGGGAGGGTTCTTCCTCAACACCACTTCTGGCATTGTATTTCAGAGGAGGGAGTCTCCATTCCTTTGGGAGATGAGTGAGGGATTTTCTGAGCTTATTCCCATCATCATTGGCATCATGCCAACCATTTTCCATCAGCAGAAGAGCACCCCTCTTCCTTGACTTCGCAATTCCTAGAGAGCATTTACAGTGGGGTTGCAGTATTTTGTCGAGAGGTGAGATATTCAATGATAGGATCAGCCTATCACTTGGAAGGTAAATTGAAGGAGTTTATTTCAGAGGATTCATCATCTACAGCAAGCTCCTTCCATTTCCTGTTTCTTGAGTTGCTGCTACCCCACAACTCCAGCATTTCTGTAGGAGTGCCATTTGTCTAGTTTCTAGCCAATCCTCTTAAGGGATTGATGTATCATCCTTTTAGGGGTTGAGAGCTTGCTCCCCAATATTTCTTGAGCTTACATTGCTGCATCTTTATATGTATGTATTTACTTCTGCATTATCTCCTATAAGTTGTGCATTCTTAGCCTGGAATAAACTATGTAAAGTAGTGTTTCTCTATTCTTATGAATATGTCTTCTTGAGTCTCTTTGCTTGATTTGAGTAATAGATTCCTCAAGAATTTGTCTACATTTTCTACTATACATACATCTAATGGCTGATTAAATCTTCATATGACATGGCTCACTAAGAATTATGCTTTCATTTCCTTGCTTGAGCAAAGTGTTGCTGCAGCCCCTTAATTGGGCATTTTTCGGAGAGCATTAGAGGTGGGAGACTTGTTTAAACCACCTAAGAGGATTTCTTTGGAGCCTCCTCTTGGATTTCTGACTCAGATGCTCTATTCTAAGGGATCCAATTTTTGGGTTCAAGTCTCATAACAACCATTCCTGAAAAATGCATTTTTTAGGCATGCCTTGCTGAGAAATCCTAAAAAGGGATATTACATGAACCCAGAAGATAATTTGCACTAATCAGAGCAACCAAAACTTAATCCACACATATTATAATGATGATAAAGCTGGGACTACTTCCTTGATGTGTTTCTGCCATACCACCATCATGATGCATACCATCATCATGATGCATACCATAATATTCCCATCTCGAGGACTTGTATCATACCACTGCTCCAATAATAACACTTGGGATGGATATTTGTAATGAGATAATGATAATAACACTTTTCATATTCATCCTTCTTAAAATAATTTTGTTTCATTATCAACACTTGCAGTGAGACACACAGTGTAATCATCCTCTTAGTTTCCAATTTCATGAATGATGTTCCTTTTACCACCATGGTTTCTTGCAGCTTTCTCTTCTTCCATCAACCTATTGGCTAGTGACTTCTTTAGTTGTCCTTCTTCCTCTATAGTTCTCTACCAGAGGAATTGTCCTTTCCCTTCCTGAACTTTTAGCTGTTCTTATTCCAAGCAACTCTTCTTTGACAACTATTATCGGGACTTTTTATGAACTACTCCCCCCCCTGGGATGTTGCTTCTTGTCTATCAATGATTGGATATCTGCGTTGCTTCCTAGTGAAGATCCCCATGAGACTATGATGGATTCATAATTTCATTAGAGTAACAAGCTCCCCCTTTCTTCTTCTTCCATACTTTGTTGGGGTTCCTCATAATTTCTGCATTTATTTTTGATTCACAGTTTGGTCTGATTTGATTTGGTTCCATCATTTGTCTAGAGTCCTTTAATGAATATGGAAACCTGCAATCATTTTCTTTGTGTCCAAACTTGTGGCACACATAAAATATTATTTTACCTAGGTACGTTTGAGCCAATTTTTAAAATTTTGTGCTCCTTTTTAAACTGATTTACATTCAACAAGTTTATGTCGAAATTCATTGCATGCATAACCGTAGCCATGAAAATGATTTGTGTACTTGGTGAAACATTGTCCTTTCCATTTTCTTTCTTGAAGGGGTCTTATCATTTGATGCATCTTTTGTTGGTTAAACTTGATTTGGTTTGTCTTACAATGTGCTGCTATATGTCCAGGTCTATGGCAGGTAAAACATGTAATACTTCTTACAGGAGGAAAGAACCTCCTTTGAGATCTTCCGAACTTGTTCAATTCATCTTCCAGAACAATTGAGCTTTTTGCAACTACTTGCTTCTTCCTCCCATTCTTTGTCACTTAATGCTGCTAATGTTTCTTTACACATCAAGTTATTGCTGGCTTCTACTTCTGTGGATCCTTTATGAGCTGCTTCATCATCCCTTTCAATGTTTTCCTTCTTTGAGTTCTCCATCTAGGCAATCTCATCTTCGAGCTGCTTACACAACCTACTCCTTTATTCTATCAGTCTTTGACCTAAAATAATCTCAGATTGATGAGAGCTATCATTTTCCTTTATTATAGCTTTCACAAAAGTAATAGATTTCTTATCCTCTGCCTTCAACTTGCAGGATTCTCCTTCATATCTTATGCCAACCTTTACAAGAGATCTTTGTGCATTCAATATCTTGTCTAATTGTTCAGAACCTTTTAATTGCTTAATTTTAATTATTACATCAGTTTGATCCTTTTCTAATTTCTTCCCTAGAATCACCACCTCTTCTTCCAATATTCCACATTCCTGACTTTTCTCTCTTATTTGATGTAGTAGAATGTCTTCTACTTACCTTGCTTCTTCTAGATCAATCTTCAACATAATAAAATCTTCAGAGTTTGGTTCTTCCTTAACATATTTCAGAAGGATTTCCTTTTGTTTTCTAGTCTTGAGCTTGAGTCTATCGATTTCCTTTAGGGAACTCACCAACTCCCCCTCACGGTCTCCCTCACCTTCTTCTTCATATTCCAGGAAATCATCTTCAAGATCATTCATACCCATTATTGCAAATTATAAGATTCCATCTTCATCTGGGTATTCATCTCAGTTTTCAGATGCACTGCTATCTTGCTGGGAAAAAATGGTTTTTCTCTTAAATTTCTCCCCTTTCTACATATTATAGGAGCTTCTTCTCTCTTTCCCTTTAGACTAATTCTCTATTATCTTATTGGTACATTTTGAGGCATAGTGCCCCACTCTTCCACAATTAAAGCACTTGAATGGAAGTTTACCTTTGTACTTTCCTATGCCTCTATCCAATCTTCTGACAAATTTGGCTTCTTCTTCATCAAAGGATGAGCATGTACATTCCTTCTCTTATATGCATTTGTCTGCCTTAAAATAAGCCTCCCTAATTTTCGAATTCCCTTTAGGAAGTCTCATTTCATATTCTGTTAGGTTCCCAAGTAATTGGTTTTTGGTTAAGGTTTCCCAGTCTGTTGTTTCTTCTATGGTAGAAACCTTAGGATTAAACCTGGATGGTAGAGATCTCAATATTTTCTAGACTACAACACTTTCTTTAATTTATTCTCCTAGGCCTATCATGATATTCACAACTTATACAACTCTTAAGAATAATGTAGCTATATCTTCATCTTCATTCATTTTTATGTTTTCAAACCGAGTTATATGTTCTTGCAGTATGGCCATCTTCACCTTTGTATCTCCCTCATGAATATTTTCTAATGCATCCCAGATTTTTTTGGCAGTCTTAGCATGCATTAATTTGATAAATTCTGACTCACTCAGACCACTCAAGAGTGCATTCATTACTTTTGCATTAGCTATGAAATTTTGTTTAGCTTCTTTCTCAGTGCCTGTATCCTTTGGTGCATATTTTTTTCCATAACAACCTATACTTCTACTCCAAGAGACATTAAGTATGTCCTCATTCTTATTTTCCAGAAAGCATAGTTTGTGCCAGTAAATAGAGGGGCTTTATTTGTAGAGAATCCTTCTAAGCTAGCCATTTCTGGGGACTAAGTACCTCCTTCCAGTGGTTAAACCGTTACAAAAGGAACTGGCCTTGATACCAATTGATGAAACCTTAGCTAAAATGAGAGGGAGGGTGAATCAGGTTAGTACATTCCTGGTCATTAATAATCTTTTCATTCAACTCATTAACTACTTCATTTTATAAGCATCTTAATAGATAATGAATCAGCAAACTGAATGTGTGGACAACAAGTAATTAAGTAGAACAATACATCACATCAACACATAATCATCAAGCACATAGACAATAGATATAAGTGGAAACCCATAAGGGAGAAAACCACATCTTATTATTGTTGTGATGCAAAGGCAAGCTCCAACTCCCTCTCACCATTGATTTTCTATAGGCTCCAACCTACAAGAGGCTACTACCTCAAATTCTGCAAGCTACAACTTGTAAGGAAGCTCCAAACCCCATCTATTTTCTGCAGGCTACAACCCATAGTCGGCTCCTACCTCAACCAGCTCCATCTGGAAACTATCAAGCTACAAATTGAAATGGAAGCACCAAACCCCATGTATTTTCTACAGGCTAAAACCGATAGGAAGCTCATACCTCACCCAGCTCCAAGTGGAAATTTATCAAGGTAAAAATTGAAAGGAGACTATAATCCTCTCACTCAACATGAAACTAAAATTCTGATTTACCTGGATATCAACTCTGTTATACTCCTTCTCCACTACTACCTCTTCAACCTTCATATCTACTTCATATCAGCTCCTAACGTGCACAACATCTCTATCAGCTCTCTCTTATTCTTCCACTCTACAATCTCTCTATGCACACTGATATTACATGTTTTATACAGATAACTACATGATTGTTTTCATTCTGTATGTAATACAAAGTGAACAGCCCTAACTCTATGCCTTCCACCCATTCGATTCCACACACTTCAGTTCAGGTTATTACATCAACAAGAATAAAGAAATAATCATTTCAACACTCATTGGAGTTTTTTCCTATGCCTATGGAGACTTGCCTTTGCATCACATACAATGAAAAATAATTAATTCATTTACATTTATAGTTACAACAAATATATTTCACTCAGCCCTTTCAGCTCTTGGCTAGCTGTGCATTTGTCCTTTCTGTTGTTGTCACTGTCTTTTCTCTTTTTGTTGTTATATTATAATAGTTTTGCACAAACGTCTTTTTCCCGACTCGACCCAGTTGGAATGTTTCCAACAGTGCCACCATATCTCCTTTTTCCTGACTCTTCCTCTTCTACTCGTGCCCACAACGTTCAACCTTCACTACTCTTCTCAACACCCGACTCTACCCAAAGCGTTTTGCGGAGACCGACTTGACCCATGGTGTCTATCTCCTCATTACCATGACATTTATGTTACTCTGCCATTTTCTTTGTGTCGGGTCCCTTACCTAAGCCTTTCTGCCCGCGTTCAGACTTTCTTCCATTATTAAGGCATAACTTCTTTACCCTCTACACCTAGTATCAAGTCTTATTCTACTTGAGTCCTTCTTCCGTGTTTAGCCTTTTCTTCATAAGACGTCGTTACCACATCAACCACTGTTCTGCACAAGTGTTGAGTCTTACTCGAGTCTACTGCCAACGTTCACTTTTCTTCATCAAACAACGTAACTACAAATAACCCTGGACCTTAAATAAATTCCAATTAACCTTTGAATAACCTCGCGTCCGGTCCCTTAATCGCATTTCGATGATCCAATCATTCTATGTTATAAACCTCCTATGTTCTCCAATGTGATTTAACAAAGGAAAACCACATACACCCAAACCTGAAATCCTTTAGGATTCAACATTGACCTGCATCGTGTCTGCTTCATTATTGCACTTCGCACTTCGGCGTTCTCATGTGTTTATTGTTATGCATAGCTCTTCCAAACCCCGATGTGATTTCTTAAAGAAATTTTATATACATCTGGATTTGAAATCCTTTTGACTTAGCCTTTGAAATGTATCGCATCCACTCCTCATATCGCATCTCGCACTTTGATGTTTCAACATGATTCTTGAGCGCTTATCTTCCTAAGTTTGTGAATTGCGATATCCGATTGGGTCCCACAAACAAACTTAAATTCCTTTAGATTTTAGCTTTGAACCATATCGCGTCCGCTCCTCATATCGCATCTTGGAATTCTTGGTGGTTCTGCGTTATATTCACCGCTTCCAGTTCTGATACGATTTCTTCACAAAAAGGCCTTATTCCAGATTTGAAATCCTTTTCAATTTAACTCTGAAACTACATCGCATCCAGTACTCTTATCACATTTCGCATTTCGGAAATTCAACCTTGTTCTTATAATCTTTACCATTCCGATCTTGTGATTTGCGATATGAAAATGGGTCCCATGCCAGAATTTAAATCCTTTAAACTTTAGCTTTGAAGCATATTGCATCCATCTCTTCGTTGCTCTTCGCATTTCAGCGTTTCAACGTTGTGCATAAATACTATCCCTTTTGAGCTTTGTGACTTGCGATATGCGATAAAGGGTTTAGGTCCCACTGAGGTGCCATGTTACTGCCACGTCGTCTACCACTTCACCTTGCCACATCATCAAACTTTTATTGCGATAAGTGGGGTTGGGGCCATGTCACCTGCCACGTCAGCTTGACACATGACTACCTACGTCACCACCACGTCTTCTTATCACACTTCGCATTTCGCAATTTCTGTGTCTCTGCTATTTTGTGATACTCCTTCCGCTTGCAATTTGTGATCAGTCCTCCTATTGCGATTTGTGATATGCAATTAGGCCCTCTGAACACTGTTATGAATGCTTTTATTTTGGAAATTACCTAACTCTACCCACATAATTGCACACGCTACACGCGCCCTCATGCACTGCTCTGAACGTAAAATGGCCTGTCTTGACCCGCGCATTCACGACTTTCTCCATTTGTTGAACGTTTTAATTACTTGTCTTAGCACGTTCATGAATCTGCCCACTCGTGCATGACTTGACCCAACACATTCACGACTTTATTCAATATGTTCACGACTTGACCCAAGCTTGCTGCCTTTGCTACCGTTACTGCCTTTGCTCCTTTCCTGCCTTTGCTACCTTTGTTTCCTTTGCTGTCGTTGCTCCTTGATAAAGATTCTAATGTTTCTACTTGCCTTTTTGCTGCTCCTCTCTACTCCTTTGCCTTAATGATAATTATGGTGTTGATCCATGCCTCTTTGCTGCTCCTCTACCTTGATCCTTGCTGCCTTTTCTCCTTTGCTTCCTTTGTTGCCTTTACTCCTTAATAAAGATTATAATGCTGCTCCTTGCCTTTTTACTGCTCCTCTCTACTCCTTTTCCTTAATGATAATTCCGGTGTTGATCCATGCCTCTTTGTTGCTCCTCTTTCTTCGTCCTTTGCCTCTAATGCTGCTCCTCCGCCTCTCTTGTACTCTTTGCTTCTCCTCTGCCTCTCTTTTATGCTTCTCCACTTAGCTTTTGCCTTCATTGCCTTATTGCTCCTTGATACTCCAGCTGATCTTGATCTACTCCTTTGTTCCCAATGATAATTTTGGTGCTGCTCCTTTCTATTCCTTTGCCATCATTGACAATATTTCCAACAGTCTCCCCCTTTAGCATTGATGGCAACACTTCCTCCAAGACTTCCTCCCCCTTTCATTATGATAAGTGTCTATCTTCCTCTGCTTTCTTTTCCTCCCCCTTTGACATCAATGGCAAGGGGTTATAATTTTTTTCAATGTAGATTCCGTCATTTCATTTCTACTCTTTGAGTTATCTATAAGCATTCTTAATTCTTTCCTTTTCTTATTAAATTAATATACACACTCCATCATTTTATTACTGCTTTCTGATCTTCGACATACACAATGGGTGATGATTTATGTTACACATAAAAATTTCTTTATGTGCACTTCAAAATTACAAGTGTAGTAGGCCATCGTTGTGACTGCATTGTAGACTTCATAAGATATATGAGCATTGTTGAGGTAACACTTTGAAAATCATTGAGATTACATGAATATGCTGCAAATTGATGCTATCCCAAACTCATGAGAATGATGGAAGGCATGTCACCATAGAATGTTCTGTACTTTTGTTCCTTACTGCTTGATATTAATGATATGTGCCAGAATTTTGAAGATATAATCACTACAAGCCAAAAACCCTTGATGCTGATGTGAACAATGAGTCCAAACAGGGCCTACAACTTATTGTAATATTAGACACTATCTTTCAATCTAAAAGGCCCAATGAATTTAATACTGAATAGTGACATATTTAAACATAAAACCCTCAAGGCTTGATACATTCCATGCATTGGACATTCTCACTATCAAATATACACTTTCATTTATGACATAATGGGGTATGTAGTTCAATGATCAAATCTCCATCATACTTCAGACACTTCTACTGTTCTATCAACATGTTATTCAGGAAAACATCTTCAATTTGTCTACTTGAAGTTTCATCAGACAAACTTAAATAAGCTTATGGATGACTTAAGAAAGAGGCCTTGAAAGTATATCAAAATTGACTTGAAAAAGGTGTACATTCATATCCAAGACTACGTGATTCTTCAACGCTCAATATAACACATCAACGAACATAAGATAATGATGCTTTGACAATTTATTAACCTTTCCATGCTTTGATAATGCAGCTTGACATTCTCCAGCATTTGAACCCAGAAGACACTTTGCACTAATCAGAGCAACCAGAACTTAATCCACACATATTATAATGATGATAACACTAGGACTACTTCCTTGATGTATTTCTTCCATACCACCATCATGATGCATACCATAATATTTCGATCCCGAGGACCTGTATCATACCATTGCTCCAATAATAACACTTGGGATGGATATTTGTAATGATATAATGATAATAACACTTTTCATATTCATCCTTCTTAAAATAATTTTGTTTCATTATCAACACTTGCAGTGAGACACATAGTGTAATCATCCTCTTAGTTCCAAGTTCATGAATGATGTTCCTTTTACCACCATGACTTCTTGCTTCTTTCTATTCTTCCATCAACCTATTGGCTATTGAATGCTTCAAGTATCCTTTATCCTCTATAGTTCTCTGCCAGAATAATTTTCCTTTCCCTTCCTGAACTTTTAGCTATTCTTATTCCAAGCATCTCTTCTTTGACAACTCTTATGGGGAATTTTTATGAACTGCTCTCCCCTGGGATGTTTCTTCTTCACTATCATTGACCGGATATCTATGTTGCTTCCTACAAAAGCTCTCCCTAAGACTATGATGGATTCATAATTTCATTAAAGTAACATGCTCCCCCTTTTTCTTCTTCTTGCATACTTTGTTGGGGTTCCTCATAATGTTTGCATTTATTTTTGATTCACATTTTGGTGTGATATGATTTGGTTCCATCATCTGTCTAGAGTCCTTTAATGTATATGGCAGCCTGCGGTGATTTTATTTGTGTCCAAGCTTGTGGCACACATAACATCTTATTTTACCTAGGTACATTTCAACTGATGTATACAATTTTGTCCTCCTTTTTGAACATAATTTAGATTCAACAAGTTTATGTCCAAATTCATTGCATGGATAATAGTAGCCATGGAAATTATTTGTGTACCTAGTGAAAAATTGTCCTTTCCATTTTCTTGCTTGAGGGGGTCTTTTCATTTGCTGCATCTTTTGCTTGTTAAAATTGATTTGGTTTGTCTTACAATGTTCTGCTAAATGTCGAGGTCTATGGTAGGTAAAACATGTAATACTTCTTACAAGAGGAAATAACCTCCTTTGAGATCTTTCGAAATTGTTCAATTAATCTTCCTAAACAATTGAGATTTTTGCAACTAATTGCTTCTTCCTCCCATTCTTTGTCACTTGATGTTGCTATTATTTCTTTACACATCAAGTTCTTGCTGGCTTCTGATTTTTTGGATCCTTTCTGAGCTGCTTCATCAACCCTTTCAATGTTTTCCTTCTTTGAGTTCTCCATGGAGGCAATCTCATCTTCAAGCTAATTACACAACCTGATCCTTTCTTCTATCAGTCTTCTAGCTAAAATAATCTCAGATTGATGAGAGTTATCATTTTCCTTTATTACAACTTTCACAAAAGTAATAACTTTCTTATCCTTTGCCTTCAACTTGCTGGATTCTCCTTCATAACCTATCCCATCCTTTACCAGAGGAGATATTTGTGCATTCAATATCCTGGCCAATTGTTCAACACCTTTTAATTGTTGAATGTTCATTGTTACATCATTTGAGCCTTTTCTAATTTCTTCCTTAGACTCACCACCTCTTCTTCCAATCTTCCACATTATTGACTTTTCTCTCTTATTTGATGCATCAGAATGTCTTCTACTTTCCTTTCTTCTTCTAGGTCAATCTTCAACTTAATAAGTCTTGAGAGTTTGGTTCTTCCTTAACATATTTTAGAAGGATTTCCTTCTATTTTCTAGTCTTGATATTGAGTCTATCGATTTCCTTTACGGCACTCAACAACTTCCCCTCAATGTCTCCCTCACCTTCTTCTTGATATTACAGGATAATATCTTCAAGATCATCCATACCCATTATTGCAAATTCTGAGATTCCATCTTCATCTGGGGATTCATTTGAGTTTTCAAATGCACTGCTATCTTGGAGGGAAAAAAAGATTTTTCTCTTAAATTTCTCCCCTTTCCGCATATTATAGGAGCTTCTTCTCTCTTTCCCTTCAGACTGATTCTTTATTATCTTATTGGGACATTTTGAGGCATAGTGCTCCACTCTTCCACAATTAAAGCAATTGAATGGAAGTTTACCTTTGTACTTTCTTGTGCCTCTAACCAATATTCTGAAAAATTTGGTTTCTTCTTCATCAGAGCATGAGCATGTACCTTCCTTCCCTTCTATGCATTTTTCTGCCTTAAAGGAAGCCTCCCTCATGTTTGACTTCTGTTTAGGAAGTCTCATCTCATATGTTGTTAGGTTCCCAAGTAATAGGTTTATGTTTAAGGTTTCCTAGTTTGTTGTTTCTTCTATGGCAGAATCCTTAGGATTAAACCTGGATGGTAGAGATCTCAATATTTTCTGGACTACAACACTTTCTTAATTTCTTCTCCTAGGCCTATCATGATATTCAAAACTTCTACAACTCTTAAGAATAATGCAGCTATATCTTCATCTTCATTCATTTTTAAGTTTTCAAACTGGATTCTATGTGCTTGCAGTTTGGCCATCTTCAACTATGTATCTCTGTAATATTCCAAAATTAGCATGCAACTAATTGGAATATTGTTTTTTGCTGATTTCACTTAGGAGATGAATACATGGGTAAGGAGGCCCATACATTTCAAAAATATGAATAAAATCCCTCATAGTGTAAAAAGGGATAGTCATAAGAGCTGGATTTCACACCCTCACGTGTGAAAAGGGGCATTTGCATGTGGACAAGGTCAGGTTTGACCAAGTCAACAACGCTAGGATAGGAGATGGAGATCATCTTTTGAGATAGCACAGAGATAGTGGGAGGAAGATTCCTTGGTGGAGGAAACCGTAATGAGTGGGACCCATAGTGAGAGAGCTTCCATTTGTATAAAAGGAGGGCAAGGTAGCCATAGCAAGACATGTTATTAATTATTGGATTTGTGGTCTGCATGACTATTGTGCTTTCTTCAAATGTTTAGTTGAGATTGTTGTGTTGCTTAGCACAAGGATTTCCTGTTTAGGAATTCCTTCTCCTTTCTTAAGAGGCCTCTTGAGGGAGCTTGTACTAAATTTCTCCACATCCAGGCTTAAGGCCAAGCTATCTCCTTCAACTACATCGCTGTGTGTTTAGAGGTGGGTTGTGTTGCAAGGTGTTGCAGTGGAGGGTTGATAACACCACTTCCTGAGCTTGTTTTTCAGAGGAGGAATATTTCCTTCCTTTGGGAGATTAGTGAGGAAGATTATGGAGCTTATTGCAGATCTTAGCACTTGGAAAACTTATTTTCCATCACCTACAGCACAATATCTCTCCTTGACTGGATTATTTTAGAGAGCATTTGCAGTGAGGGGTTTCATTGCTAGATTGGAGGGTGAGATCTTCAGTGTTAGGATCAGCCTTTCACTTGGAATATCAATTGGAGGAGGTTAATTCATCTCATGTTTCATCTTAAACCATCTCCATCCAGACTTTGAGTTTTAGTTGCTACTCATCCCTAGGGCTGCACTCTGGCATTTTGTACTTTTTGCATATTTCAGGAAATCCTTTTTAGATTGTCTTGAAATTGTCTCTGGGAGTTTAGATCTTCACTCCCACCATTGTATGAGATCTATATTTTTATATTTGTGTATTGACGCTTCCCAGCAGCAGTTATACTTAATAATACTACGTTTTCATAGCCTTAGGCATTGTTGTGCAGCAGTGATCTTTATTGTACATGTTCTTTTGGGGTTGGTTTTGCCTATCTTGAGTGAATATTTCCTCAAGGACTTGTACACATTTTGTTGTTATGATATTAATGTGATGGCTATATGATATTCTTACATTACATGTGTTGATTTATCACTACTACTTCCAGTTTTAAGTTCATGTATTGTTGCTTCCCCATTTGGGAATATTATAGTGGTATCAGAGCATAATCTTGGCTCAGCCTGTGGAATCTCAGCCAATATGCTATCAAGAAGACCAGAAGAAGAAAAGATGAACAAAAAGGATAAGAAGAAGGCTCCATTATTTGGAGGAAGGAAGGAAAAGAAGCTCTCAAAGCTTCTTTCTCAAACTATGCAGAGTATTAAGAGAGATCTCAAGGAGATGAGAAGGGAGATGTGTAGAGGATATCCAAGAGAGTTTGAATCTGAAGCAAACTCTAGATTTTCATATGAGGAGTGTGAACATGCAGCCACACATCTTGATACATAGCGTAGTCTTATGCCTAGATTTGGTATGAGGGAGATATAAGAAGAAGATTTTCCTAAGAGAGAAACTCTTAGTGATTTTCTGCAAGAGTATGAGTCTCAAACTCAGAAGTTTAGAGATCATATCACTTTTCGGGAGTTTTGCAAGATCAAGGTGGAGAGAAGCAAGCAGCATAATAAGAGTAAATGTCTCCTATCTACTTCTGATGGTACACTTACATGTTCAGCTAGAGCTTGGGTGGAGGAGCTAGACACCTATTTGCAGTAGCACCAAATTTCTGAAGATGAATCCATCAAAGGTGTAGCGCTGCATTTTGGAGGTAAGGCCTATGCATGGTGGATATTTGAGTCTTTTTCTTTGAAAAATGAAAATAATTCTTCTTATGCAAGGTTAACTAAGACATTGGTGGAAATATTTTATAGAAAACTTTCTACAAAACATGTGCTGAAGTTAAACAAACCTAAGCAAACAAAACCCTTGCATGTGATGGAGGAAACCATAAACTCAACTCCACTTTAGAAAACCATTGAGGAGGCTAATATCTTGCATCATACCTTGCTAGAGGCAAGACCTCTATCTTATATTCTTGAGCAAGAGGGTATGAAGATCCCTTTTCCAAAAGAGGACCCTCTTATTGAGGAGGTGAATTCCATTCATAGTGAAGAGGAAGCGATGGATGGGGGTAACAATGATGTCACATATAGAGCATATATAGCACCTCATATAGAGGTATATGGAGCTATTTCTCCATCAAGAGGGATTCTTGCATCATTGCAAGGAATTCCCCAGGATATAATGTGTGGATATCAAGGCACAACTCATGATCTACATGTGCCATTGATGATAGGGTGTGAAACTATGGAGATAAAAGGAAGAGGTAGGGAGGATGTCCAACATCATGTGATGAGGAGCACACACCCCTATCTATTTCAGAAGGTTGATGCACCTGAGAGGGAGACTGGATTGCATGGTGAGGGCAAGGACAATTCTTTCCATCCATATATACAATCTACTCTTGATGATGATGTCGTATTGCATGGAGATATTTCACCGAGGAGACCACTAGATCAGCAGATGGTGAGGGATGATTCACATTTGGGGGCATTACTCATTGATTTTAGAAGAGTGGAGACCTTGGGAGAGCTTTTTATAGCACTGGGAGTCTTGGGTAGACTCAAGGAGAGAAGGAGCATTCTCTCAACATCATCATTACCCACTCTCATTTTAGACTCTGCGCTGTGGCAGAAGCAACATGGAAAGGATAGCAACCTTCCAACTTGTATCTTTGGCATGGGAGATATCAAAGAAGACGACAACCATATGAGAGATATTCTTCATGATGGTTCATCAGCCCTGTCACTATGGAGGATATATCCATATTGGAATTCCCAGCTATTAGTGGAGTATTCCAAGGATATTTTTACTTGTATGATATCAGATGACCAGTTGCATGAGGGATATTTAGTCAGAGATGGGGTCATCTACTATCATAGTAGGATCTTCTTATCTAGAGCTTCCAAGCTCAAGGAGAAGTTGCTACAAGCAGCTTATGAAGATTTCCTTTTCAGCCACACTTATTCTATGAGAACATACCACACCATCATGGAGGGGTATTTTTGGGAAGGCTTTGATGAGGAGATATATCAGCATATGAGGAGATGCATGGATCATATGGAGATGGAGAAGATACATAAATCTTTGGAAGAGTTAGCATAGCCACCTCTTTTCTCTTTAAGGATGAGAGGAGACTCATCTATGAGCCACTCCATTTGCATGGGAAAAACATATGGTAAGGGTACTATTTGTTTGCATAATTATTTGTATAATGTATATGTGCAACCCTTAACCATATATGTGTAGGATATTGCTCAAGGAGTGAGCATTTTTCCTTCAAGAATTCATGGTCTACTTGAGGCCATAAGAAGTATTGGTGATGGCCACTCCCTAGGAGGACTTGGGGAGATTGTATCTTTTGCAGAGCATCCTCACTTTGCACCATACACCATACACATTCTCCAAACTTCTGAGGAGATTGGGGTAGCAAGCAAGTGGTGGGGAGGCCACTCATCATTTCATTTTCTGTTGCAGTTGAGGTTCAAACTGCGTTGGTTGCATTTGAGGGACCATTTTCCTTCTCCCTTACTACATATTGCAGCAATTATGATTCTCATTATGGTTCCCTATGTTGCTCTTGATCTTATTTTTATTGGGAGCACGATTGGGGGAGAGACACATTGGTTGGATGTGTCCTTTGGGGAAGAGGATTCCCACACTTTTTGCACTGCATGTTCTAATGGGAGAATGGGAGATGATATGGCCACTACAGTAAAACATTTGTTCCTTTATGAGGTGGGCCATAGGATTGATTGGATGCCATATGATGATCAAGTCCTATTCATCATATATGGTATGGTTTGGGCCAGCTTGATTCACAATGTTGGAGAGAAGATCATTGGAGGTCTAGTCTTTATCTTGCCACTTGAGGGCAATACTATTGAAGCCCAAGATTAGCAGATACTCTACACTTATCATAAGTGGAGAGGAGGACAATGTAGGGTAGGCTACTTTGTCTACTATGTTCATATTTTTAGCCCACCTACTTTGCAAGAGCCCAAGGTGGAGGAGAATTTTTAGGAGTTGCCATGCTAGGAGGTAACTCTTTTTGTATGGATGATAGCTTGGGAATGGGAGATTCATATGGGGACGGTAGATACCAATTTATATCAGACCTCATGCCTCAAGAAGGCCTTTAGACAGCCCATTGTTGCCTCCATGGATTTTTTACATGATGATAGCTATTTGGGATGCACACCAAAAGCTAGCTTGCATACTTGGGAGGGACAACTTGGAGATATATTGATGAGACGACATCTTGATCCTTGGAGAATTTTATCATATGAGGATGCTATAGGGGGAGAAGAGGAGGCTCTTCAGTTATATCCTTGTAGTTTCTTGAGGACAATCAACATTTTGGAGGGTAGGATTGTAATATTCCAAAATTAGCATGTAGCTAATTGGAATATTGATTTTTACTGATTTCACTTGGGAGATGAATAAATGGGTAAGGAGACCCATACATTTTAGAAATATGAATCAAATCCCTCATAGTGTGAAAAGGGATAGTTATAAGAGCTGGATTTTACACCCTCATGTGTGAAAAGGGGCATTTTCATGTGGACAAGGTCATGTTTGACCAAGTCAATAGTGTTGGGATAGGAGGTGGAGATCATCTTTTGAGACAACGCAGAGATAGTGGGAGGAATATTCCTTGGTGGAGGAAACCCTAATGAGTGGGACCCATGGTGAGAGGGGTTCCATTTGTATAAAAGGAGGGCAAGGCATGTTGGAAATGTTGTCATTGATGGAAAAGGAGGCAACAAAGACCCTATCAGGAAAAGGAAGTAGGGAATACAGAGACAGAGCTGTTATCATGGCAATGGATGCAGCAAAGAAGCAAATGAAGGAAGTAAAGGAGACAAGCAGAGGCAGAGGAAGTGAATATAGAGGCAGAGCCGTTATCATAGCAGGAGAGGCAGAGGCAGAGAGATAGAAGCAACAGAGGCAGAGACACAACCGTTATTCCGAGAATCGCCTACCCCACTGGAAGATACGCAAAATATTGGAGCGACAATGTAATGCATATATATATATAAATCTCATTCCGGGAATCGTATATTCCAGCGACAAAATATATATTGCGCTTTATATACAAAGGACTATAACATATATATGTGTGTGTGTGTGTGTGTGTGTGTGTGTGTGTAACCATATATAAGCGCATAAATCCTTGGACGAGGATGTGAAACCTTGAGCGAAGGAGAGGAACCACGAGTGGGTTGAATAGTGACGGCGATTTATGGTTTTATCGCACCGCTTTTGCAGAGCAAGCGGTATTTCCTGGTTGGGGAGTGATTCCATAGAGCTCTCGACGCGTGGCACAGGACGGAAGCCTAAAACCGCCTTTCAATGCACACCATCACACATTATCGTTCGACCAAGGATGCCGAGCGATATCATGGTCTGTCGTTGATCCGGGAAGGAGCCATCGGATGATGGACGGTTGGAAAAGATGTGCAGAAGATAACCAGGTATGGTAAGAGAATTTGATTGGCTATTAGTCATAGAGGTGGGACCCCTCCTGATCGCATCGAAGATTATGAGGGCAGTGAAACAGGTAAACAATATAAGTGCGATTGCGATGGAGCTCGAATTTAAAAGAATCAAAGGATCCAACCATCGCATAAAACCATCACGTCGCAACCATCGCAAAGGATCCAACCATCGCATAAAACCATCGCAACCATCGCATCCATCGCAACAATCGCAACCAGTGCAACCATCGCATCCATCGGATATACTAACCGTTGGAGGATTAGTATATCGCATCGGAAAATGTGTCAGGTGGGCCCGAAAGGAGTTTTTATATGTTTAAATAGGTTTTATTATATACGCCAAGAATTGATTTAAGTCATACCTAAAAGGGAAGTTTGTATGTTAAACTTATCCCAAGAGCTGAAGTTGGATTATATATATAAGGGGCGTTGTCATATATATATATATATATATATATATATATATATATAACGATGTTGTGATGTGTCACGTGGTCCGTGGGTTATATATATGCCTCAGCTTAATGGGAGGGCGATTATTAATATAAAAAAAATTTGATGAACGTATTTTCTGCTCGCGGAACTCACCACATCAACAAGACACTTGTTGTGTGTAAAGGGCTGGAATTTGCCCAGACTTATTGCCAACTGTTACATATTTATATAAAATACACTGATATAAAAGGCACAGTTACACGTATGCAAAAATTACACCACAGCAGAGGACAGAAGAGAAAACAAAGCTGAAAAGAGATAAAAAACAGTCACAGTCAAAGAAAAGACAAATGTACAGCAAGCCAAAAGACTAAATGAGTTGAGCTGGAGTTCGCATTGTAATTTGAATGTAAATTTTTTAATTGCTTTTTATTGTTTGTGATGCATTGTCAAGTCTCCGGAAGAGAGAAAATATCCCACTGTAATATTAAAATAAGCACCTATAGTTATGTTTATTGAATGAGTAGATAAAGGGAATGAGAAGACAAAAGCCAAAGAGTCATGACTGTTCACTACAAATTCTTTGTGAAATACAAACAGTCATGTGAGGAACTCTATAAATAATATCAACTAGATATGTAGAAAAGGAGTTAGAGAGAGAAAATATAGAGAATGTAGAATATATAAGAGTGAGGCAGAGAAGATTAAGAAAAGAAGAGCAAAAGGAGAAGCTACAAAACAGAGTTGATATCTGAGGTAAATCAACAAAAATTCAGTTTGATAAATTGAGGGAGTTGGTGCTTCCTTGCAAGTTGTAGCTTGCAGAATTGAGGTAGGAGCCTCTTGTAGGTTGGTTCCTGTAGAAAATTGAAGGGAGTTGGTGCTTCCTTGCAAGTTGTAGCTTGCAGAATTGAGGTAGGAGCCTCCTGTAGGTTGGTGCCTGCAGAAAAACAGTGGTGAGAGGGAGTTGGAGCTTGCCTTTGCATCACAACAATAATAAGATGTGGTTTTCTCCCTTTATGGGTTTCCACTTACATCTGCTGTCTCTATGTGTGTTTCTTATGTGTTGATGTGATTCTTTCAATCTACTTAATTGTTTGCTGCTCTCAACATAAGTATGGTGTCACATTAATTTAATATTAGTTGCAACATTTTAAGATTGTTCACATAGTAAGCTGTAAATAAGTTTGGTGAAAATTTTAAAAGGCTTATGTATGTATTAAACTGATTCACCCCCCCTCTCAGTTTAATTAAATATTCAACAATTGGTATCATAGCGGGTTCCTTTCTACAAGTCTAGCAACTGAAAGGAGATCCTAGGTTCCCAAGATGGCTAGTAAAGAAGGATGCTCAACCAATAAAGCCCCTTTCTTCACTGGTGAAAATTATGCTTTCTGGAAAATCAGAATGAGGACATACATAATGTCTCTAGGAATAGAAGTCTGGGCTGCTGCGGAATTATGATATGCCCCAAAGGCAACTGACATAGAGAAAGAAACAAAAGAAGATTTTGTGGCTAATGCAAAAGCCATGAATGCCATCCTGAATGGATTGTGTGAAGCAGATTTTATCAAAGTAATGCACAAAGACACTGCCAAAGAAATGTGGGATACTCTGGAGAACATCCATGAGGGGGACAAGAAAGTAAAGACTGCCAAACTTCAAGTTTATAGAGCCCAGTTTGAGAACTTAAAAATGAATGATGATGAAGACATTGCCAGTTTCTTCCTAAAAGTTGCAGAAATTGTTAACAACATGAAAGCTCTTGGAGAAATCATGCCAGAAAGTATAATTGTGCAAAATATTATAAGATCTCTTCCATCCAGATTTAATCCCAAGGTGTCTGCAATAGAAGAAACAACTAATTGGGAGACCTTGACCATGAACCCAGCTACTTGGAAATCTAACAGCATATGAGATGAGGATCCCACAGAAGAAGCCAAGTAAGAGGGAGGCAGATTTTAAAACAGAAAAGAAGAAAGAATAAGAGGGAGACATATGCTCTTGCTTAGATGAAGAAGAGGCAAAATTTGTCAAGAAATTGGATAGAGGATTAGGTAAATACAAAGGTAAAATTCCTTTCAAATTCTTTAATTGTGGAAGAGTTGGACACTATGCTGCTAAGTGCCCTCACAAGAAAGTAAGGAATCAGGATCAAGAGTCAGAGAAAAATAAATCAAAGAACTAGCAGAAAGGAAAGAAGTTCAGCAGAAAATCCTTCTATGCTCAACAAAACAGCAGTACATTTAAAGATTCAGATGAACCCTTGAGTGAAGAAGGAACCTCTTAATTCTTATTGATGGCCATAGAAGAACTTGAAGGACTCCTGCTAGAAGATGAAGAAGAAAAAGGGGAAGTTGACCTTGAGGGGGAGCTAAGAAGTGCTCCGGAGGAGATTGACAGACTCAAACTGAAGCGCAGAAAAAAAAAGAACATTCTTCTCAAGTATGTAAGAGAAGAAAAAAACTCAGAAGTCCTCATGCAGCTGAATGTAGAGCTTGAAGAAGCCAAGAAGATAGAAGACATGTTACTTCATCAAATCAAGGATAAAACCCGAGAACAAGAGAAGCTAGAAGAAGAAGTAGTATGTCTCAAGAAGAAACTAGAAAATTCTCAAAGGAAAGTGGTTATAAAATCTTCTCAAACAACAAGCTCTAGTAAGTTGAATGAAATTATGGTTGCTCAAAGATCCCCTATGATAAAAACTGCAATAGGCTATGAAGGAGAATCAAGTAAAGGAAAAGAAAAGGTTGACAGAGAGATTATATTTGTAAAAGCAAAGAAGAATGATGAAGCATCTCAAAGAATTCCTACAAAAGAAGAAACCTGTAATAAGGAAGACAGAGAAAAGAAGAAACCACTAGTAGCAAAGAATATAATGAATAATAAGACCCCTGAGTATGTAAAATTTGGAAACCATCAAAGGAAACTCTTCCCTCCTATGAAGAATGCCACCTGTTCTGTATGCCACAAGCTGGGACACATTGCTGCATATTTTCATGCAAGGAGGAGTAATTCAAACCAGTAAAAGATGCAAACATTGAAGAGACTGCCCCAATCAAACAAATGGAAAAGACAACCTTACATCAGGTATGAAAATAGTTTCTATGGTTACTGTTTTTATTGTAAGGAATTTGGCCATAAAATCATTGAGTGTAGAAAGTATGGACAAATATTGATGTTCAACACCTCAAGAAGGTTTATGAATCAAAGAAATTCTGTTCATACTCATAATTCTACAAAAATTATGATAAAATGTTGTGTATGCAATCAAGTTGGACATATACCTTTCAAATGTCCTCTAAGAAGATGTAGTTCATCACCTCACAAAAGATACCCAACAAAAGGGTGCCTCCAGTGGATAAAGAAGGTGAATAAGTGTGACCTGGCTCTAACTGCTCAAGATATGAAAAGCCAATGGTATTTGGACAGTGGCTACTCTAAACACATGACAGGAGACAAAAGCAAGTTTATAACTCTTGATGAAAAGAAATCTGGCAATGTTACTTTTGGCAATGATAAATCAGGTAAGATCAAGGGAAAAGGCTCAGTCAGCATAGATAATGGCAGAGGAAAGGCCCAAGATGTACTATTTGTAGATCGGCTGAAAGAAAATTTACTAAGTGTCAGTCAGATGTGTGACAAAGGTGGTGAAGTTCTTTTTAGAGCACAAGATTGTGAAGTCAGATCAAGCACCACAGGTAAGACTCTGCTCAAAGGCGTTCGAACAGAGAGCAATGTTTACATTGTGAAAGAGGAAGATGAAGCATGCCATCTTAGCAAACTTGAGGAGTCATGGTTATGGCATAGGAGATTGGGACATCTCAGCTTCAATCATATAATCAGACTGAGCAAAAAGAAAGCAGTCAGAGACATGCTAGAAATAAAAAGGCCTTCTAATACCATATGCAAATATTTTCAATTGGGTAAACATACCCGTACATAATTTAAGGCGAAAGATGAGTTATCAACAAGAAGACCTCTCCAGCTTGTGCACATGGATCTGTGTGGACCTGCTAGAAGTAAGACACCAAGTGGAGAATCCTACTTCATGCTAATAATAGATGATTTCTCCAAAATGACATGGGTTGCTTTTCTCAAGAATAAGTTGGAAGCTCTGGAAAAATTCAAAATATTCAAAGCATTAGAAGAAAATCAGACAGGATGCAAGTTGAAATGCATCAGATCAGACAGAGGAGGTGAATTCACTGATTATGACTTTGCCGACCTATGCAATGAACATGGCATAAAACGACAATTTACTATTGCAGGGACACCTCAGCAGAATGGAGTAGCAGAAAGAAAAAATAGGTCTGTAAAGAAAATAGCCAGAGCCATGATGCATGAAAGTAATATTTCTCAAACCTTCTGGGCAGAAGCAGTACATACAACAGTGCATATCCGTAATAAAGCTCAATTAAGGCCAAGCAGTGACAAGACTCCCTATGAACTATGGCATGGGAAACCAGCTTCAATCAAACATTTTAGAGTCTTTGGAAGAAAATGTTACATAAAGAATAATGATGAAAATCTTGGGAAATTTGGTGCAAGAGCAGATGAAGGGATATTTATAGGATATGCATCCAAAAGTAAAGGGTACAAGTGCTACAACAAGACTCGTTGAAAAATAGTAGAAAGCATTGATGTGAGATTTGATGAAGAACTTCCAAACAATACAAGAGTTACAGACTACTGCAGTCCATCAGACAACCATGAAGAAGAAAACCAAGATGATGAGGAAACAAACAAGACAATAGAAGATACAGAGCTGAGTTCTAAATCTCCCTCAAGATATACCCAGAAGAACCATCCTGAAGATCAGATCATTGGAGACAAAAGATTAGGGGTTCAAACAAGAAGGCAGCTAATAGAACAAACAGAAGAGGTATACATAGCCATGTTATCACAGATAGAGCCAAAGATATTTTAAGAAGCCAGCAAGGAAAAGTATTGGGTAAAGGCAATGAATGCAGAATTGGACCAAATTGAGAAGAACAATACCTGGGAACTGGTTCCTAGACCAATTGAGAAAAATATCATTGGCTCAAAATGGGTATTCAAGAATAAAATGAATGAGCAAGGATAGGTAATCAGGAATAAAGCTAGACTAGTCTGCAAATGATATTCACAAATTGAAGGACTTGATTATGATGAAACATTTGCTCTTGTAGCCAGAATGGAAGCCATCAGAATGTTTCTGGCCTTTTCATGCTACCAAAACTTCAAAGTATATCAAATGGATGTAAAATCTGCATTTCTGAATGGAGACTTAGAAGAAGAAGTCTACATGGAACAACCAGAAGGATTCTCATTGACAGACAAAGAAGACTATGTGTGCAGACTAAAGAAGGCTCTATATGGACTGAAACAGGCTCCTCGTTCTTGGTACTCAAGACTGGATAAATATTTTAAAAAACAAGGCTTTAAGAGAGGTGGTGTAGACAGTAATCTATATATAAAAGCCCATGAAAATGAACTCCTGATTGTTGTTGTATATGTTGATGACATTATGTTTGGAAGCAACAAAGATGAACCAGCAAAAGGATTTGCAGAAGAGATGAAATCAGAGTTTTAAATGTCCATGATTGGAGAGCTCAGTTTCTACTTATGACTTCAATTTAACAAAATAACACAGGCACATTCATCTCACAGGAAAAGTACTTAAAAGAAATGTTGAAAAAGTTCAAAATGGAGGAATGTAAACCTGTGTCAACTCCCATGATCATAGGATGCAAGCTGTGTGCTGATGATGGGTCTGCTGATATAGATCAGAAACTCTACAGATCCATGATAGGAAGTCTGTTGTATATGACTGCATCAAGACCAGACATCATGCTAGCAGTAGGACTAATGGCTAGATATCAAGCAGCACCTAAGAAAAACCATCTTCTGGCAGTAAAAATAATATTTAGATATCTACAAGGAACAACACAATATGGACTCTGGTATCCTAAAGGGAAAAGCTTCACTTTGACAACATACACAGATGTAGATTGGGCCAGTTGTGTGGATGACAGGAAAAGCATAAGTGGAGGTGCTTTCTATTTAGGAGAAAGTCTGGTGGCATGGTTAAGCAAGAAACAAACATCTATCTCTTTGTCTACAGCAGAAGCAGAATATATAACAGCAACAGCATGTTGTACACAAGTCATGTGGATGAAGCAAACCCTCCAAGACATGAAGGTAAGCATCGAAGAACCTATCTCAATCAAATGTGATAATAAAATTACTATAAGTATATCTAAAAATCCTGTGCTTCACTCAAAACCAAACATATTCTAATCAAGTATCATTTTCTCCGAGGACAAGTGGCTCAGAATATAGTAAAACTAGAGTATGTACCAAAAAAAGAACAGACAGCAGATATATTTACTAAACCGTTTGCCAGAGAACCATTCGAATATTTGAGAGACAGACTAGGGGTAGTATCTGTAGATGCTACTCTCTAATATGAATAGAAAGCACAGTTTCAGGGGGAGAACATAAATGAAAAATATCATTCACAGGGGGAGATTAACCAGCAAGGGAAGAATGAAAACAGTTCCTCAGGATCAAAAGGATTATGGCAAGAATACTTTCAGCATAAAAGAATCAATAAAAGGCTAAACCAGCAGCGTACAAAGTCAGAAAATTCCAGAGAGAGAAGCTACACTAAGAATTCGAACCCCTTGCCATTGATGTCAAAGGGGGAGGAAAAGCAAGCAACAAGAGGAAGAGAAGGAAAACAGAGAAAATGTATTGCCATCAATGCCAAAGGGGGAGATTGTTGGAAATGTTGTCATTGATGGAAAAGGAGGCAGCAAAGACCCTATCAGGCAAAGGAAGCAGCAAATACAGAGACAGAGCTATTATCATGGCAATGGAGGCAGCAAAGAAGAAAATGAAGGAAGTAAAGGAGACAGGCAGAGGCAGAGGAAGCGAATATAGAGGAAGAACCGTTATCACAGCAGGAGAGGCAAAGGCAGAGTGATAGAAGTAGCAGAGGCAGAGACACAACCGTTATTCCGAGAATCGCCTACCCCACTGGAAGATACGCAAAATATTGGAGCGACAATGTAATGCATATATATATATATATATATATATATATATATATATATATATATATATATATATATAAATCTCATTCCGGGAATCGTATACTCTAGCGACAAAATATATATTGCGCTTTATATAAAAAGGAATATAAAATATATATATGTGTATAACCATATATAAGCGCATAAATCCTTGGACGAGGACGTGGAACCTTGAGCGAAGGAGAGGAACCACGAGCGAGATGAATAGTGACGACGATTTATGGTTTTATCGCACCGCTTTTGCAGAGCAAGTGGTATTTCCTGGTTGGGGAGCGATTCCATAGAGCTCTTGACGCATGACACAGGATGGAAGCCCAAAATCGCTTTTCAATGCGTGCCATCACATGTTATCGTTCGACCAAGGATGCCGATCGATATCATGGTCTGTCGTTGATCCGGGAAGGAGCCATCGGATGGTGGACGGTTGGAAAAGATGTGCGGAAGATAACTAGGTACGGTAAGAGAATTTGATTGGCTATTGGTCATAGAGGTGGGACCCCTCCCGATCACATCAGAGATTATGAGGGCAACGGAACAGGTAAACAATATAAGTGCGATTGCGATGGAGCCCGAATTTAAAAGAATCAAAGGATCCAACCATCGCATAAAACCATCGCATCGCAACCATCGCATCCATCGCATATACTAACCACTGGAGGATTAGTATATCGCATTGGAAAACATGTCAGGTGGGCCCGAAAGGAGTTTTTATATGTTTAAATAGGTTTTATTATATACGCTAAGAATTGATTTAAGTCATACCTAAAAGGGCAGTTTGTATGTTAAACTTATCCCAAGAGCTGAAGTTGGATTATATATATAAGGGGCACTGTCATATATATATATATATATATATATATATATATATATATATATAACGCTGTTGCGATGTGCCGTGTGGTCTGTGGGTTATATATATGCCTCAGCTTAATGGGAGGGCGATTATTAATATAAAACAATTGTGATGAATGTATGTTCCGCTTGCGGAACTCGCCACATCAACAAGACACTTGCTGTGTGTAAAGGGTTGGAATTTGCCCAGACTTATTGCCAGCTGTTACATATTTATATAAAATACACTGATATAAAAGGCACATTTACACGTATGCAACAGTTACACCACAGCAGAGGACAGAAGAGAAAACAGAGCTGAAAAGAGATAAAACACAGTCACAGAAAAGACAGACACAGTCAAAGAAAAGGCAAATGCGCAGCGAGCCAAAAGACTAAATGAGTTGAGCTGGAGCTCGCATTGTAATTTTAATGTAAATGTTTTAATTGATTTTTATTGTTTGTGATGCATTGGCAAGTCTCCAGAAGAGAGCAAATATCCCACTGTAATATTAAAATAAGCACCTACATTTATGTTTATTGAATGAGAAGATAAAGGGAATGAGAAGACAGAAGCCAAAGAGTCATGACTGTTCACTCCAAATTCTTTGTGAAATACAAACAATCATGTGAGGAACTCTATAAATAATATCAACTGGATATGCAAAAAAGGAGTTAGAGAGAGAAAATATAGAGAATGTAGAATATAGAAGAGTGAGGCAGAGAAGATTAAGAAAAGAATAGCAGAAGGAGAAGCTACAGAACAAAGTTGATATCTGAGGTAAATCAACAAACATTCAGTTTGATAAATTGAGGGAGTTGGTGCTTCCTTGCAAGTTGTAGCTTGCAGAATTGAGGTAGGAGCCTCCTGTAGGTTGGTGCCTGTAGAAAAATAGTGGTGAGAGGGAGTTGGAGCTTGCCTTTGCATCACAACAATAATAAGATGTGGTTTTCTCCCTTTATGGGTTTCCACTTACATCTGCTATCTCTTTGTGTGTTTCTTATGTGTTGATGGGATTATTTCAATCTGCTTAATTGCTTGCTGCTCTCAACATAAGTATGGTGTCACATTAAATTAATATTGGTTGTAAATAAGGTTCGGTGAAAAATGAAAAGGCTTATGTATGTATTAAACTGATTCACCCCCCCCTCTCAGTTTAATTAAAGATTCAACAAGGAAGCCATAGCAATACATGTTATTGATTATTGGATTTGTGGTCTGCATGACTATTGTGCTTTCTTCAACTGTTTAGTTGAGATTGTTGTGCTGCTTAGCACAAGGATTTCCTATTTAGGAATTCCATCTCCTTTCTTGAGAGGCGTCTTGAGGGAGCTTGTACTGAATTTCTCCACATCCAGGCTTGAGGCCAAGCTACCTCCTTTAGCTACAACGCAGTTTCTATTTAGAGGTGGGTTGTGTTGCAGGGTGTTGTAGTGGAGGGTTGATAACACCACTTCCTGAGCTTGTTTTTCAGAGGAGGAAGCTTTCCTTCCTTTGGGAGATTAGTGAGGAAGATTCTGGAGCTTATTGCAAATCTTGGCACTTGGAAAAATTATTTCCCATCACCTATAGCACAATATCTCTCCTTGACTGTGTTATTTTAGAGAGCATTTGCAGTGAAGGGTTTCATTACTAGATTTGAGGGTGAGATCTTCAGTGTTAGGATCAACCTTTCACTTGGAAGATCCATTGGAGGAGGTTCAGTCATCTCATTTTTCATCTTCAGCCATCTCCATCTAGACTTCGAGTTGTAGCTGCTACTCATCCCTAGGGCTGCACTCTGACATTTTGTATTTTTTGCATATTTCAAAAAATCATTTTCAGATTTCCTTGAAATTGTGTCTGGGAGTTTAGGTTGTTGGGAAAAATACTGAGACGGGGGGTGAATCAGTATTTGGTGCAGACAATCAAACTTTTATTTTTTCCTTTCTAAAAGCCCGTATGCTACTTTAATGAAGGAAAATAGCGTATATACGTGGATATCCTTTACAGAACTTGCGTATGTCCAGAGATCTAATTATGTGTTTGAATCTTAACTTAGATCATTGCATTATTCATTCATCAGATATTTCAGAAACAGTAAATAGGTGCAGATAGAACAGAACACATGAACACCAGGATTTTTAGGTGGAAACCCAATTCGGGAGAAAACCACCGCTGCCATCGTTTCAGCCTTCAAAATTTATTATTAAGAAAACTTCTTACAATCATGTACTGGTGTAGACTCAAACCAGCACGCAAGCACCCACCTGCAGAAGGCTACAACCTTCTCTCGTTTACCAGCCTATCCTGGAAGGGAGCTACAACCCCCTTCTCTTGTTTACCAGCCTCTCATGGAAGGGAGCTACGACCCCCTGAACTCATTTACCGGCCTCTCCTGGAAGGAAGCTACAACCCCTTGACTGAAGGCTTCGACCCTCAGCACCAGTGCAGACCACGTTTCATCAATTTTCAAACTGGATCAAACAGCTTCAACACAACCCTTCACTTATCAACAATCATACCTTGCTCATTGCTTCAAACAGAATAATGAGACCACTGTAACCAGAATATCAGATATAACCCAGACTTCAGAATATATATGCAGAAACACATTCAACCTTCAGCAGCCATTAGATCAGAAATCATATGCGCTTTTATTTAATCAAACCCACGTATATACGTGCTTTCCAGAAGATGAACCTGCGTATACTTCAGTGCATTTTCTAGGGAAAAACCCTAACTGTGCATACGTGCTTTTCCTTCCACAGACACGCGTATACATGCGATTTTCATGAAACGAGCCTGTGTATAGATCTATAAAAGCTAAACTTTGCAGTACAGACCAGATCTATAAACTTACCCAGATTTCTTCAATCTCTCTTAACAGGATTGCGCCGGGTCTTCTTCACTTCTTTCAGATCATCCTTGACATTCACCATTTCTAGATCTGGAGATCTTGAGCCTTCATCATGTTCATAGGTGCATCATAGATTCAAATCTATCAATTAGGAACAGGGTTCAACCATACAGATATACTTCAGAGTGAAGTATTCATCAAAGCCAGGACACATGCACACTTTTTGCCTGATGATTTTCTTCTCCTTATAGTGTTACCTTTTAGACAAATTTAGAGCGTTTTTTCCCATACGCGACTTGGCACGTTATTTCTCGCATGCATACGCTACTTCGTCTAGACAAATCCGCGTATGCCTTGAGACATACTCTTTTCATCATGTTCTGGCATATATTGACATTCCTTCCATCATTACCTTCTGTACTCATTGTAGATGAATCAGATTTACATCATTTAACAAGTTCATCAAGTCAAGAACAACTTCGTCAAGTAGGTTGCCATCATCTTCATCAAGTGGGTTTCCATCAAGGACAACACTCTGCATCATATTGCCAACAATCTCCCCCTTTGGACTTGATTGCAACCACGATGGTGTTTGATCACCATAACAGATAGATACATTAAGCACAACCATTATTCATGATATTCAAACACCATGTCACTCTCCCCCTTTGACATCAAGGGCAAAGGGCGGATCAAAACCAACACAAGGTTTTTCCCTTCATGTAGACATAAGAGCCCTGTAGATCTGATGTGCACTGAAGTTACCATGCTCCCCCTGAGTTCATGACGAATCTTCAAACATATTTTTCAATGAAGTACATGATTCTATGACCTTCCTATCACCAAGACTCATACTTACATCAAAGATCCAACCAAGTGGATTACATATGCGACGCAAATACCCAACAAAGTGGGTTTACACACTTTGACTCAACTACCCAACCAAGTGGGTTTACAAATTTGAACAAGTCCTTACATGACTAAATATTACAATTTACATCATGGGTCTCAACATGACCTTTTCATCAAATTACAAGTATGACTTTTCACAACCAAAACCAAAAATACCTCAAGAGATAGATCAAGTTTCAGAACCATCATAATGCCAACAATGCATTATTCTCAGCCAGGCTAATGCTCCCCCTGAAACTGTGCATCCTTTCCATATGACCAAAAATCCTCCTTAGCTTGAGTAACCTGAACACTTTCAACAGCCAATCATCAAGGCATCTTCACCCAATATCAGATAATGAAACAAAAATATAAGAGCTGAAACATCACCAGAGAAACCATACAGCATCAGAGATACCAAACAACACCACATCTTGTGCTGAAGAATGCTGACCCAGATACTTTGTCAGCAACCACCCATACCCGGTTTTCTGTGTATGAACTCGCGTATATACGCGACTGTCTTTCAGGAAACCCGCGTATCCAATTTAATCTTCTGAAATTAAGTAGATCTGATTTTCTGAGAGGCAGAGACCATTCCCAACTTCTGTCTGAGATATTTGAATGCTTCCCTGGGCAGAGGTTTGGTAAATATATCAGCAACTTTTTCTTTGGAGGGAACATACTACAACTTCACCTTTTGTTCAAGCACTTGTTCTCGTAAGAAGTGATACTTGATGGGAATGTGCTTGGTCTTGGAATGCATAACATGATTCTTTGAAATACTGATGGCACTTGTATTATCACACATAATGGAGATAGGAGGTGAACATTTGATTTGAATGTCTTGTAAGGTTTGCATCATCCGGAGACGTTGAGTGCAACATGATGCGGCAGCCACATATTTTGCTTCTGCTGTAGATAAGGCAATAGAGCTTTGCTTCTTGCTGAACCGAGATACCAACCGGGGCCCCATATAGAATGCACCACCACTTGTGCTTTTCCGATCATCAACATTTCCAGCCCAATCTGCATCAGTGTAAGCATGAAGAGTAAGATTAACATTCTTTGGATACCATATTCCAAAGTCTTGATTTCCTTGTAGATATTTGAATATTCTTTTGACAGCCTGAAGATGAGACTCTTTTGGATTGGCTTGGAATCGTCCAACAATCCCAACTGCATGCATAGTATCCGGTCTAGTCCCAGTGAGATACAAAATACTTCCTATCATAGATCTGTATTATGGTTGATTCACCATGGGAGAATCATCATGAGAACTGAGATTACATCTGGTTACCATTGGTGTGCTTACAGGTTTGCACTCTTCCATCCCATACTTCTTTAGAATTTGCTTAAGGTATTTTTCTTGAGATAAGAATATACCTTCTGTAGTTTGATGCACTTGTAAGCCAAGAAAGAATGTTAGTTCCCCAAGTAAAGACATTTCAAATTCTTGCTGCATGACAGAAGCAAATTTCTGACTCATAGATTCTTCATTACTTCCAAAAATGATATAATCAACATATACAACCACAATCAATAGTTTATCATTTTCAATTTTTGTGTATAAGTTGCTATCAGTAGACCCCTTTGAAAATCCTTGTTGATGAAGATATTTGTCAAGACGATAATACCATGCCCTTGGAGCTTGTTTGAGACCATATAGAGCCCTTTTAAGTTTACAAACAAGAGTTTCATCATTTCCCAAAATGAATCCTTCTGGTTGTTCTATATAAACTTCTTCTTCTAGATCACCATTGAGGAAAGCAGATTTGACATCCATTTGATAAACTTTGATTTGTTGAAAACTTGAAAAAGCAAGAAACATTCTTATGGCTTCAAGTCTAGCTACAGGAGCAAAATTTTCTTCAAATTCTATACCTTCTTGTTGAGTATACCCTTTGCAAACCAGTCTAGGTTTGTTTCTTATAACGTCCCCATTCTCATTTAGCTTGTTCTTGAATATCAATTTGGTTCCAATGACATTTTTATCATGTGGTCTTGGTACCAATTCCCAAGTGTGGTTCTTTTCAATTTGATCAAGTTCTTCATTCATGGCCTGAATCCAACATTCCTCTTTGCTAGCTTGATTGACATTGTGTGGTTCAATCGTGGATAGAAATGCCAAATGGTTAGGAGATCCCACAAGAGTCCTCCTTGTTTGTACGCTTGATTCCTTGTCTCCCAAAATTTGAGATTCAAGATGATTATTTTGAACATATCTAGATGGAGCCTTTCCAGATAAATCATCTTCAGGTTCTACATTGGATCCACTGTCTATATCATTTCTATTTGATGTAGAAGGAAAAAATTCACCATCATCTTCTTCTGTTGTTTTTCTTTATTCTTTAGGGACTGCATGAGACTCATCAATAACAACATCAATACATTCAACAATATTTTGAAGCCTTTTATTGTAACATTTGTATGCCCTGCTTGTAGATGAGTAACCAAGAAGTATTCCTTCATCTGATCTAGGTTCAAACTTGCCAAGCTTTTCATCATTATTTTTGATAAAGAATTTACTTCCAAAAACTCTAAAATGTTTCACAGAGGGAGAATTACTATACCAGAGTTCATATGGAGTTTTGTCACTATTTACCCAAACATGTGCCTTGTTAAGAATATTTGCTGCTGTGTGAGCTGCTTCTCCCTAAAAAATATCAGGTGTTCCAGAATCATCAAGCATAGCTCTAGCCATTTGTTGAATTGTTCTATTCATTATTTCTGCTACGCCATTTTGTTGTGGAGTGCCTGCTACAGAAAACTGTATTTTTATGCCATGTTGTTCACAAAATTCAAAGAATTCATTTGATGTATATTCTCCTCCTTGATCAGATCTAAGACACTTGATTTTTAGATCTAATTCATTTTCAACCAGCGCTTTGAAAATCTGAAATTTTTCAAATGCTTCATCTTTGTGTTTGATCAACCCAATCCAACACATTCTAGAAAAATCATCAATGAATAAGATATAGTATTCTTCACCACGTGGTGACTTTTTCCTCATAGGTCCACATATGTCAATATGAATGAGTTCAAGAGGCTTACTTGACGATCCTTCCTTGGCATTGAATTGTACTCTTTTTTTCTTACCAAATTGACAGGATTTGCATATGATACTTTCAAGTAGAGAAATATTGGGAAGACCACGAACGGCATTAAGTTTGCTTGATTTGTTGATTTGAGAGAAGCTTAGATGCCCCAACCTTCTATGCCATAGCTAGTTTTCTGAAGATTTACTCAAGTAACATTGTTCTTTGCAATTCTTCAATACATACAGGTTGCTTGGAGTTCTTTTTCCTTTTATAATTTTTTTACCTGTATCAAGATCAAGAACCACACATTCTTTTGAACTAAAGACAACTTCAGTTCCTTGATCACACATTTGACCTACACTTAACAGATTATGCCTTAATCCATCCACATACATGACATCATTAGCCTTCACCTTTTCTTTTAGAAACACAGACCCTTTTCCTTTAATTACAGTAGGAGTATCATTTCCAAAAGTAAATTTCTTTTCCTTTTCTAGGGCACTATATGCACGAAGTTTGTGTTTATCACCTGTCATGTGTCTCGAGCATCCACTATCAATGTACCATTGATTTTCTTCACCTTCTGCAAATAATTCTATGTCACAATTTTCAACCTGTGATTCCTTCTTTTTCCATATTTTGGATTTTGAAGGAAGATGCTCTTTTGGCTGAACTTTTCTCCTGCATTCAGATTCTTCATGCCCATAGTTATTGCAATAAGCACATTCAACTTAATTTAGAAGAGGAGAAAAGTTGTTATAGGTATTCTTCTTTGTTTCAATATCAACCCTTTTCTTTCTTTATTTTCTTGTCATGATGGTTTTATATGCAACACATTGAGCAGCTTTATGTCCAAAATTGTGACATGAGAAACATTGTCCATTGAAGAAGAAATTTCTATGATTATGAAATCTTCTACTTGAATTTAACTATTGATTGGGGCTTCTTTGAAAGATATTCCTGTTAGTGTTCCTTGCATTAAGATGATCATGCTTTACCTGTAAAGATTCTTTATTCCCTTGCTGAGTGGCAGAATTTTGTAAACCAGTTGTAGCTGCTTTTAGATAATTTAGTGCTGAAGCTTGAGAAGATTCTCCAATATATCCAAGACTTGTCTTTATAAGAGGAGAACGTTGTACCTTGATAATCTCATCTAAGGTTTCAGATCCTTTAGCAAATCTGAAATTCAGAGTCTTTGCTTTCTCAAATTCTTTTCTTACACTTACCACTTCACATTCTAATTTCTCATTGTGTTTCTTTGCCTCTTCAACCTGCTTTTCTAGAGTCTCGATGGCTATTTTCCTTTCTTCTAAGATAATTTTATATTCTTCTAAGAGAATTCTGCTTTGTTCTAGGCGTATTTTGAGTTGATTGTTCTCTTCAAGAAAATCATTGTCCTCTAGAGCATCCACAAAAGTATCATTTTCTTCTTTAGATTCAAAATCCATGAGAAGTCTAAGATCTTGTTCACATTCTTCCTCACTATCAGAAACCCCATCATTGTCATCATGAGTATAGTAACTTCTTCTAGTGCTAGACCGGTTCTTATTTCTAGCTACTTCATTTCCTTTTGCAGATGTTTCTTTATGAGGACACTTAGCAACATAATGACCAACTCTTCCACAATTAAAACATTTGAAAGGAAGCTTACCTCTAAACCGTCCTGTACCAAGTTGAAGTTTCTTTACAAAATTTGCCTCATATTTTTCTGAAATATATCCTGATCCTTCTACTTCTTGTACTTCTTTCCCTTTTGTAGAAGCTCTAAAAATAGCACCAGGATTTTTAGGTGGAAACCTAATTCGGGAGAAAACCACCGCTGCCATTGTTTCAGCCTTCAAAATTTATTATTAAGAAAACTTCTTACAATCATGTACTGGTACAGACTCAAACCAGCACGCAGACACCCACCTGCAGAAGGCTACAACCTTCTCTCGTTTACCAGCCTATCCTGGAAGGGAGCTACAACCCCCTGCTCTTTTTTACCAGCCTCTCCTGGAAGGGAGCTATGACCCCCTGAACTCGTTTACCAGCCTCTCCTGGAAGGGAGCTACAACCCTCTGACTGAAGGCTTCGACCCTCAGCACCACTGCAGACCACGTTTCATCAATTTTCAAACTGGATCAAACAGCTTCAACACAACCCTTCACTTATCAACAATCATACCTTGCTCATTGCTTCAAACAGAATAATGAGACCACTGTAACCAGAATATCAGATATAACCCAGACTTCAGAATAGATATGCAGAAACACATTCAACCTTCAGCAGCCATTAGATCGGAAATCATACGCTCTTTTATTTAATCAGACCCACGTATATACATGCTTTCCAGAAGACGAACCCGCGTATACTTCAGTGCATTTTCTAGGGAAAAACCCTAACTGTGCATACACGCTTTTCCTTCCATAGACACGCATATACATGTGCTTTTCATGAAACGAACCTGTGTATAGATCTATAAAAGATAAACTTTGCAGTACAGACCAGATCTATAAACTTACCTAGATTTCTTCAATCTCTCTTAACAGGATTGCGCCAGGTCTTCTTCACTTCTTTTCAGATCATCCTTGACATTCACCATTTCTAGATCTGGAGATCTTGAGACTTCATAATGTTCATAGGTGCATCATAGATTCAGATCTATCAATTAGGAACAGGGTTCAACGATACAGATATACTTCAGAGTGAAGTATTCATCAAAGCCTAGACACATGCACACTTTTTGCACAATGATTTTCTTCTCCTTATATAGGGTTACCCTTTATCAATACCATGAGTCAAAACCACATAACTTCCAATGGTATTCCTGGACGGGATCACATAGGCGAACCATCATTCAATACAATGGGTCAATACCATGGTAGTTACCCATGGTTTTACAAATTTAGAGCACTTTTTCCCATACGCGACTTGGCACGTTATTTCCCGCGTGCATACGCTACTTCGTCTAGACAAATCCGTGTATGCCTTGAGACATACTCTTTTCATCATGTTCTGGCACATACTGACATTCCTTCCATCATTACCTTCTGTTTTCATTGTAGATGCATCATATTTACATCATTTAACAAGTTCATCAAGTCAAGAACAACTTCGTCAAGTAGGTTGCCATCATCTTCATCAAGTGGGTTGCCATCAAGGAAAACACTCTACATCATATTGCCAACATAGGTCTTCACTACCAACATTGTATGAGCTCTGTATTTTTATATTTGTGTATTGAAACTTCCTAACAGCAGTTATACTTAATAAGACTATTGTCATAGCCTTGGGCATTGTTGTGTAGCAGTGGTCTTTATTGTACATGTTCTTTTGGGGTTGGTTTTTCCTATCTTGAGTGACTCTTTCCTCCAGGACTTGTATACATTTTGTTGTTATGATCTTAATTTGATGGCTATATGATATTATTACATTACATGTGTTGATTTATCACTGCTACTTCCAGTTTTATGTTCATGTATTGCTGCTTCCCCATTTGGGAATATTACCTAGATTTCTTTGGCAGTCTTACTGTGCATTACTTTGATAAATTTTGACTCACTCAGATAGCTCAAGAGTGCATTGATTTCTTTTGCATTAGCTGTGAAATTTTGTTTGGCTTCTTTCTCAGTGTTTGTATCCTTTGGTGCATATTTTTCTTCCACAACAACCCAAGCTTCTACTCCAAGAGACATTAAGTATGTCCTCATTCTTACTTTCCAAAAAGCATAGTTTGTGCCACTAAATAGAGGGGCTTTATTTGTAGAGCTTCCTTCTAAGCTAACCATTTTTGGGGACTAAGGACCTCCTTCCGGTGGTTAAACCGTTACAGAAGGAACTGGCTCTAATATCAATTGATGAACCCTTGGATAAACTGAGAGGGGGGGTGAATCAGTTTAGTACATTCCTGGTCACTAATACTCTTTTCATTCAACTCATTAACTACTTCATTTTATAAGAAACTTCATACATAATAAATTAGAAAACTGAGTGTATGGACAAGAAGTAATTTAGTAGAATAATACATCACATCAACACATAATCATCAAGCACATAGACAACGGATATAAGTGGAAACCCATAAGGGAGAAAACCACATCTTATTATTTTTGTGATGCAAATGCAAGCTCCAACTCCCTCTCACCACTGATTTTCTGTAGGCTCCAACCTATAGGAGGCTACTACCTAAAATTATGCAAGGTACAACTTGCAAGGAATCTCCAAACCCCATCTATTTTCTGCAGGCTACAACCCACAGGAGGCTCCTACCTCAACCAGATCCAACTAGACATATATCAAGCTACAACTTTAAATGGAAGCACCATCTCCCATGTATTTTCTGTAGGCTACAACCCATAGGAGGCTCCTACCTCACCCAACTTCAACTAGAAATTTATCAAGCTACAACTTGAAAGGAGACTACAATCCCCTCACTCAACATGAAAATAAAATGATGATTTACCTGGATATCAGCTCTGTTATACTCCTTCTCGATTACTGCCTCTTCAACCTTCATATCTACTTCATATCAACTCCTGATGTGCACATCATCTCTATCATCTCCCTCTTATTCTTCCACTCTCCAACCTCTCTGTGCACACTGATATTAAATCTCTTATATAGATAACTCCTGACTGTTTGCATTCTATAGGGAATACGAAGCGAACATGCCTATTTCTTTTCCTTCCACCCATTTGATTCCTTACACTTCAGTTTAGGTTATTACATCATAAATAATCATTACAACACTCATTGGAGTTTTTCCTATGCCTACGGAGACTTTCCTTTGCATCACATACAATAAAAAATAATTAATTCATTTACATTTACAATTATAACAAATATATTTCACTTAGCCCTTTCAGCTCTCGGCTGGCTCTGGATTCATCCTTTCTACTGTTGTCACTGTATTTTCTATTTCTGTTGTTATATTATAACATTTCTGCACAAACACCTTTTGCCTGACTCAACCTAGCTAGCACGTTTCCAACAATGCCACCATATCTCCTTTTGCCCAACTCTGCCTCTTCTTCTCATGCCTGCATCGTTCAGCCTTCACTGCTCTTCTCAACTCCCGACTCTGACCGAAGGATTTCGCTGAGCCCGACTCAACCCATGGTGTCTATCTCCTCATTACCACGACGTTTAGCTTACTCTACCCTTTGCTCTATGTCAATTCCCTTACCCGAGCCTTTCTGACCGCGTTCAGACTTTCTTCCATTATCAAGGCGTAACTTCTTTACCCTCTACACGTAGTGTGGAGTCTTATTCTTCTCGAGTCCTTCTGTCGTGTTTAGCGTTTTCTTCATAAGCCACTGTTACCACATCAACTATTGTTCTACACGAGTGTCAGGTCTTACCCAAGTCTACTGCCTGCGTTCACTTTTCTTCATCAAACAATGTAACTACAAAGAACCCTAGACCTTAAATAAATTCCAATTAACCTTTGAACAACCTCACGTTCGGTCCCTTAATCACATTTCAATGATCCAATCGTTCTACATTATAATCCTCCTCTGTTCTCCAATGTGATTTAACAAAGGAAAACCACATACGACCAGACTTGAAATCCTTTAGGCTTCAGCGTTGACCTGCATCGTGTCTGCTTCATTATCGCACTTCGGACTTTGGAATTCTCATGTGTTTCTTGTTATGCATAGCTCTTCCAAACCCTGATGTGATTTATGAAAGAACTTTCATATACACCTAGATTTGAAATCTTTTGAACTTCACCTTTGAAATGTATCGCATTCACTCCTCGTATCGCATCTCGCACTTCGAAGTTTCAACATGATTCTTGAGTTCTTATCCTCCCGAGCTTGCAAATTGCGATATCTGATTGGGTCCCATAGCTGGACTTCAATTCCTTTAGATTTTAGCTTTGAACTATATCGTGTCCGCTCCTCGTATCGCATCTTGGAATTCTTGGTGGTTATGCGTTATATTCACCGCTTCTAGCTCCTATGCATTTTCTTCACAAAAAGGCCTTATTCCGGATTTGAAATCCTTTGAAATTTAACTCTGAAACTATATCGCATCTAATACTCTTATCGTATTTCACATTTCGGTGATTCAACCTTGTTCTTGTGATCTTCACCCTTCCGATCTTGCGATTTACGATATGTGAATGGGTCCCACATCAGACTTTAAATCCTTTAGATTTTATATTTGAAGCATATCGCATCTGTACCCTCGTCACTCTTTTCATTTCGTCATTTCAATGTCGTGCATAAGCACCATCCCTTCTGAGCTTTGCGACTTGCGATATGCGATAAAGGGTTCGGGTCCCATGTTACTGCCACATCGTCTGCCACGTCACCTTGCCATGTCATAAAATTTTATTGAGATAAGTGGGGTCGAGGCCATGTCACCGACCATGTTAGCTTGCCACGTCACTGCCTACATCACCACCACTTCATCTTATTGCACTTCGCATTTCACAATTTTTGTGTCTCTGCTGTTTTGCGATACTCCTTCTACTTGCGACTTGGGATTTGCGATCAGGCATCCTATTACGATTTGTGATATATGATTAGGCCCTCCGAACACTAATATGAACACTTTTATTTTTTAAATTACCTGACTATGAGCGCAAAACTGCACTCGCTACACGTGTCGTTGTGCACTGCTCTGAACGCAAACTAGCGCGACTTGACCCACACGTTCACGACTTTCTCCATTTTCTGAACATGTTCATTACTTGTCTTAGCACATTGAGGACTCTACCCACTCGTGCATGACTTGACCCAACACTTTCACGACTTGATTCAATATGTTCACAACTTGACCCAAGCTTGCTGCCTTTGCTCCTTTGCTGCCTTTGCTGCCATTGCTCCTTGATAAAGATTCTAAAGCTACTCCTTGCCTTTTTACTACTCCTCTCTACTCCTTTTCCTTAATGATAATTCTGGTGTTGATCCATGCCTCTTTGCTGCTCCTTTGCCTTGCTCCTTGCTGCCTTTGCTCCTTTGTTGCCTTTGCTGCCTTTGCTGCCTTTTCTCTTTGATAAAGATTCTAATGATGCTCCTTGCATATTTACTACTCCTATCTAATCCTTTGCCTTAATGATAATTCTGGTGTTTATCCATGCCTCTTTGTTGCTCCTTTGCCTTTCTCCTTTGCCTCTCTTTTACTCTTTGCTACTCCTCTGCCTCTCTTTTATGCTTCTCCACTTAACTTTTTTCTTCTTTTCCTTATTTCTCCTTTATACTCCAGCTAATCCTGATCTTCTCCTTTGTTCACAATGATAATTATGGTGCTGCTCCTTTGTATTCCTTTGCCATCAATGACAATATTTCCAACAATGTTATATGGGATAGAGTATATAGCCTACTCACCTGAGCGATTGTGGGTAGATGGTATTTTGATAAACTCTGCAAGGTCTACATGCACAATTGGTTGGAGGCAGCGTGGACTAAATTGCTCGGTTATAACCAAAATGTAAGAAGACAACAGAATGGCTGGTATTATTTTCATTTTATGAATTCAGAGGATGTGGTGGAGGTTCTCAGGTGCTCTTGGGTGGTTGGTCGGTGTTTCTTGGCAATCCATCATTGGTATGTGGGTTTTAACCCAACAAAAGACACCCCCAAAAACCATTTGGTGTGGCTTAAGTTACCACGATTTCCATTAGAATTCTGGTCAATACAAGTTATTTCCACCATTTGAAATAGTATTGGAATTTTCCTTACGTGGATCCAAAATTCTTGGGAGTATTCGATAAAAGGGTGGCATGGTTTCTTGTTGAGGTCTCATTCTCGGGAGGCTTACCTACACTGATACACTTGGAGTGGGATGGACTGGTGCACCACTAGTTAATTTATTATTGGTAGACTCCTTTTAGATGACATATATGCCATGGGACAGACCACCTTATGTGAAAATTTTAGTGATGGAGGCTAGAGGTAGTTTCTAAATAAGGCTTGAGCACCAGTTGTGATAAGCATAAGGATGTAATTTGGACCTCTGCCCAGTATTGCAGCCAATATTTTGATCGGAATTCATCTCATTTGCTTGGTAAGTCATTTCCATCTCCCCCCTCTACTCCTTTTGATTGTGCTTAGTTTTTTAGGGGGGCTTTGGAGTCGGGACCTGTGCGGGGGTCGAGTGTTGAGTGTCTGTATAGGTCATTGTTGGTTGGGGGGGATCCCAGTCTCTGTTGGTGGAATCTGATTAGATGATGGTGGGAATATGAAGGAGACCCATTCCCCTTCTTCACATCCCATAGGTTGTTCCTCCTCGACGTAATATCCTTGTCCCTCCATTGTCCTCTATGCCTACCCCTGTGGGCGATCATTTAGATCCCTATTTTTCATCCCCTCCTGATGTGTCATCTTCTCCGTTGGGACTATCCGTGCCACTTTCCCTTAGGAACTCCATCGACACTGATTTGGAGTTCCTATTACACATTCTGAAAGCTAAAATAGTTCCTCTAGTGGTGGATATTGGTCGACCATATTCGCCTACTATTTTCATCAACCGCTCTTCGAAATCTAATGTGACCATCCGAAAGGGGAAGGGACGACCCCGATTAAAAAAAATATCCATTGTGGAATCGATAACGGAGCCAGATTTATAGTCAAGTAATTTCAGGGACGTTCCTATGTCCCTCACGTTAGATAGGGTCCTTAGAGCATTGGCACCCTCCTCATAGGTTCTGTAATGATGGGCTGCTCTTTGAACATTTGGGGTTTGGGAGGGAGTGGAAGGTTTGTTTTGCTGAAGGATTTTTTTGTAGACTTGAATCCTAGTTTAATTCTCATTCAAGAGATTATGGTGGATGCTAATTTTTCTATTATTTTATTTTGTGCCGTGTTTCCAGCATGGCACATTGACCAAGAGTTCCTAATTTTTTCTCAAAATTGAAAGTTACAGGATTGGGTTGAAAATAGGATGGTTGTATAGATCTCATTTTCGTGATTCTGGTGTCGTGAACAGTTTGAAAAATCGATTCCGTATGAGGGAGATATCACGTTTTGATCGAATTCCCAAACAACTAAATTTTGTGACAGGGTTGACTAGGATGCCCTGTCATTATGGAGGGTGCCCAGTCAGCAAAAGGAATATTTTGAGGAATAATCCTTTCCTCAGAACGAATATTAGGCTGACAAGTGGTGCATTATGATTCGTTGGTGGATTTTACATTGTTTTCTGGAGGACCAATTATAGAGTGACACATGGCCAGCCCTGAGGCCGCCACATGTCCCCAAGGTGTTAGTGTAAAATTTTGGTAGAGGTTCGCAGGGTTCAGCCCCACGACCTTCGGCCTACATGCATAGGTCTCCACCAACTAAGCTACATGTGTTACTTAACCTTATATGTAGTCAGGTTTTATTTGAAGTTTTATATATAGTGGAGTGGGGGTTGGGGACAGTCGACGGTCCCAACCTGCTAGCGGTCCTTATAGAGCATTCACATGACATCAATCATCATAAACGTAACCTATGACAGATGTAAAACCATGAAATTTATCTCCAAAGTTACAACCTTGTCACATGGCGATGTTTTAGGAGGCGGGTTCTCTGATGGTTTAGTCTCCACAACATTTAACTCCGCAATACTACCACATGCAACCGTTTAATAACATTTCTTCGTGCAGTCAGCAACCTCACTTAGAGTTCTGCCTAACCACTGGGGTTACCGCCTACAGTTCCGCTAACATTTATGGAGAGCGTGGGTTCTGGGGGTTGGTATATGGCCACCCCCTACCCATAACATTTTTTAAAATGGTTCAGTATGGCGGAAGGTTTAGAGTAGGTTTTATGTGGTGAAAATTGCCAAAATAACTCCAGTTAAGTGGAGTTCTCCACAATTAGTGGCGTTTTTCTAGGTGTTACTCGGAAAATGAGTTGGAGACGCAATTTTCGCCCATTATGAGTGAATGAAGAGTCATTATTGACTTATTGGAGCATTCTGGAGCCTTTGGTGAAGAGAAGGCAACCATTAGAGGCCTGTAAACACATGTATTTGCAAATTTTTGAGCATAATGAAAGATGGACATGCCATAAGGAGCTGGACCAGCAGATGTAGCCTAGGAGGGGTGAACTTCTTAATCATGCCTACTGTGTAAATTTTATGTGGTGTTTTATTTCTGTTTTTTACACTATTGTTCAGTGTTATTTTCTCTTATTGCATGCTTCTAATTCACTAAAATCACAAAACAATTCATGGTTAAATTCCTCAATACTTAACCAAACTATGGAGACAAGTATGCAGATGTTTTATAACTAAAAAGATACTTAGCACAATAAAACTAATATAGTCCTTTCAAATCAGGTTGGTATCATAGCTAGAGTTTATTCTCTGGTTTTGTTTTGTGAAAAATATTTGTTTAACTGTTTGCAATTTTTAGATGCTTACAAGGCTCAAGATCAAGAGAGGAGAAGGAAAATTGGTGGAAGCAAGAGGGTCTCAAAGTGAGCCACAAAAAAGGAGAGCAAGATTTCCACAATATCCACCACCTAGTGCACCTCCTAAGGAAGCAGAAGCCGCATTAAGCATGTCTCATATAGAAGGGTAAATCCATGAAGAAGTTGATCGCAAACAGGAAGAAAGAGTGTTCATGAAATTATTTCTTGACATGACTGAGATGGTTAGAATCCTTTATCAAGAAAGGAATGAGATACTAGAAGGAGAAGGATCCAAACTTCACAAGGAAGGACAGGAATATTCAGGAGGTCACAATGATGAAGATAATTCAATGAAGGTAAATGGAGGAAATGGAGGCAATGTAAAGTCACCATCTTCACCCTCATCATCATCATCCTCTACTTCTTCTTTAGTACATCAACCACACAACTCAAAGAACACTGGTAAAAGTCATTTTTTAAAACTTGATGTTAAGTTTGAATTTCCAATGTTTAATGGTGAAGTCAATGCAGAAAATCTAGATAATTGGATTAGTAAATTGGAGGTCTATTTGAGAATCCAGAACCTTCAATATGATGATACCAAAATCCAATTAGCTTCATTGAGAATGGAATGTGCAACACTTTTTTGGTGGGAATCCAAGACAAAGGAAGAGACCAAGAAGCATGGTAAGATTATTATATTATGGACTGATTTCATTACTGCAATAAAACAAATTTTTATCCATTAGCTCATATGCAGAAAGCCATAATGAACTGGAAAAACTTTAGGTAATTGAAGGGACAGAATATGAAAGAAAACACCCAAGAAATTAGGAGAAGAGCTCTATTGTTAGGGGTAGATTTGCAGAGCCAAGATACTTCGCTCAAGTACATAGGAGGCTTACATAGCTACCCAAAAAATACTATTCTCATGTTTAACCCCACAAGTCTAGATGAAGTATGTGTTCAGGCCACATATCTAGAAGCTAGATGGAAAAACATTTCTGAAGAGGGTAGAAAGAAACCTTTTAAGGGGGAAAAAAAGATAAGAGCTCAAAAGGTAAAAGAAAAAATAATTGATCTGTTAAGAAAGAGGGATAAAAAATTGTTTGTAAAAATTGTTCAAAAGAAGGCCATGATGAAAATCATTGTTGGAAATTACATCCTGAAATGAGGCCCAAGTAATACAACAACAAAGGGAAACATAAAACTATAGCTACAACTCAACATGATTTAGGAGAGGATTTAGGTGATGAATCTAAAATTACAGCCATGGGATTGAAGAACATAAAGGGAAAACAAATTGAAACTAAACCAAGTACTAGTACATCAAACTGTCACATACATACTCCAAATGAAGAAGAAAGAATTGAACTGTTTCATGTGAGGGTCATATCCAATCATACCAAGATTGACACATTGTTTGACAGCAGGTCACAAGCAAACTTAATCTCTGAAGACTTGGTCAAGAAACTTAATCTTCATACCATACCACATGCAAAACCATATCCACTTGGTTGGATTTGTAAGGATACAAATTTACAAGTTTCAAAGAAGTGTATATTGCGGTTTGCAATAACTGCACATTTTATTGACACAGTTGAATTAGATGTGGTTCCACTTGACATAACCAATATTATGTTGGAGAGTCCTTACTTGTATGACAGGAAAGATATCTTCCATCACCATGAGAAGAAATACCATTTATTTAAAGATGGCAAGGAGTACATTGTTAGAGCACATCGCAAGAAGAAAAATATTGCTATGGTAAATGCTGGACAGGTAAAGAGGCTGGTGAATTCAAGTAAGAATTTTGTTCTTCTAATGATTAAGCCCAAAGCTGATGTTAATAATGAATCATTTGAGGGATGTTTTCCTAAGTTGAAATCATATTTATATGATGTATTTGATGCAAATCATGAGATGTTTCAGGAGCCAACATGATTTCATCCAAAAAGGGAGATTCAACATGAGATTCAGTTGCAACAAGATTGTCCTCTTCCAAAAATTGGTATGTATCACATGTTGATAATGGAGAATGCTGAAATAAAGAGGCAAATCAAGGATATGCTGGACAAAGGAATCATAAGGCCAAGCACTTTGCCATGTGGTTCACCCATAGTCTTGATTCCAAAGAAAGATGGTACTTGGCACATGTGTGTATACTTCAGAGCTTTGAACAAGATAACTGTAAAGAATCGATACCCACTCCCAAGAATTGATGATTTTCTTGATCAGATGAAAGAAGCAAAGTTTTTCACTAAGTTAGATTTACGATGTGGATATCATCAAGTAATAATTGCATAAAGTGACATATGGAAAACTACATTCAAAACCAAACAAGGACTCTTTGAGTGGTTAGTTATGCCATCTGGTTTGTGTAATGCACCGACAACTTTCATGCATGTTATGGATACTTTTTTACGTCCATTCCTTGATGACTTTGTGATTGTGTATTTATATGACATATTAATTTTCAGCAAAACAAGAGAATAACATGTCTTGCATGTGAATAGAGTGCTTGATGTTTTGAAGAAATAGAAATTGTTTCTTAAGATGTCAAACTATGAGTTTGGAAAGACTTCTGTGGTTTATTTGGGACACATTGTATGAGGATGAGAATTGAGAATTGATCCTTCTAAGGTGGAAGGCATTGTGAATTGGCCCACACCCAGAACAGTAATCAAGGTAAGAAGTTTCTTAGGTGCAGCTCAGTATTGGAGAAAGTTTATTGATAAATTTTTGTCCATCGCAACTCCTATGCATGTAGTGACAAGTGTGAAGAAAGGCTTCCAATGGGGAGGCATACAACAACAAGCTTTCAAATCTTTAAAAGACAAGATCAGTTCAACTCCATTCCTTTCATTACCAAATTTGAGACAACCATTCAAGATTCAAATCGATGCTAGTGATTATGCCATGGGTGCAGTACTTTTGCAGCATGGTAAGCCTATCGCTTTTCATTCTGAAACATTCAATGGCATTGTAACTAATTATCCTACATATGAAAAAGAACTATATGCGTTGGTACAAAGCATCAAGAAGTGGAAACACTACTTGATGGGTAAAGAAATGATTGTGCATACCGATCACCAACCATTACAATACTTGCAGTCACAAACAAAATTGCAGCAATCAAGACATTTCAGGTGGATCATATTTCTTCAACAATTTCACTTGGTTATAAGGTACAAGAAAGGTATTTTCAATAAAGTTGCTGATATGATTTCAAGACCAATTATAAGTGCATCTACTTTACTCAAAAATTATTCTATTGTACATGAGAGTTACATAGAACAATATGCACATGATGTTTATTTTCAAGATGTGTATGCTAGCTTGAGTGAAGGGAATCAAGTTGAAGAAGATTATTATCACATGCATAAAAATTTGCTGTTTCATTTGGGAAAACTGTGTATACCACAAGGAGAGATGCTAAGTGTCATGAGAGAATCTCATTCATCTCTTATTGTTGGACACTTTGGGGTAAGAAAAAAAGTGGCACACCTACAGAGGTATTGCCATTGGCCTCGCATGGTAGATAGTGTGTTGCATTTTATAAGAGTTTGTTCTATGTGTGCAACAAGTAAGCCTAGTAATAGGAAGCTTGGGTTGTACACACCACTACCAGTACCATCAAGGCCATGGGAGAGTGTCTCCATGGACTTTGTTGGAGGTCTACCTATGTCAAGAAAACAACATGATTATCTTTATGTAGTTGTGGATAGATTCAGTAAAATGTGTATACTTATGACATGTAAGAAAAAAACTATTGTTGAACAAACTGCTGAACTTTATTTTCAACATGTATGGGTTCATTATGGATTTCCAACTTCTATTGTTAGTGACAGGGATTCCAAGTTCATTGGGAAATTTTGGTCCAATCTTTGGAGTATGATGGACACAAATTTGAGAAAGAGTATTGCTTTTCATCTACAAATTTATGGACAAACCGAGGTGGTGAACACAACCATTGTGCATCTATTGAGAGGATATTGTAGCAAACATCCTAAATTTTGGGATACGAAATTTCATTACATTCAACACGCTTACAATTGGGCAAATCACTCTTCAAATCAAACATCACCTTTTTAAAGTATGGTTTGGGTATTTGCAAAAATCGCCATTAGACTTAATCTTTGAGAAGGATGTTGCAATTGATGGGCATAGTGATATTGACAAGGCTCGAAAGTTCATTGATAAAATTCATATTATACATCAACAAGTTCAAGAACAACTTGAGAAAAGTAAAATAAAATATAAGGAGAGGCATGACAAACATAGAGTTGATCAAAAGTTTCAAGAGGGAGATGAGGTATGGTTGCACATTAGCAAAGAAAAGATGCAAGGGGGAGGTAAAAGCTCAAACCCATTTGCTATGGTCCATTCAAGATCATAAAGCAAGTTGGTAACAATGCATTTCAACTTGACTTGCCTTCATATATGCAAATGTATTCATTTGTTAGTGTTGAAAACTTACGTTTTTATGAGCCACATTTGATCGATGATCAAGGAAGTGATGTTCAGCTACCTTATATTGAATATTTCTCACTATAATTTTTGGATGAGCTCAAGGAAGATACAATTCTTGACAGGAGGACAAGAGCATCCAAGAGGGGAAGTGTTGACAACCTTCGAGTTGGGCTCAAAGGCACTAAACCAAGTAAGGTAAAGTGGATGGAGGTTGGAAAGTTGAGGGAGTTGTACCCTCATCTACTGAACAGGTAATCAAGTATTTTGGGGTCCAAAAGCTTCCCAATGGGGATGAGTTATAAGGAGTTCATAAATTTTTCTCAAAATTGAAAGTTACAAGATTGGGTTAAAACCAGGATGATTGCATAGATCTCTTTTTCCTAATTTTGGCGCCATGAACGGTTCAAAAAACTGATGTCGTATGAGGGAGATATCACGTTCTTATCGAATTCCCAAATAGCTAAATTTTGCGACAGGGTTGACTGGGATGCCCAGTTAGCATGGAGGGTGCACAGTCTATTATCACCCAAAAAAAAATTTCAAAACATCATTGTGTCAAGTTTGTTTTTGGTCATGGTTCAAAATTGGGTTTAGAAGTCAATTTAGGATTTGATCAAGGGTAGGTTAGATTTTCATAAGTTTAAAGCCCATCCTTAAGTTCAAATAAAGTCTTTTTTAAGGTCCATTCATTGTCAAGTATCAATAATTTCCATTTGTGGGTCATTTCCTAAAGTTTCATGTCAAAACTGGTCAATTAGCCAAGAAACCTCGTTTTTGTAGCGCCACTAGTTCAAAAATGTTGATTTGCTACGAAAGTGCTAATAGTTTCATAGTGCAAATAGGGAAAAATACACTGCAGGTGCTATGAAAGCGCAGTTTCTTAAATGACTTGTCATCTGAGTTGGAAAAGGTCAGAAACCGTTGGGAAATGGTAAGTTAGTGATATGATGAGTCAGTTAATGATGAGATTCAATGTACTTACCCACGTTGTAGTCATCATTGTCATGATAGGTTATGAATGAGGCATCATTCAGCTATGAGATGACATTTTAAATTCAAAATCTTGACTAATTAGTCATTCTCGTTTCCTTTACCTCAATTCAAGATGTTTGAGCACTGAAGTGTTAGAGCCAAACTTGTGGTTGTTTTATATAAAGGTTTTCTTCATCCTTATCAAGCGAGGTTGATTTAAATTAATCAAGAGAGGCTGTTGTTTCTCATTTTCAAGCGAGGCTGACAAGATTTCTGAGAAGCATGACAGAGGAAAAGAAAGTTCACAAAGGGGGACACTGCTTAAGGCATGAGCCTGAAGATATGAAGGCCATAATTGAAGACCCAGCAGTGATGGAGGTGTTCAGAAGAGTAGGTTGTCTTCGGTTTTGTGAAAAGTTGTAGGGTTGCCACACATAGGTGTCCAAATAATTTTTCTTGAACTTCAATGGAACAACTACCAAGGTTGGGATGCTAAGTGTGTCATGTTAGGTCTCCGTAGTTTGCAAGATTGGCAAGAACAAAGCTACAAGTCCAACATCAAAACCATTTTGGAATCCTAGGATCTAGCCCTCTTGGATTCAGATAGGGATCTCTCTATATAAGTTTTTTCAAAAGATATATTATCTTCAAAGCTTCGTTTATGATATCAGGCTAGTTATGAGGCACAAGGGTTTTTGTTTGTTTTGGTTGGGATGGATATCATCAAAAATGAAGGAAGTATTTTTGAGGGATACAGGTATGAGTAGGTTGAAAGAATGGTTCAGCTGATAGGATAGGTAAGATACAGTATCAATCCATTGGGATATGGAGTCACAAGAGGATTTAATTTCACAACAAGTTTCAAGAGTTGTCCATGGGGCAAGTCATCTATGTCAAAGGTTCTATTTAGATTGATTTGTGATATGGAAACATAAAAAGTGTTGTGAAAGAAACAAACACACAAGAAAAACAAAGGACAGCCTAAGATCATGTAAGTACTTTTAAACTAGCCTACTTTCAGCATGGACTTAATGGAAAGACACAAAAGTAACCTAAGATCAGGTAAGTACCTTTAAACTGGCCTACTTTTGATATACTTTTTAAGGGAAAACATTGAAAAAAAAGAATAGCTTAAGATCAAGTAAGAAATTTGAATCTAGCCTACTTTCAGCATATTCTTAAAGGAAAACATTTAAGTTGAACATAAAAAGTAGCCTAAGATTAGGTAAGTACTTTTAAACTAGCCTGCTTTTGACATACCATTCAAGGGATATTTCAAAGCAACTGTTGGAGATAAACTAGAGGACATGGCTAACCATAGACTTCTCTAATTCAAATTTAATTAGTATACTTCTCAAGAACTTTCAAAGACAATATCTCAAGTTATACTCAGGAAACATGGGCTCACTAACACTTCACTGGTTATACTCTATTGAATTACCATTGAAACACAAATGGAATAAAACATGGAGATAAAGATTTATCAGTGAGATTTAGGGTACTTTACAGTAAATCCTAATCTATATTTTCTGTTCTTTATCAGAGAAAATGGACAGTATGGAAAACATGAGAAAAATAACGATTATAGTAAGAAAAACATCACCATTAACATAGACCAGGATCCCATAAATCAGCTTGTATATTTGATGTGCAAACCTGTTACAATCTTCAAGTCTAGTAGGTCTTTACAACTTCAAACTTCTCATCTCAGCCTATCGTTCTTCAGTTATAAAATAGATCTTTAGCAGCCTCAAAGCTATTTACAATTGATAAGTATTTCAAAACCCAACCCTTTACAATGAGTTCTAGTGCAACATTTATACTGCAAATCAGGAGGTGGAACTCTTCTAGGGTTCAAAATGTCATTAAATTCTTCTTTCCCTTTGAAAACCATGCAGGGCATAAGGTAAGAATCTCTGCAGATGCCTGTCTATTTTAATAACTCTATCTTTACTTGCTAAGGATAAAACAGGTGAAAATATTGACTTGTAAGCCTATCCCTTATCTTTTACAATAATTGTTCTAATAGTTTAAAATACCTTCTTTTGTGTAATAATTGTTTATTCTTTTGAAGCAAATCAGCTGGTAGGTGGCACTTTGAGGATTAATTGCCTCACTGATGTAGCATTTGAGGTGGTATTTTGTGTGATCTTTCTTGCTTCGTGGCTGAAAACACTGATTTGTCTTTGATTGTGCTTTTGGGCCTTTATAATCATCTTCGGGATTTTTGTCTTTTATGCTGACTGTATTAACTTTTAATCATCTTTCCTTTGGTCTTCGGCCTTTATTTCATCATTAAACTGTGCTTCAGGCCTTTAGTCTTGATCTATCTTTCTAATCTGCTTTAAGGCCTGATGATGCTTTTTGGCCTTCATAATGCATCATTGCTGTCTTTATCTCCTTTCTGATTGAATCGAGCCTTTATTTTTTCATCTTCTTCATTTGATCTTTATTAATTCAAACACTGTTTTAGCCTTTCGGTCTCCTTTCTCTGTTTTCCGTTAAAACATTTGTTTATCTGTCTTTACACTGTGCTTCATTCTTTAATCTCCTAGATAAGGGCTTGATTCTTCGGGATTTATTCTTGATCCTCTGGCCTTAATAACCATCCTTTGTTGTCCCTTTAATACTTCTCGAATTTCTTTTGAAACTTCTACTCCTCTGTTATTTTAATTAATCTTCTTTGATCTGTCAATTTAAACCTTTAATTCTTTGTCTTTATGCTTAAACCTTCAATCTTTAATCTCCGTTATTCGCTTTGTGTGCAGGTGGCTCTTTTATAGCGCTGGAGAGTTTTATGAATGCATTGATGGTCATGAAGCATCGATGGAAGCTTTGAATTGGCCCTCTATCCTTTTCTTCATGCATTTTTATCCTTGGATCATCATTCAAGGGATTCTTGCCACTTTAATTGGCAATGGGAGGTTTGCAGACTTTGGGCACCACTAAAACCTGTAACACAACAAAAAACCGTTATATAAAACTTGCAAGGGAGGGTTTGACTGCTATCAGAGATTAGGTGGAGGTGAAAGGAGCATTGAGGAGAGGAAAACGCATGCAGGAGGAGGTTATGCGGATGAAACCTGTGAAAATAGGGTTTAATTTGAATATAGGCGCGGAAACACGGAAAGTGGTTTTTGGAAAACTACGAATGGTTTTCGCACACGAAATGAGTGGTAAGCGGTTTAGCTTGAAATGAATGCGATATTTTTTATCAAGCGACGTGTGTCCTCTCAATACCGCCTATTTCACATCCAAGTTGCGCATTGGGAGATTTCGATGGTCGGAGTGCGTCATCTATTAGATCTTCAGGCCAAAGATCAATGGTCGAGGATGAGTGCGAAATGCTGGAAGTTGCTCGTTGGGAAAAGGGTTAGTGGAATCCAGGTGGCAAGCAGCGATTGGGAGGGGTTAGGAAGGAACAGTCGCTATGGAACAATAGTTAGGGAACAACCTCTAAGGAACAGCAGTTAGGGAACAACAGTGGAGGGAACGGCAACGAAGGAACAACAACGAGGGAACAACAGCGAAGGAACAACAATTAGGGAACAATTGCTAGGGAACAGTAGTTAGGGAACAACATAAGGCTTCAAGAATGAGTAATTTTCTATGAAAATAATCTCTTGAAGGCTCAAGACCTGTTTTAGCCATCATTTGCTGTGACGAAATTTACTGATGGTTAACAGTGGCTCCACTTCGGGATGGAAGCTCCTTGGAGGTGTCAAGAACTTCATAATTTTATCTCTGGGATGTAGACCTATGCCTTATCCATTGAAAACCTACTTCCTCTTTGATCATGCTACTTTAACAGATGATTAGTACTTACATCAAACAAAATTATTTCCCAAACAACTACCTACATAGCCTACTTCCTAACATTTTTTCTTCATAAGGTGCACTTGGACTTGCAAACCTTTGACATCAACATTTTATTCTCTTTTTGAAAGTAGGAAACAAATATAAATCTATCCTTATTCTTCCATGAGTTCAGATTAAACAGTTGAACTCATTAATTCTCTACCTAATCTACTATCTGCCAGGATTAAACTATCTGACATATTTTATTCTCTACATTCTAAAACAGAAAATTTAAAACACAGCCAAGTCAGGATTAAACTGTCCAACTCGATATGATTCCTATGGGTGTATGTACAAGCTGCACATAGAATTTATTTGCACAAAATTTTAAAAAAAACTTGAAGGCTTAAGATCTGAAAATTATAAACATCCTTCATTCTTCTCATGAATCAGATTTTAATTTGTTTTGAGTCATCCTTTTTCTTCTTTCTTGGTTCAGTTTTGGGGCATGTTTGAACTAGTTCTTGTCTATCTCTTTGGCTCAGGGTTTTTTCTTATTAGAGCCATTTCTTCTCTATCCTAATCTGATCTAATGATAAGCCAAGATTGAACTATTTGGAAAATCTTCTTCACTAACCTATCAACAGTAATTGAAATCTATCTAGTGAAGATTAGGTTGTATGACTAAATAGCAGTGTTCTTTTTGGTAGTGGCATTTAAGCTTGCACACTTTCAGATTTTTCCTTTCTTTTTGGTATGGGGCTATACCTTTCTTGTTTATTTCTACCCTCTTTTTCTATTGTTTTTATATTTTTTTTCTTTTTCAAATTCAAAACAGAAAACAAAAAACTTACTAAATGCTCAAAGGCTAAGCTTTATTGACATTCCTACCTAACCTATTCTAACTTGGAAATCTCTGTTGTTTAGCTGACAAATTCTCTTTTCAAATACATCCAGTCAATCAGATGGTTCCATGACTGGTCTTTTCTCATCTCTTTGAGAAGGCAGAAAAAGTGCAACCATTTGATTGGTAACAAAAATGAGTAGAACATCTGACTTCTTGTCAGAGATAACCAAGGTACATATTGAATATTAATCTTCAAAATCAAGGCTATCACAGAAGGTGACAACATTTTATGTATTTGGCTCTTGCAAAGTATCCGTGCTTGAGAATTTGAGCCAATTAGGACCTCCACACATTCTTCCATAGGATCAACAAAGAAAAGATGAGGAATCTCTTCCTTTTGGCCCTCCATGATTGGTAGATTGTCTGCCTCTAAGATATCAGCTTTGAGGACTGCGTCTTCAATATGTTCCTTGGAAGCATCATCATCCTTTACCTAAAAATCAACAAGCAATGAAATTTCTTCTTTTTCTAACTCTATACTTGATTTTGATGTAAATTCAGATTCTTTGGATGACAGATTGATATCAGCAATGGGAGAAGGTTTCTCTTGAAAGGATGATATATCCTCAGTAGGATAGTCTTCTATTTTTTTTTCTCCCCCAAAGACTTGCCAATAATTTTCATTGTTTGGGACAACTGGAAATACTTTTTCTTGAATTCCATATTTTTTACTCTCACGAGGTCTCAGACATGTACTAGAAACAAGGGCTAATCCGCTGGAAAAAATGTTTTGGTTTTTAGGAACAAGGGTAAGTCGTAATTCTTCAAATGATTTTAAAAAAACCATGGCATCATCCTTACAGGCTCTAAGTCTGGGATTTTTAACCACACATTCCTCATTCACTTGCCTAATTACCAATTCTGCATTCCCATGAACTGTTATCCTCTGGGCTCCTAATTTCTTCAATAAGTGCAGCTCTTAGTGTGGAAGCAAATTTGATTGAGAAGAGAGCTAGGATGAGAACTGAAAAGAAAGTAACATATAGAGAAGACACTGCACCTTCCACATCTGACTCAAAATTAGACCATCCAGCCAAGAACATGGATAGGTTGGAGAGAATGATGGAGAGGTTGGTTGTCCAAACAAATGCTCAGAATAGGAACCAACCTCAAAATCAGAACCAGAACTCTAGGAGAAACCCCCCTCAGATTAGACAAAGAGATATTGATCAACAAATCAGACCTCCATTTCAAGAAAATTATGTTGATGAAGATGAGGGAATGATAAAAGCGCCAGAGGGAACTATTATAAACATGCTGGGAGTAAGTAATGAAGACCCTTTCTTTTTCACAAAGGATGACCCAACCACATATACATATTATGATAATGAAGGCTTAGAATCTGAAGAATATAGGCAAGGCTTTGAGAATGCCATCATGCAGGTCCGTGAGCAATATGACCTTAGGAGAAAAAAGAACCAAGAAACTCCCCAAACAAATACCTTTGAAAACGATGTTAAAAACATATGAGAAAAGATGGTTGGAAAGGTTTCTGAAAACAACAAAAAAACAGCTGAAATTTCTAGTAAAAATAAGGGGAAAGGCACTCAAACCACTGATCAACAGAGTGTGGACCCTAACAGCACTAGCACATCAGCTAGTACCCCTATAAAAATAGTTTTAACTGATGTACATAGTAAAAACCAGCAAGCCGATTTTGCTGATAAGTTAGTGACTGAAAAGACAGATTTGAGCCTTTCAATGAATCAGTTCCCATTCAATTTGGAAAGTGAAATTGCTCAAATCACGATCTCTGTCCCTCTCACTGCGTTAGTCACTCAAGATGTATATAAATTTCAGGTGTTAAAAGCTTTGAACATAGAATAAAATAATGACTCTGTCAACTTAAATGATGGTCAACCAACCCTTTTATTTGGTCCTAAAATTGAAGGAAATTTCCAAGAAGGAGTGGTCCCTCCTTTCTATGTCAGTTTGAATATCCATGATAACATTTTACAAAATGCTATGCATGATTCAGGGGCTTCTCATAACCTCATGCCAAAAGTAATCATGGAGATTAGGCCTTGAGATAACCAGACCATATAAATATTTGTATTCTTTCGACTCTAATAGAGTAAAATGCGTAGGCCTGATCAAAGATCTTTGTGTAAACTTGACTCAGATCCCAGCCAAGTGCATAATGATGGATGTGGTAGTGGCCGATGTGCGCCCCAAATATGGAATGCTTCTTTCAAGATCATGGGGTGCTAAGCTTCAAGGTACCATGCAAATGGACATGACATATGCCATCATCCCTGTTTTCAGCCAAATTAAAAGACTTTATAGGGAATCCCACATAAAATTTATGGTGAGTAGTCAAGAAAAATCAGAAAATTCCCCTCTTTATTCTGTCCATACAGACCTAGAATCATTCATTATTTGCAATTATGAAAGCTTTGGTGAACTAGAGTTGGATAGTGAGCAAGCACCCAACATAACAGAAAACATGGAAGGAGAGAATGGAGAGGGAGGGGATCTCAAAATTTTTGCCGAATCGGAAAATTACAGCAAACAAAACAGAGAGTATGAACCATCCATTGTCCATAAGCTTAGTGCAAATCATGAGAGTCAAGAAGAAATGCCTCAAGTCCATGACAACTTTAAGGAACAAGACCAACATAAACATGCTCAAAAACACGCAGGACAAAGGGGACAGGAATGAAAACAAGTCCGAAACTAGCCCTCTTTGGAGTATGAGTTTTGATGGGTCTTGTAATAGAACTGGTGCAGGAGAAGGTGTATGGCTTCACAACACAGAGAATAATTACACCGAAAGCCATTCATACAAGCTAAAATTCCATTGCACAAATAACATAGCAGAGTATGAAGCACTCCTCTTAGGACTACAATTACTGAAGAAATTAGGAGCTAGGAGGATAGTTGTTCATGGAGATTCTGAACTGATCATTAGGAAGATAAATGGAGGGTACACTGCCAAGCATCTGAGACTAAGAGCCTATAGAAATGATGTCATGGACCTCTTGAAAACTTTTGAGGAATATGAACTTGTTTTTGTCCCTAGAAGCCAAAACATTCTTGCCAATGGTTTAGCTTGCGCTGCCAGTTCATGTCAAAGACCCTATGACAACAAACAATTCATAGTCCAAGTGAAATATAGACCAGCTGTCCCAGACAATGAAAAGTATTGGTAGGTATTTGAGGGAGATAAACAGATTGACAACTTCCTGCAGTTCAGAAATGAGTTTGAATTGCCAAATTCAGACTCAAAGTATGATAAATACTATCTCAATGAGGAACAACTCGTTGAAAAATAACCTCCTCCCATTACAGAAATAAATCTGCTAACCAGAGAGTTCAAAATTCAAACAGAAGAGTACATAACTCAAGAAAAGAAGACATAGAGGTACTACAGTCTAAAGACAAAGGCTTACCCAAAGGACTAGAAACCTTAGAAGACTTGTTTGATTTTAATGACGTTGCCAAGAAACCAACAATGGAACCCACTGAATCCGATATTGAGGAGTGCAATATAGGCAGTAAATACAAGCCTAAAATGATCAGGTTATCTAAGACATTGCCAGCTCACATGAAACTGAAATATATTGAGTTGTTTAAAGAGTTATATGATGTATTTTCTTGGAGCTATGAGGATTTAAAGGCATATGACATAGAGACCATTCAACAAAGGATGCCACTTAAAGAAAAACAGAAACCATTTAGACAAAAATTACGCAAAATAAACCCTGTGCAATTACCTTTGGTTGAGAAAGAAATTAGAAAAATGTATGATGCTGGAATTATTGTCCATGTGAGATACTCAGAGTGGGTATCTAATCTTGTAGCTGTGAGAAAGAAAACAGGAGAAATAAGGCTCTGTATTGACTTTAGGAACTTGAACAGAGCCTCATTAAAAGACAATTATGCCTTGCCTAAAATGGAGCACATCTTACAAAGGGTAGTTGGTTCCAAGAGGATTTCTTTGCTAGATGGCTTTTCAAGATATAATTAGATATTGGTACTCCCTGAAGACCAACTGAAAACAACCTTCACTACTCCTTGTGGCACTTTCATGTATGTGAAAATGCCTTTTGGATTAATGAATGAAGGTGCCACCTTTCAAAGAGCCATGGATATTGATTTCTTGGAATAAATAGGCCACTTCATTGTGATTTATTTAGATGACATTACAGTCTATTCCAAAATAGATGAAGAACACCTGGTACATCTAAGAAAGGTCTTTGAGAAATGTAGAAAATTTGGGCTATCTTTAAATCCCAAGAAGACATTGTTTGGTCTCCAAGAAGGTAAACTTCTTGGTCATATCATATCTCAAAAAGGGATTAAAATAGACCCAAAAAGGGTTGAAGGTATATAGTAGATCAGTCACCCTAGAAACATCAAAGAACTTCAATATTTCATTGGAAATATTAATTTGTTAAGAAGGTTCATATCCAACCTAGTAGAACTCCTTAGGAACATAACAAACATACTAGAGAAAGAGATAGGAGTTAAATGGACCTTAGAAGCAAATAAATCCTTCGAACTGGTCAAAAATGCACTCACCCAAGCACCAATCCTTATAAGTCCCGATTTCACTAAGGACTTCCTCATATTTTCATTTTCATCAGAACATACTGTGGTTGTTGTCCTATTACAGAAAAATACAGAAGGACAAGAGCAGCTAATTGCATTTTTCAGCAAGGCATTAAGAGATGCACCTTTGAAATATAATATCATGGAAAAATAGGTCTATTATTTGGTCAAAGCCTTGAAGGATTTCAAAGTTTATATCTTACACTCACATTATTGCATTTGTGCCTCACATAGTGGTAAAAGACATTTTGTCTCAAGACCTTGATGGCAAAAGAGGAAAGTGGATTGCTGTGATATTGGAATATGATTTGGAAATTAAACCCACTAAACTCATCAAGGGTCAAGGCCCGACATAATTAATGGCTAAATCTAACTTGCAAGCACTTGATATAAACATGATAGATGCACTAGATGGACAGGAAGAATTACCAGCCCCACTTATTGAGGATCATTTCCTTAATTCATCGTGGTATGCTGATATTTTGTATGTGCTTACTCATCTCAATGCCCCTCTTGATTTGTCTAAAACAAAGGCAAGATTATTGAAGTTAAAGGCTATTAATTATTGCATATTAGATAAATTTCTATATTGGAAGAATGCCAGTAGTTTATTGCTTAAATGTTTGCCTGAGGTTGATGCAGATAGGATCAAGCTTGAGTTTCATGAAAGAGAATGTGGAGGCCACCTCAATTGGAAAACAACTTCTAATAAAATCCTTAGAGCTAGATATTACTAGCCCACCCTCTTTCAATATCTCCAAAAAATGATAGTTGCCTCCCACAAATGCCAAATCTTTGAAGGCAAGAGAAAATTTCTTCCCTTACCCTTGCAACCAATCACTGTTGAAGCTCCTTTTCAACAGTGGGACCTAGACTTCATTGGGGAAATCCATCCTGCCTCATCTGCCCAACATAGATGGATACTCACAGCCACTGATTATTTCACCAAATGGATAGAAGCCATCCCTTCTAGGAATTCCATAGATTCAGTTATCATAAAATTCCTTGAAGAACATATCCTATATAGATTTGGCTGTCCTAGGTAAACTATCACTGACAATGCTGTTGCATTTGGTTCTAAAAAGATTGTTGATTTCTGTCACAGATATCAGATTGTGCTTGGTCATTTCACAGCTTATTACCCTCAAAGTAATGGGCTAGAAGAGTCTTCAAATAAGAGCCTAATAAACATAATAAAGAAGATGTTGTAAGAAAATCATAAGTCATGGCAGAACAAGTTGATACATGCTTTATGGGCAGATAGATTGACAACAAAGAAATCAATTGGAATGTCTCCCTATCAGCTAGTTTATGGAGAAGATGCAGTTTTCCCTACCAGTTTAGGAGTGCCAGTGATGAAGTTGGTCGAAGAAATACAGTCAGAAGAAGATAGCATGATGAGAAGGATAAATCAGACCATACATCTTCAAGAAACCAGGGAAGAAGTTTATAACAGAGCACAAAAAGTACAAGAGAATATCAAAAATATGTTTGATAAGAGGACAAAGGCCAGTGATTTCAAGATTGGTGACAAAAGTACTCAAATGGGATTTCAGGAGAGAAGATAAGGGAAAACATGGAAATTTTGACAATTTATGGCAAGGCCTTTACATCATTCAATTTTCCATTGGTCATAAGGCATTTTTTCTACAAGAGATGGATGGTACAGACCTGTTTGGGCATCCTGTCAATGGTAGGATGCTCAAGAATTATTTCTGCTAAACTCTCAGTTTAAAGCTTTCATTCTTCATTGTAAATATCATTGCTTTGTTTTGTTTAAAAAAAAAATTCTGAAAGTCTGCAAGCCTAAATTCCACTACTTGAAAGAACACTGCTATTTAGTCATACAACCTAATCATAACTAGATAGATTTCAATTTACTGCTAATAGGTTAGTGAATCATATTTTCCAAACAGTTTAATTTTGGCTTATCAGTAGGTTAGATTAGGATAGAAAAAGAATTGGTTCTAATATGCTCAAAATCTAAACCAAAGAATCAAAGAAAATATGGCTCTAACAAGATCAAAACCTGAGCCAAAGAAAGGAAAAATACTAGTTCTAACATGCTAAAAACTTGTACCAGGTAAAAAAAGAAGACAACTCAAAAAGGATCAAAGTCAGAGCTGAAGGAGAGAAGGAAGGACTTTCATTGTTGTCAAATCGTCAAGCCTTCCAAGTTTTGTTCTACTATTCTGCAAATAAAGGTATATGTGCAGCTGGTTTATTTTTCCATAGACACTACAACAAATCAGACAGCTTAATCATGGTTTGTCTGTGTTTAAATTTCTGTTTTAGAATATAGAGAATGAAATATGTCAGACAGCTTAATCCTGGCAGATAGTAGTTAGGTAGAGAAGTTGATGAGTTCAATTTTTTAATCTGGACTCATGGGAGATATAAGGGTAGTTTTAGATTAGTTTCCTGATTTCAATAAAAGAATAAAATGTTGATGTCAAAGGTTTTCAAGTCCAAGTGCACCTTATGAAGAAAAAATGTTGGGGAAGTAGGTTGTGTAGGTAGTTGTTTGGGGAAAGAAGTCTGTTTGTTGATATAAAGTATTGATCATCTTTTTTAAGCAGCATGATCAAGGAAGAAAAGGTTGTCAAGGATAAAGCACTGATCTACATTCCAGAGATAAATTTTCTAAGGTTCTTGACACCTCCAAGGAGCTGCCATCCCCAAGTTGGAGCCGCTGTTAGCCATCCATAATTTTGACATATGCCAAGGATGGCTAAATATGTTCTTAAGACTTCAACAGATTATTGTCATGGATAAATACTCATTCTTGAAGCCTTCTGGTGTCTTCTGACTTGAGAATAATCTTCACTGTTGTTTCCTTAAAAATAAATCCTCAAAGAAAGCCCTGCTGTTATAAGAGAGTCTGTTTTCAGACCCATTTTCCATCATTTTTTCCCTTTGGAAAATCCCTCTAAGAAGCCTCTTCATTTCACCCATTTTTGCCATTTTTTACCCTTTACTTCCACAAATTCCCTTTAAAACCATGAAAATCCCCTTTATTTGGCTTTAAAGCGCTTCCTTTACTCTGCCAGAACCTTTAAAAAACCTTAAAAAACCCATTTCGGCCTTTAAATCCGATCATTTTCATATAAACAGATTTAAGCCCCCGCGGGCTTAGTTCTCAGCCCCTTCCCCCATATAACTGTGGACCCATGACTGTCGGCTATAGGTATTTAGCCCCTTTCCCACTATCAGGGGTCACTCCGCCCCTTTTATTTCCTTTGTATATTCATTTTTCCTTCTGCATGATGGTTTTACCTCTGAATCAATATCCACCGTTGATCTCGCAGATCCAACGGCCATCGGTGAATTGCCCCATTGCAAATCAGCCTTCCATCGATCTCGCATCCCTTTCCCTTTTTCTTTTTTGATGCGAAGTCCTGACTCCATCTCAGTTGTCCATTTCCCCCAAGATCTGACGACTATCCCCCATCGCATCGAGCTTCACCTTTGTTCCCCTCAACCTTCCTTTCTCCACTGATGCGATCCCCTGATTCGATCTCCATCGTCGATCTCGATCCCGATCGGATGGTCCATGCTATCTCGCATCGCATCAGTACTTCCCCATCGCAATGGGCTTTCCTTTATTTTTTCTTTCTCACGTTTCTTTGCTCCACTGATGCGATCCCACGATGAAATCTCCACCGTCGATCAAGGCTGATTGGACGGTCTGCGTTGTTTCACACTATTTTTTTCACTTCCACCTGTCCATCCTCCATGATCAGATCTTCACCGTTGATCTAACTCCTTTAGATCAATGACCCTCGCTTCATCACCTTTTCGCCATCCCTCCACCCCGTTCACTCATGTTTGCCTTTTAGCGATCAAATCTTGACCGTCCATCTCCCGATCCGATGGCTCTCATTGATCCTTCCCACTGCTCTCCCTCCACCGTTGATCTAACCCTCTTGATCAAACGCTCATCGCCCTCTTGTACTATCGCTTTTCCTCAGCCCATTCGGTCATTTCTGCCATTCCCCGATACAATCTCCACTGTTTATCTTCACGTCTCCTTGCAGATCGGACGGCCATGATTTCATCGTGCACAAACTCGTCCATACCTCCAGTGCCCCCGCAATACACATTTTTCTTTCAATTTCATTTATATTCCTGCGGAGCCTTCCCATTTTCTTTCCATGAGATCTCCACCATTGATCTGTTTTGCCCCCCCATATCTAACGGCCCAGATCCCATTTCGCGTCCATTTTTCTCCCCCTCCCCCTCCGTGCACTTTGAACGTGAAATGGGTGGTTTTTAGGAGCATATGTGTCAGCCGCTAACACGTATCGTGTTCCCCCCACTCATTACCACTTACCGCCTTCACCCTGCGCGAAAACCGCTGCCGGTTTTCTAATACCGCATATCCACTATTTCGCGCAAAATCAATTTTTGTGGATTTTTGCCTGTTTTCGCCTGTGAAACCTTTCCCTGCTACATCCACCTTGCCTCCTCACCACTCCATAACCTCTGTTTGGTCAATTTAGTGTGTTCTAAATTGCTACATTAATTTGTCAATTCGGGATTCGTAAGCTGACGAAGTGTGGCGCACTATATGTGCAAGATAACCTATCTCTTACTTTTTGTCATTTTTGGGTTTTTTATTTATCTTGGGGGTTTTTATCTTGGTTGGTTTCCTAATGTGAGATGGAAATTCTAAAAGACAAGTATGGATATAAATTTTCAAGGCAATGATGTCCTTTATAATGATTTCCCAAACTTCAAACTTCAAAATGGTTTTAAAACATGCAATGAAAAAATTAATTCCTAAAAGAAAATGAAAATGTGCCACTATACTAGTAAAAAAAAACAGTGAACTATTGATCATGAAACCCATTACCCTTGCTGCTGTCTAAATACAAAAGAAACTGTGCTCAAAGAAATCCAAGAATTGCAAGCAAAGTAAAGCTAAAATCAAATTACATCAACTCATATTCTGACCCCTCACCATTAGTCTCGCTATGGCTTTTGGAGGTAATCATAAACAACTTGAGAAATCTGATATCTAATTTGCAGAAAAATAAACTAATATAAAATTACACACTCATACTTCAATCCCTCACCATTAGTCTCGCTATGGCTTTCGGAGGTAACTGATAATGACATGAGAAATTTAATATCTAACTTGCAAAAAAATAAACTAATATCAAACTACACACTCATACTTCAATCCCTCACCATTAGTCTCGCTATGGTTTTCGGAGGTAACTGATAATGACATGAGTAATTTAATATCTAATCTAACTAATAAAGCAAATGTACAAAACTGAAATAGATAAAACAGTGCTGGAATTAAAAGCTAAGAAAAATAAATCATCAGAAGGACAAGACTGATTCCATGTCATTAGTCATTGTAAAACTATGTGCAAATGCCCGGGCTGCCTACTGTAATCTGGAACAAAGACACTGATCAGTTAACAGCAGTATAAAGCATGAAAAATTATGGACAGAAATAAAACGTTAATACTGTAAGAGATGTAATATATACACGTGAAAAACTATGGCATAATGAACGTAAGGAAATAAAGCATGAAAATATACAGCAATAAACAAAAACTCGGCGTGTGCAGGGGCCCTCTGCACAATCCTCGGGGAACAGCTATCAACCATGAATTATGCTTATGAACAGAGACTTCTCATGTATTCAAAACACAGTCATAAAAAGGAAATAATGTCACGGCACAGTGGGCTTTCTTTACAGCAAAATTACATTACAAAAGCTAGCTACTATGCGTATGAGAACACATTATTTATAACAGAGGATGAAATAACTACTTTCCTACAATCTACACTGATAAAGACACGTGAACAACCACGTCCATAAATTTAGCATTATGGCTGTCGTGAAGATTAAATCTATGGAGGGTGGCCATTGGATTCGGCTTATGGAGTAGTTCACAGGTGTTGATATGTCCCCTGAGATTTAGGAATGGCCACGCAAGTCTTCACGTGGTGAAAAATAGAGTTCTATCACCGTAGGACTCTTAGGTTGACCACCGCTTGACTACCTTTGACCACGACCTTCTTTGGTGAATTCAACTGAGCCAATAGGACTCGGTCCATATCCATGTCATTTCCAACTTGCCCATGTGGCTTGATTTGCCTGAAGACACCTGCAATATAGACTTTAACAAAATGGTTGCGGAAATTTGAAGCAGCTGCGGAAAGTGACAAGATTCCGCAGCTCAATGAGCAAAAAGATAATTCAAACAGCAAACACAAAACATAGTTAAAAACCACTTTAAATTCTCTTTTATGATTAATATGCAATGATGTTGATGACTTAGGAGGTCCAGGTAAATGGAAAAAGTCTAGAAAGGTGTATAGGAAAGATGCAAGTTTGGGACTCAACATACCCCCACTGTGAAGGTGTTGCATGTCCCCATGCAACCAAAATTTTGATCATCCTCCTCCAATTCATATGCTCTGATACCTCTGCCAGTACATCCAGTCCTCTTCTCTTCTTTCTTGGTTTTGCTAACATCCTGGGCTTCTTCATCAAGCATCTGAATTTGAGATTAATCAGTGCTCTACTTATCTTCTTGCATTTCGTCTTCAATTTTCTGTTCTTTTTGTGCCACAGTCCCAGATGTAGCATAGTGTTGTCATGAATGATCTTTTCCAATCTTCTTTGCTCCTTTAATGCTTCATTTTCATTTTTAATATGTCTATTTAGAACCTCCAACTCAAAGAATTCTTGTTTCAACGATTGGACTAGAGCTTCTTGTGCTGTGTGAGGCTGAGTGGATGAAGTGCTGGGACCCATGGCTGTTCTTTCTAAGGATTCTATGTAATCATACACCTCTTGCTGCTTTGGATCTATCTCGGGTGTCGTTTTCCTTGGGCTGTCCCCAAAATGCCGTGGAGGAGAATTGACTTCAAAATCTGGCCGAAAAGGACTCATGTCAACATCTTGAGGACTAGTTTCAACGTTTGGCTGAGAATGAGGTGGACTACGGCCAGCTGGAGTTTGTTCAGGTGTTCCTCCTCCCAAATCAATAAAATGGGTTCCTTTTGTTTGTGCTTTCCTCCACTTTCCTTTAAGCCTGGTGCTTCTTCTTACATGTTGTGCACTACTGTCTTTTTCCTTCTATTTTTCTTTTCCTTTCTTTTTGGCCATAGCTGACTGTTCCTAAAGGTGAACTAGTCTCTCAGACAATACTTGATGGTCTTCTTCTAAGGAAGGGGTTTGATGCACAGCCTCAATGCTTCTTTTCTCTTTTGATTTTGTTGGCTTTTTACCCTCAGTCTTTTCCTTCCTCCTTTTAGACAGTCTTTCTTCTCTACTAGTTCTTTCAACCGTGTTAGTAGGAGTGCTTTGAGTTTTATCATCTGTTTTCTTTCTTCTACTTCTTTTTGATGTACTGCCTTCAGGGGTTTCTTGGGGTTCTTCAAAGAAATTTCTAATTAAAAACTGCTCCCAGGTGTCCTTTTTCTCTTTTAATTGTTTTTCTATCAAGATTTTCACGAGACCATGGTGATACAAATGTGGTTCTACATCCCCAGATGATTTTGGATGGTTACAGACATATTTTTCAAACTGTTTAGTAAAAATTATGGTAGATTGAGGGTCTGGTTGTCTAGGAAATTCATCAACAGTCGGGTATGATACATGTACATTGATCCAAAACATCCCTCACAGGTGATAAAATTTTGAATAACCTACAGTAAGCTGGCCCACTCTTCTTTTAAAGCATGGACAAGAATTCCCTTTTTGAAAATGGTGACATCCATACCTAGGTTGCGTAGGATCACTCTCCAGGCTTCCTCGCCAATGCTCTTGTTCTTGAACTAGCGTTCACCTTCTTGAGGGAGTTCTGTAGCAGCTGCTATGGATGCCTCAGTCACTGTAAATTTGAGGTCCCCAATTTCCACCTCCAGACCGTTGAAAGACCTCACAAAAGCTTTTGTTACCTCCTTATTGTAGCCTTTAAACTTTTGAATAAACCGAAGCCATTTTGCCTTTTTCAGTATGTCTTTGACTTGCGGGTATCCTTCCTTAAATTTGGGTCCCTATGGTTCTGCCCTTAACAACTGACCCATCCTTCCTTCTGTTCTTTAAAACTCGTCTACGTGAGGAGGTTTTAGCGGAGGTAAGACGGCTGAATTAGCGGAAATGAAAAGGGTTTATGAAGGAGACCAGTGACTATGAGTGGATATCAGAGAATAGGTACACGAAATGAAGCGGAACAGAGAACAAAATGGGGTGAAGGCTTATGTGAACACGGTGGAAATGCAGCTGTGAGGTCAATAGAACAGTAGGGGGAGTAAAGTGCATCTGATAGTATTTAAAATTGGGTGGCTGCAGAGTAGATGCAAGCACGTTTATGAAACGGCTGCGGATTTTGTGCGGCTGAGAAGCCGTAGTCAAATCAACCACGTTCCATAATTACAGGTGGAGTATCAAAGTATAGCCGAACACGAGTGAAGACCGGAGGCTTGATTATGAGGCCGTTTAAAAATGAATGCAAGGATTGTGGGGGAATCATATAGAGATCGTGGAACGGTTATGGAGTTATCAACGCAATCATTGCATATAATGGAGATATGGTTTATAACTATGTAAAAATGTGCTTGAATGCCATTTGAAATAAATTTCTTCTCATACCTTGGAATTCTTGCCATTTTTCATTAGTCTTCAATCAGTTTCTCCTCGTTGATGCTTTTGAATGCCTCATGTATTCATAATATGTCCTCATACCTGCATTTTATTTCATTATTGTTGAACTAACATCTGACTATAAATTAAAAAAAAAAAAAAAACAGAGTGGTGGCTGCAAAAACTGCTTCTGGCTGCGGAAACTGGTGTCAGCTACGGAAACTGACACAACAATGATTTGGGTGAATGGAGATGGATAGATGATAACTGACTGAATGAAAATGGTCATGAAAGAAAATTTTTATTGATGAAATAAAATGAAATAGATGAAATGGAGTGAAATGAAATGAAGTGGAGTGGAATGAAGTGGAATGAAATGGAGTGGGTTGTCATAAAACTTGTGAAATGAGAGAGAGAGAAGGATTTTTTTTGGAAAATATAGGGTGTCAGGTGTTACTAATTTTCACCCTACATTTTCTGTATAACATTGCCAATCAGTGATTGGTTTTCAGGCTTATACAATTTTTTTTTTTTTTTTTGAAACTGAAAAGAACAAAGGCTAGGCTGGTGGAGAAGAAGGATTCTTCTTCACCAGCCTTATTGCAGAATTATCTTGAAACATTTTGACAAATTCCTCTTTTGAGAGTGGCTTATGATAGATCTTTAATCTGTGGCCTTTCACAATAAGAGGAGTTTGAGATTCATCAATGCTCTTGATTCTTACCGCTCCATTGCTAAAGATCTTGTCAATCTCATATGCCCAAGCCAATGAGTCTGAAATTTTCCTTTAAAATCTTTAAACTTGGAATCAAATAGCAATGCCCAATCTCCTTCTTGAAACTTCTTCTCTTTGATGTATTTGTCATGCCATTTAGCTCTTTGTTATTGAACTAGATCAGTTCTTAGAATTGCCCCTTGTCTGATTTCATCTAGCTCATTCAACTGCTCCATTCTATGCTTTTGGGCTTCTGATAGATCCATCCCCAACTGAACTGCCATCTTGAAGGTTTTGACTTGGAACTTAATGGGGAGCAGGACTTCTTTCCCATAAACAAGTTCATAGGGAGAATGTCCTGTTGTATTTCTCCATGTAGTTCTGTAGGCCCACAAGGCTTCAGGAAGACTTTCTGCCCAATACCTTCTGTGTAGATGAACAGTTTTGGTGATGATACTTTCGAGAACTTTGTTTGTAGACTCAACTTGACCATTTTCTTGTGGATGGTAAGGAGTAGATCTTCTGTGCTTGATTTTGTATTGTTCCATCAGCTTCTCCACCAGGTTGGATGTGAATTGGCTTCCCTGATCTGTCACAATTTCTCTTGGAACACCAAAGCGAGTAAAAATATCCTCATAAAGAAAATTAACAACTGAATTTTCAGTAGCAGACACTAATGCTTTGGCTTCGACCCATTTAGTAACATAATCAGTACAAACCAATATATAATTCTTTTGCTTAGATGGTGGATTAATAGGTCCAATGAAATCTAAATCCCATTTTTCAAAGGGTTCGATGAGTACCTGTGGTTGCAATGGAATTTCATTTGAAAGGGTAGGTTTCCCTACTCTTTGGCAGCTGTCACACCTTTTGACATATTTTTTTGCATGTTTGAAGTGGGAAGGCCAACAATATCCTAAAGAGAGGATTTTATAGGCTATCCTTTGGTCAGCAAAGTGTCTTCCGCATGGTTCATCATGACATGCCTTGAGGATATCAGGTATTTCATCCTCCCTGACACATCTTCTGATCACAAGATCTGGCCCTGTTTTAAACAATTCGTTAGAAATCCATGAATATTTTGAACTTTCCTGAATAATATTTCTTCTTTCACTTGGAAATAAATGTGGAGGTAGTTTCCCTGTAACCAAATAGTTAGCAATATCTGCATACCAAGGGGTCTTAGTAGTTACTGCAAACAAGTATTCATCAGGAAACTTATCCTCTACAGGAGAATCTTCTTTAGTATTTTGAATCCTAGACAAGAAATCAGCTACTGTATTTTGTTTTCCTAGTCTATCCAACACAGTAATATTGAATTCTTGCAAAAGTAAGAGCCATCTTGTCACTCTACCATTAGTAACAGGTTTGTTCATTAAATATCTAATTGCAGAATGGTCAGTATGAATAAAAGTTTCATAGCCTGTTATGTAATGTCTAAACTTATTGATTGCATGAACAACGGCTAAAAACTCTTTTTCAGTCACAGTATAGTTCAACTCTGTGGGAGTCAAATTTTTACTGGTATAATAAATGGCATAAGGAACTAAATCTTTTTGACCCAACACAGCTCCTAGAGCTGTATCTGAAGCATCCGTAGAAATATGGAAAGGGAGTTTCCAATTTGGTCCTCTCAAGATAGGTGCTTGAGATATTCTTGTTTTCAAAGTTTCAAAGGCTGATTGACAATCAGGATCCCATTTAAATTCACAGTCTTTTGTAAGCAATTTGAAGAGTGGAGATGCTATTTTAGTGAAGTTTTCTATAAATCTTCTATAGTAACCAGTAAATCCTAGAAAACTTCTAACATCTCTTTGACAATTTGGAATAGGAAACTTGGAGATGACTTCAGCTTTTGATCTATCAACCTTAATCCCATCTCCTGAAATATGATGTCCTAAAACAATCCCTTCAGTAAACATCATAAAGCATTTTTCATGGCTTAATGAAAGGTTTGTTTCTTCACATCTTATAAGAACTTTTTCCAAATTTTCTAATGCCTCTTCAAATGAATTACCATAAACTGTAAAATCATCCATATAAACCTCTACACAATCATGGATTAGATCTAAAAAAATTCCTAGTACTGCTCTTTGGAATGTTGCGGGTGCATTACATAACCCAAAACGAAGCACTCGGTAGGCAAAAGTTCCCCATGGACAAGTAAATGTGGTCTTATCTTGATCTTCAGGTGCTACCTGAATTTGATTATAGCCACTAAAACCATCCAAAAATTAAAAGTACTTTTTACCTGCTAATGTGTCTAATACCTGATCGATAAAAGGCAAAGGAAAGTGATCCTTCAAAGTTGCTTTGTTCAATTCCCTGTAATCAATGCATACCCTCCATTTACCATTTTTTTTAGGTACTATAACCAAAGGAGAAACCCATCGGCTATCTGAAATTGGATAAATGAAGTTTACATTGAGTAGTTTTTGGAGCTCTTCTTTCACTATCTCCCTAAGGTTTGGATTCATCCTTCTCTGAGGTTGTCTGATTGGTCTACTGTTTTCCTTAATATAGATATGATGGATGCAAGTATTAGGATCAATACCTTTCATATCAGTATACTCCCATGCAAATGCAGTAGAATGTTTTTGCAAGATTTGGTTAGTTCTTCCTGTTGTGACTTTTCCAAATTTTTGTTGATATTCAATGTTTTTCCTGGAAAAATCTCAATGGTAGAACTACCGAACTCTTCCATAGAGTAAAGAGACATTTTTCTTGATGATAAATATTCAATGTCAGATTCCAACTGAAATTGTGTGGGGTCATATTCTGAAGATGTCTCAAAATTTTCTAATGTGTTCAGAATTTGACTATCCTCATTGATTTCAGAAATGGTAAAGACAGGTTGTATAGTGTCCTCATCATCGACCCATTCATTGTCTCCTACTTCTGTAATTTATTTTTTTGGAGGATACAAATTGAATTTCTTTGTCTAATTACCATTAGAAATGTACATATCCCCAGATCTACAACTAATGAAAGCATCAGCTGTGGCTAGCCAAGGTCTTCCTAAGATAAGTGGGTGCCCTCCTAGATTACTCTTGGGAGTCAAAATCATAAAATCTACTGGATATTCCCAAGAATCTAAGGAGACTGAAATATCTTCTAATACACCATCTAGTTTGATAATTGATCGATCTGCAAGTTGCAGTAAAGTAGGTGTAAAAAGAAGATTAGGAAGTTTTAGCTGTTCCATAATCTGTCTACTCATAATGTTGATAGCAACCCCTAAGTCAATCAATGTGTTTGGAATTTCTATCCCATTTATATGTGTCTTGAAAATTGGACTACCTGGATCTACATACTTCTGCATGGTAATTTTTCCCATCATGATATCTGCAATTTTTCCTACTAGGTGGATTCTTCTTGTATCTCTTGGTTTCCTTCCTGGTCTTTTGAGACTCAACTCCTTTATTGTTTTTGCTAGAATGGGAATCTCTCTAATGGATTGTAGCAAGGGAATCTTGATACAAACATTCTTTAATTCATCTAGAAAATCATAGTTAGGCAACAAGATTTGTTTTTCCACCCCTTTATCAATTTGTAATCTTTCAGAGAAAGGAGGTGTGGATGAAGATGCAGGTTTCTCAACTATAGGAGTTGTGGGGGTTAACTTTTCTTTCTCTTTTTGAATGTTTGAGTTTTGAAGAGATGCTTCCTCAGAACCCTTATTGACTTTAAGAGAGTCCTCCTTAAAGGTATCTTGCTCTTGGACATCTATAGAAGGTTTTTCTAAAACTCTACTAGACCTGAGTTGTACATCATTGAGAGGAACAATCATATAGGTAGGAAATTGTTGTCCTTCTATCACGTAATTATTTTGAGGATTTTTATTGTTAGGATTTGGCAATGGCTGAGCTGGAAGTTGATTTGTCTTTTGTTGGAATGGAAGCATGAGTTGAGGATTTGGATTTTGTTGAGAAGGTTGTTGTTGTGGAAATGGCAGTGGAAGTTGTAGATTTGGGTTTGGAAGTTGTGGAGCCTGTTGATTTTGAAAAGATGGAGGATATTGATAAAATTGAGCAAATCTCCCATAATGATTTTGCATGCCTTGTACCCATGACTGATATGAATTTTGAGGTTGGGGACAAAGTTGTTGCCAAGGATTCCAATTTGGTGGGGGTTGAAAATTCATAGGGTTGTTAAACCCTTGAGTTTGTTGCCCCTGCCAAGGTCTTCTTGCAACAAAACAGAGAGATTCTACTGAATTTGGATCTTCTTGAAAGACAGCTTTGAGTCCAGGAATTGAAGGACAATCCTTGGTCTCATGATTCTCTGAACAAATCATACATGTTTCTACAACTTTTGCATCCAAGGGACATTCCCTTAAAGCATGTTTCTTCCTACATTTCGGACAAAAGATGGCTAGAGCATCAGTTTCTGCTTTTTGCTTGTTTTGAATTTTAAGGGTGTCTAGTTGTTCACTAAGGCTCCCTAAGATATCAGTTTTGAATTCATCAAGCATATTTCCAATCTCTGCCCTACTTACTGATCTAGTTGCAGATTTGTTTGCCCTGATAAGAGAAGGATCTCTAGGCCCTTTTCTCATTTTAGATTTTCCCCTTAAGAGATGGACACATAGTTCTGTTATGTCACGAAGTGAAAGTTGAGAAATGTCTCCTTTCCCCGTCATGTTTAAAATATCTATCCATTCATCTCTGATGGATTTTAATAGAAGGGCTTTCAAATTTTCCTCATCTAAGTTGCTCATCTTTGCTCTTTTTAAGTTGTATTGAAATCTTTCAAGTAAATCCTCCAAATTTTCATCTTCTTTTTGCACCATTTTGAATACCTCATCCTTGTGATTGGTGGGCATGCAATAGTCCAGGTATCTATCCAATTTGTTTTGTTTCATATCATTCCAAGTCCTAATAGATTGGGTGACTAATCCCATGAACCATTTCAAAGCGGCTCCCTTCAATGTTGAAGGAAACAGTTTGAGTTTTTTAGAGTCTTCCATATAGTCATAGGTTCAGCACACGACTTCAAACTCAAACAGAAATGTTTCAGGATCCTTACTTCGCAATCCATAAAAGTTGGGGAGGACAGATGGTGAGATGTTTTTCATCATTGTATGAGTTTCCTCATCAACTATAGGGAATCCAAACGAGTTGTCTCCTTCCCTATTTCCTCCATTATTACCTCCACCTCCACCATTGTTGCCTCCATTATTTCCTCCTCCTCTACCTCTACCTCTACCTCCGAATCCATCTACTACTTCCTTTGTCATGATAGTTACTTTAGAGTCCTCAGAGTCCTCTGGTTCTTCTATCAAGGGAGGATGAGAGGGAGTTTCTTCCTTTTCCTCTTCAGGTGATTCTACTTCTTTAATTACAATATGCTCTCTTGTAGAAGTAAAGAAAGGGTCTTATTCTAAATGATATTTGGTAGATGGTGTAGGAGAATCCTCTAATTCAGCTACTCCTTAAGACTAGGGGTAGATGGTGGTGAATCTTGTCTATGCCTTGAAGAAGATGGAGTTGTGAAAATCAAACTCTTGGCTCTAGCTATAAACCTTCCCCTAGAATCTCTTGCTCTATGCATGCCATTTTTTTTTATTTTTTAAGTTGGGATAATAATTCTCTTTATGATCTTCCAGGTCACACTAGGTGCAAGAAGAGAGCATACTTAAGAAATTATTGAACCAATAACTCTCTTTTCTGATCCTCCAGATCACACTAGGTGCAAGAGGAGAGCATACTTCAAGAAGTTATCAAATTTTCCCTTCTTTTTATTGTTTTTTTTTTAAAGAAATTGGCTACCTAGTTACACTTCCCCGGCAACGGCGCCAAAATGTTTGGTCAATTTAGTGTGTCCTAAATTTCTACATTAATTTGTCAATCCGGGATTCGTAAGCTGACGAAGTGTGGTGCACTATATGTGCAAGATAACCTATCTCTTACTTTTTGTCTTTTTTGGGTTTTTTATTTTTCTTGGGGGTTTTTATCTTGGTTGGTTTCCTAATGTGAGATGGAAATTCTAAAAGACAAGTATGGATATAAATGTTCAAGGCAATGATGTCCTTTATAATGATTTCCCAAACTTCAAACTTCAACAGGGTTTTAAAACATGTAATGACAAAATTAATTCCTAAAAGAAAATGAAAATGTGCCACTATACTAGTCAAACAAACAATGAACTATTGATCATGAAACCCATTACCCTTGCTGCTATCTAAATACAAAAGAAACTATGCTCAAAGAAATCCAAGAATTGCAAGCAAAGTAAAGCTAAAATCAAATTACATCAATTCATATTCTGACCCCTCACCATTAGTCTCGCTATGGCTTTCGGAGGTAATCATAAACAACTTGAGAAATCTGATATCTAATTTGCAGAAAAATAAACTAATATCAAATTACACACTCATACTTCAATCCCTCACCATTAGTTTCGCTATGGATTTCAGAGGTAACTGATAATGACATGAGCAATTTAATATCTAACTTGCAGAAAAATAAACTAATATCAAACTACACACTCATACTTCAATCCCTCACCATTAGTCTCGCTATGGCTTTCGGAGGTAACTAATAATGACATGAGTAATTTAATATCTAATCTAACTAATAAAGAAAATGTACAAAACTGAAATAAATAAAACAGTGCTGGAATTAAAAGCTAAGAAAAATAAATCAGCAAAAGGACAAGACTGATTTCATGTCATTAGTCATTGTAAAACTATGTGGAAATGCCCGGGCTGCCTACTGTAATCTGGAACAAAGACACTGATCAGTTAACAACAGTATAAAGCATGAAAAATTATGGACAGAAATAAAACGTTAATACCATAAGAGATGTAATATATACACGTGAATAACTATGGCATAATGAACGTAAGGGAATAAAGCATGAAACTATACAGCAATAAACAAAACCTCGGCGTGTGCAGGGGCCCTCTGCACAATCCTCGGGCAACAGCTATCAACCACAAATTATGCTTATGAACAGAGTCTTCTCATGTATTCAAAACACAGTCATAACAAGGAAATAATGTCACGGCACAGTGGGCTTTCTTTTCAGCAAAATTACATTACAGAAGCTAGCTACTATGCGTATGAGAACGCATTATTTATAACAGAGGATGACATAACTACTTTCCTACAATCTGTGCTGATAAAAGACACGTGAACAACCACGTCCAGAAATCTAGCATTATGGTTGCCGTGAAGATTAAATCTATGGAGGGTGGCCGTTGGATTCGGCTTATGGAGCAGTTCACAAGTGTTGATATGTCCCCTGAGATTTAGGAATGGCCACGCAAGTCTTCACGTGGTGAAAAACGGAGTTCTGTCACCGTAGGACTCTTAGGTTGACCACCGCTTGACTACCTTTGACCACAGCCTTCTTTGGTGAATTCGACTGAGCCAATAGGACTCGGTCCATATCCATGTCATTTCCAACTTGCCCATGTGGCTTGATTTGCCTGAAGACACCTGCAATATAGACTTTAACAAAATGGCTGCGGAAAGTTGAAGCAGCTGCAGAAAGTGACAAGATTCCGCAGCTCAATGAGAAAAAATATAATTCAAACAACATACACAAAACATAGTTAAAAACCACTTTAAATGCTATTTTATGATTAATATGCAATGATGTTGATGACTTAGGAGGTCCAGGTAAATGGAAAAAGTCTAGAAATGTGTATAGGAAAGATGCAAGTTTGGGACTCAACAACCTCCGTTGAGCCTTTTAAAGCAGTAAAACCACCTATGCAGGATTTCATAATAGTTTGTCGTCATGTGCAGGTTTAATGGTGGATTAATCCACAGGTCTCCCAAAGCCAATGAAATAGTGGCTAAGGGACTGAGGGGTCGAATTTCCTAGCTTAATAAAATGTTTTATGGACATGATTACAAATAAAACCCTCCAGTGTAGCAAGAAACCTGTGCAGACACAAATATAGGGAATATTAATGAATATTAGCGAAGAAATCAAAGGATTAAAGGTTAATACAGTCAGAAAAGGACAGAGAGCCCGAAAGATGCTCAGAAGAAGCCTTAAAGCACAAATTAAAGGAAAATCAGTGTTTAAAGAGGGCTAAAACAAGACAAATCAACAGAAGAAAGTCTCGAAAGCCACACCTACAAAAGTATTTATTTCTCCAAAGGACTAAAAGGTCACCTGTAGTCTACTATTCTTCTCAAAGCCACCGTGACAGCCATCCTAATGGAAAAACCCCATTAAAACTTTCAGAACAGTTATTACACAGTCGTGGAGCTACAAAACCCAAAAAATGGCAGTTTACTTGTCAGAGAGGTCAAACAGGGTACTTCAACCACAATTTCTTCAAAGAACACACTTCGGAGTTACTACCAGACCTACCAGATATGCCTTAAAGACATAAAAACTACTAAAATGGTCCAAGAAGTTAATGTGATATTTATTAAGAAGAATGGGCATACGAAAGAACCCCTACTCTGTCTTAATTGATCCATGGAGACCATTTACTCCACTACTCTTCCTTCTTCACCTATATGTATTCACAGAAAACTCATGGTAATGGTTGGAAAATTGTTAATTGTCTGAACTGTTATTGAGTAAGAGTTTATGAGTAGTTGTAATATAGTAGGCTGGGAAGAAAAGCCTTGGACTATAAAAGCTATTGGACTCAAAGTATGTAACTGGTTTTGCACATCAATAGACAAGTAGATTGATTGGATCCTAATCTAAATCATTGGTGATGTTATTCTCACTATAATTGTTATCCTCCTTATGTTTCCACTGTGTTCATATTCTCTGATAAAGAACAACAAATATAGAGTAGGATTTACTGCAAAGTACCCTAGCTATCACTGATAAATATTTATCTTTATCTTCTCTTCTAAATGTGTATTTGAGAATGATTTCAATAGAGTATAACCAGTCAAGGAATGTTGGTTAGCCCATGTCTTGCTGAGTAGAACTTGAGATGTTATTCTTGAATTATCTTTTCACTGCATGCTAAGTAGATTTTTAATCAAGGAAGTCTATGGTTAGCCCTGTCCCTTATTTAGTCTTAAATAGCTGTTTTGAATACTTCCCTTAAAATTATTCTGAAATCAGGTTAGGTTAAAAGTCCCTACCTGATCTTAGGTGACTTTTGATGTTATCTTAAATGCCTTATTCTTAAGAGTATGTCAAAAGCAGGATAGGTTAAAAGTTCTTCCCTGATCTTAGGCTACCCTTTGTTTTCTTACATGTTGTTTCTTTCACCTCACTCCTTAATGTTTCATACCACCAAACTCAACTTAAAATATCTTCTGATATAGATGACTTGCCCTTTGAAAGCCCTTGAATATTTGTTGTGCAAGTAAATCCTTTTATGACTCCATAGCCCAATGGTTTAACAATGTTTTTTTGACCTATCTTCCCATGCTGAAACATCCTTCCACTTATTTCCTCCTTCACTTCACATGACCTTCTCATTTAATGATTCCCAACCAAAAAAAACAAAACCGTTGTACTTCATAACTATCCTAATATAAAATCATAAGCCTTAAAGATATATTCTTTGAAAACACACATATATAGAGATCCCTCTTTGAATCATGGAGGGCTAGATCCTAGGATTCCAAAGTCGTTCTGATGTTGCCTTGTCCTTTGGTATGCCAATCTGCCAAATCACAGGGACCCCAACATAATGGCGACTCCACTGGGGAATTTTGAGTAAATTTCATCTTAGACATCCTTAAGAGCTCAAAATACCCACAACAGCCTTAGATAGGTAGTTAATTACTGATGGTGGACAACAACTCATCTTAAAACATTTGAAATCATCCACCCAGCGACTCCACAACTCCTAAAAGACCAAAAGACTTCACTGGTAATCAGCAGGCCTGTTGATTACTCCTGGTTTCACAAAGACTCCACTGGGGCATCCCACACTACCATTAAAACATCATGCACACCCATGATTAGGCAACTTTGAGGATTAAGCTTTCTTTGTTAAAGACTAGTTTTCCTCTAAAGATTGTCATATCTAGCTGACTTGCTTCTCTTTGGGTCTGAATCTTAACATACTGGCTTCAAGAATAATTCATACCAGAGCATATCCAGACCCAAATCCTTCTGAAATAGTTGATAATCCAGAAAACATTCTTAGGAAAGCTCCTATATCTACAGATCCAACTATTTTCAGTTCAATTCACTGAGCTAATTTTGTCCCTGAAAACTTTTCAGATCTTCAACAGATCCAAGTTGACTTAGATTTTCCAAGTAATTTTCCAAGAACTAAGTCACTCAATGCTATAGATCAGACAGATTTTGAGCCTCCAAGTTCACCACAACATAGTGGCCAACATATTAGTTGTAGAGAAACCCCTCCATCCACACCTCCTGATCTTCATTTCATTCATAAATTTGGTTTCTCTCACCCCAAATCTGCTCAACAATCTCTTGCTAGTCCAAACACTTATGTCATCCATATAACCACTGTTCAAACCACTCCATTCCTCCCACAAAATCCTATCATGGCAGCATGGTATGCTCCACTAGTGTTACCACAACCTCTGGTTCCTTTACCCAATGAATATCAGTCCAAAATTCCCCGTTTCACTGGAAACGAACCTACTACTGCCCAACATCACGTCCATAAAATGAATGATGCCTTTGATTATATGGAAATAGAAGATGAGACCATCAAAATGAGGATTTTTGCCCAAATTTTAGGAGGAGAAGCCAAGAAATGGTTTAAGGCTTTAACTCCTAATAGTATAAATGATCTCCCTTCTTTACATCAAACATTCATAAACAAATGGGAAATTAGTAAGAACCCTCTCCAAATACTTTCATATTACAACAACCTCAAGAGAAACCCTAGGGAAAGTGTTCAGAATTATTGCACTAGATTCAATAGTGTTTATAACGCACTACCCCCAGATTTGAAACCACCACAAGGCTTAGCTTTGGCCAAATTCCCCGAAGGATTTGATCCTGAAATGGCCTATCAGCTAAGAGAAAGGGACCCCTTGACTTTAGAAGACATGAAGAAGGGAGTTCTTAGTGTGGAAGAAAATATGATTGAGAAGAGAGCTAGGATGAGGACTAAAAATAAAGTAACTTATAGGGAAGACACTGCACCTTCCACCTCTGACTCAAAATTAGACCATCTAGCCAAGAACATGGATAGGTTGGAAAGAATGATGGAGAGGTTTGTTGTCCAGACAAATGCTCAGAATAGGAACCAACCTCAAAATCAGAATCAGAACTCTAGGAGAAACCACCCTCAGATTAGACAAAGAGATACTGATCAACAAATCAGACCTCCATTTCAAGAAAATTATGTTGATAAAGATGAGGGAATGATAGAAGAGCCAGAGGGAACTGTTATAAACATGTTGGGAGTAAGTAATGAATACCCTTTCTTTTTCACAGAGGATGACCTGGCCACATATACATATTATGATAATGAAGGCTTAAAATCCGAAGACTATAGGCAAGGCTTTGAGAATGCCATCATGCAGGTCCGTGAGCAATATGACCTTAGGAGAAAAAAGAACCAAGAAACTCCCCAAACAAAGACCTCTAAAAACGATGTTAAAAATAGATCTGAAAATATGGTTAGAAAGGTTGCTGAAAACAACAAAACAACAGCTGAAAGTTCTGGTAAAAACAAGGGGAAACACACTCAAACCACTGATCAATAGAGTGTGGACCCTAACAGCACTAGCACTTCAGCTAGTACCCCTGTAAAAACAGTTTTAACCGATGTACATAGTAAAAACGAGCAAGCCAATTTTGCTGATAAGTTAGTGACTAACAAGACAGATTTCAACCTTTCAAAGAATCAGTTCCCATTCAATTTGGAAAGTTAAATTGCTAAAATGAAGATCTATGTCCCTCTCAGTGAGTTAGTCACTCAATATTTATATAAATGTCAGGTGTTAAAATCTTTGAACATAGAAGAAAATAATGACTCTGTCAACTTAAATGATGATCAACCAACCCTTTTATTTGGTCCTAAAATTGAAGGAAAGTTCCAAGAAGGAGTGGTCCCTCCTTTCTATGTTAGTTTGAATATCCATGATAAGATTTTACACAATGCTATGCATGATTCAGGGGCTTATCATAACCTCCTGCCCAAAGTAATCATGGAGAGATTAGGCCTTGAGATAACCAAACCATATAAAGATTTGTATTCTTTCGACTCCAGTAGAGTAAAATGCTTAGGCCTGATTAAATATCTTTGTGTAAACTTGACTCAGATCCCAGCCAAGTGCATAGTGATGGATGTGGTAGTGGCTGATGTACCCCCCAAATATGGCATGCTTCTTTCAACATCATGGGGTGCTAAGCTTCAAGGTACCATGCAAATGGACATGACATATGCCACCATCCCTGTTTTCATCCAACTTAGAAGACTTTATAGGTAATCCCACATGAAATTTATGCTGAGTAGTCAAGAAAAATCAGAAAATTCCCCTCTTTATTATGTCCATACAAACCTAGACTCATTCATTCTTTTCAATGATAAAAGCTTTGGTGAACTAGAGTTGGATATTGAGCAACCACCCAACATGACAGAAAACATGGAAGGAGAGAATGGAGAGGGAGGGGCTCTCAAACAGTTTGCTGAATCAGAAAATTATAGCAAACAAAACAAAGAGTATGAACCACCCATTGTCCATCAGCTTAGTGAAAATCATGAGAGTCAAGAAGAAAGGCCTCAACTCCATGAAAAATTTAAGGAACAAGACCAACATAAACACGTTGCAGAACCCATAAAACTGCATGATGACAGTCAGAACACACATGACAAAGGGGATAGGAATGAAAAAAACAACAAGTCTGAAACTAGCCCTCTTTGGAGTATGAGTTTTGATGGGTCTTGTAATAGAACTGGTGCAGGAGCAGGTGTGTGGCTTCACAACACAGAGAATAATTACACCGAAAGCCATTCATACAAGCTAAAATTCCAATGCACAAATAACATAGCAGAGTATGAAGCACTCCTCTTAGGACTATAATTACTGAAAAAATTAGGAGCCAGGAGGATAGCTGTTCATGGAGATTTTGAACTGATCATTAGGAAGATAAATGGAGAGTACATTGCCAAGCATCCGAGACTAAGAGCCTATAGAAATGATGTCGTGGACCTCTTGAAAACTTTTAAGGAATATGAACTTGTTTTTGTCCCTAGAAGCCAAAAAAATCTTGCCAATGGTTTAGCTTGCGCTGCCAGTTCATGTCAAAGACCCTATGACAGCAAAAAATTCATAGTCCAAGTGAAATATAGACCAATTGTCCCAGACAATGAAAAATATTGGCAGGTCTTCGAGGGAGATAAACAGATTGAGGAATTCCTGCAGTTCAGAAATGATTTTGAATTGCCAAATTTAGACTCAAAGTATGATAAAGAGTGTCTCAATGAGGAACAACTCATTGAAAAAGAACCTCCTCCCATTACAGAAATAAATCTGCTAACCAAAGAGTTTGAAAATCAAATAGAAGAGTACATAAACTCAGAAAGGGAAGACATAGAGGTACTACAGTCTAAAGACAAAGGCTTACCCAAAGGACTAGCACCCCTAGAAGACTTGTTTGATTTTAATGACGTTGCCAAGAAACCAACAATCGAACCCACTGAATCCGATATTGAGGAGTGCAATATAGGAAGTAAAGACAAGCATAAAATGATTAAGTTATCTAAGTTCCCAGCTCACATGAAACTGAAATATATTGATTTGTTTAAAGAGTTATCTGATGTATTTGCTTGGAGCTATGAGGATGTAAAGGCATATGACACAGAGACCATTCAGCACAAGATACCACTTAAAGAAAACCAAAAACCATTTAGGCAAACATTACACAAAATAAACCCTGTGCAGTTACCTCTGGTTGAGAAAGAAATTAGAAAAATGTATGATGCTGAAATTATTATCCCTGTGAGATACTCAGAGTGGGTATCTAATCTTGTAGCTGTGAGAAAGAAATCAGGATAAATAAGGCTCTGTATTGACTTTAGGAACTTGAGCAGAGCCTCATTAAAAGACAATTATCCCTTGCCTAAAATGGAGCACATCTTACAAAGGATAGTTGGTTCCAAGAGGATTTCTTTGCTAGATGGCTTTTCATGATATAATCATATATTGGTACTCCCTGAAGACCAACTAAAAACAACCTTCACTACTCCTTAGGGCACTTTCATGTATGTGAAAATGCCTTTTCGATTAATGAATGCAGGTGCCACCTTTCAAAGAGCCATGGATATTTCTTTCTTGGGGGAAATAGGCCACTTCATTGTGATTTATTTAGATGACATTATAGTCTATTCCAAAACAGATGAAGAACACCTGGTACATCTAAGAAAGGTCTTTGAGAAATGTAGAAAATTTGGGCTATCTTTAAATCCCAAGAAGACATTGTTTGGTCTTCAAGAAGGTAAACTTCTTGGTCATATCATATCTAAAAAAGGGATTAAAATAGACCCAAAAAGGGTTGAAGGTATATTGCAGATCAGTCACCCCAGAAACATCAAATAACTTCAGTCTTTCATTGGAAAGATTAATTTCTTAAGAAGGTTCATACCCAACCTGGCAGAACTCCTTAGGAACATGAAAAACATGCTAAAGAAAGATATAGGAGTTAAATGGATCTTAGAAGCAAAGAAATCCTTCGAACTGGTAAAACATACACTCACCCAAGCACCAGTCCTTATCAGTCCTAATTTCACTAAGGACTTCCTCATATTTTCATTTGCATGAGAACATACTGTGTCTGCTGTCCTATTACAGAAAAATCCAGAAGGACAAGAGCAACCAATTGCATTTTTCAGCAAGGCATTAAGAGATGCACCTCTAAAATATAATATCATGGAAAAACAGGCCTATGCTTTGGTCAAATCCTTGAAGGATTTTAGATTTTATATCTTACACTCTCACATTATTGCATTTGTGCCTCATATAGTGGTAAAAGACATTTTGTCACAAGACCTTGATGGAAAAAGAAGAAAGTGGATTGGTGTGATATTGGAATATGATTTGGAAATTAAACCCACTAAACTCATCAAGGGTCAAGGCCTGGCACAATTAATGGCTAAATCTAACTTGCAAGCACTTGATATAAACATGATAGATGCATTAGTTGGATAGGAAGAATTACCAGCCCCACTTATTGATATCATTTCCTCAATTCATCGTGGTATGCTAATATTTTTTATGTGCTTACTCATCTCAATGCCCCTCCTGATTTGTCTAAAACAAAGGCAATATTCTTGAAGTTAAAGGTTGTTAATTACTTCATTTTAGATAAATTTCTATATTATAATAATGCCAGTGATTTATTGCTTAAATGTTTTCCTGAGGTTGATGTAGATAGGATCAAGCTTGAGTTTCATGAAGGAGAATGTGGAGGCTACCTTAATTGGAAAAAAAACTGCTAATAAAATCCTTAGAGCTGGCTATTACTGGCCCACCCTCTTTCAATATGTCCACAAAATGATAGTTGCCTGCTACAAATGCCAAATCTTTGAAGGCAAGAGAAAACTACTTCCCTTACCCTTGCAACCACCCTTACCCTTGCAACCAATCATTGTTGAAGCTCCTTTTCAACAGTGGGGCCTAGACTTCATTGGGGAAATCCATTCTGCCTCATCTGCCCAACATAAATGGATACTCACAGCCACTGACTATTTCACCAAATGGATAGAAGCAATCCCTTCTAGGAATGCCAAAAATTCAGTTATCATAAAATTCCTTGAAGAACATATCCTGTCTAGATTTGGCTATCCTAGGAAAATTATCACGGACAATGCTGCTGCATTTGGTTCTAAAAATATGGTTGATTTCTATCACAGATATCAGATTGTGTTTTTTCATTCCACAACTTATTACCCTCAAGGTAATGGGCTGGCAGAGTCTTCAAATAAGATCCTGATAAACATAATAAAGAAGCTGCTGGAAGAAAATCATAAGTCATGGCAGAACAAGTTGATACATGCTTTATGGGCAGATAGATTGACAACAAAGAAATCAATTGGAATGTCCCCCTATCAGCTGGTTTATGGAGTAGATGTAGTTTTTCCTACCAGTTTAGGAGTGCCAGTGATGAATTTGGTCCAAGAAATACAGTCAGAAGAAGATAGCATGATGAGAAGGATAAATCAGACCATAAATCTTCAACAAACCAGGGAAGAAGTTTATAATAGAGCACAGAAAGTACAAGAGAATATCAAAAAGTTGTTTGATAAGAGGAAAAAGGCCAGTGATTTCAAGATTGGTGACAAATTACTCAAATGGGATTCCAGGAGAAAAGATAAGGGAAAACATGGCAAGTTTGAAAATTTATGGCAAGGCCCTTACATCATTCAGTCTTCCATTGGCCATAATGCATTTTTTCTACAAGAGATGGATGGTATAGACCTGTTTGGGGGTCCTGTCAATGGCATGATGCTTAAGAATTATTTCTTCTAAACTCTCAGTTTAAAGCTTTCACTCTTCATTGTAGATATCATTGCTTCGTTTTATTTTAAAAAAAAAAAATTTGGAAGTGTGGAAGCCTAAATGCCACTACTTGAAAGAACACTGCTATTTAGTCATACAACCTAATCATAACTAGATAGATTTCAATTTACTGCTAATAGGTTAGTCAATTAGATTTTCCAAATAGTTTAATCTTGGCTTATCAGTATTTTAGATTAGGATAGAAAAATAATTGGTTCTAATATGCTCAAAATCTGAACCAAAGAATCAAATGAAATATGGCTCTAACAAGCTCAAAACCTGAGCCAAATAAAGGAAAAAGACTGGTTCTAACATGCTGAAAACTTGAGCCAGGTAAAGAAAGAAGACAGATCAAAAAGGATCAAAGTCAGAGCTGAAGGAAATAAGGAAGGACTTTCATTGTTGTCAGATCTTCAAGCCTTCCAAGTTTTGTTCTACTATTCTGTAAATAAAAGTCTATGTGCAGCTAGTTTCTTTTTCCATAGACACTACAGGAAATCAGACAACTTAATCCTGGTTTTTCCGTGTTTAAATTTCTGTTTTAAAATATAGAGAATGAAATCTGTCAGATAGCTTAATCCTAACAGATAGTAGTTAGGTAGAGAAGCTAATGAGTTCAACTGTTTAATCTGGACTCATGGAAGATATAAGGGTAGTTTTAGATTAGTTTCCTGCTTTCAATAAAAGAATAAAATGTTGATGTCAAAGGTTTGCAAGTCCAAGTGCACCTTATGAAGAAATTTTTTTGGGGAATTAGGTTGTGTAGGTAGTTGTTTGGGGAAAGAAGTCTGTTTGCTGATATAAAGTATTGGTCATCTTTTTTAAGCAGCATGATCAAGGAAGAAAATGTTGTCAAGGATAAAGCATTGATCTACATTCCAGAGATAAAGTTTCTAAGGTTCTTGACACCTCCAAGGAGCTACCATCCCCAAGTTGGAGCCGTTGTTAGCCATCCATAATTTTCACATATGCTAAGGATGGCTAAATATGTTCTTAAGCCTTCAAGAGATTATTGTCATGGATAACTACTCATTCTTGAAGCCTTCTGGTGTCTTCTGACTTGAGAATAATCTTCACTGTTGTTTCCTTAAAAAGAAATCCTCAAAGAAAGCCCTACTATTATAAGAGAGACTGTTTTCAGACCCATTTTCCATCATTGTTTCCCTTTGGAAAATCCCTCTAAGAGGCCTCTTCATTTCACCCATTTTCCCATTTTTTACCCTTTACTTCCTCCAAATTCCCTTTAAAACCATGAAAATCCCCTTTATTTGGCTTTAAAGCCCTTCCTCTACTCTATCAAAACCTTTAAAAAACCCATTTCGGCCTTTAAATCCGATAATTTTCATATAAATAGATTTAAGCCCCTGCGGGCTTAGTTCTCAGCCCCTTCCCCCGTATAACCATGGACCCACGACCGTTGGCTATAGGTATTTAGCCCCTTTCTCGCTATAGGAGGTCGCTCTGCCCCTTTTTTTCCCTTTGTATATTCATTTTTCCTTCCACGTGATGGTTTTACCTCCGAATCAAACTCCATCGTTGATCTCGCAGATCCAACAGCCATCGGCGGATCACCCCATCACAAATCGGCCTTCCATCGGTCCCACGTCCCTTTCCCTTTTCTCTGTCGATGCGAAGTCCTGACTCCATCTCAGCCATCCATTTCCCCCAAGATCTGACGGCTATCCCCCATCGCATCGAGCTTCACCTTTGTTCCCCTCCACCTTCCTTTCTCCGCTGATATGATCCCCTGATTCGATCTACACCGTTGATCCCGATCCCGATCGGACGGTCTGCGCTATCTCGCATTGCATCGTCACTTCCCCATCACATCTAGTTTTCCTTTCTTTTTTCTTTCTCGCGTTTCCTGCTCTACCGATGCGATCTCGTGATGAAATCTCCACCATCGATCAAGACTGATCGGACAGTCTGCATTGTTTCGCACTATTGTTTTCACTTCTGCCTATCCATCCTCCGCGATCAGATATTCACTATTGATCTAACTCCTTCAGATCAATGGCCCTCGCCTCATCGCTTTTTTGCCATCCCTCCACCCCGTTTACTCATGTTTTCCTTTCTATGATAAAATCTTGACCGTCCATCTCCCAATCCGACGGCTCTCATTGATCCTTCCCACTGCTCTCCCTCCACCGTTGATCTAACCCTCCTAATCGGATGGTCATTGCCCTGTCGCACTATCGCTTTTCCTTTGCCCATTCGGTCATTTCTGCCATTCCCCGATACAATCTCCACCATCGATCTACACGTCTCCTTGTAGATTAGACGGCTGGGATTTCATCACACACAAACTCGTCTGTACCTCCAGTGCCCCCGCAATACACATTTTTCTTTCAATTTCCCTTATATTCCTACTGGTCCCACCCGACTACACGGGGCCTTCCCATTGTGTTTCCGTGAGATCTCCACCATTGATCTGTCTTCCCCCCCAGATCCCATTTTGTGTCCATTTTTCTCCCCCTCCCCCTCTGAGCACTTTGAACGCAAAATGGGTGGTTTTCAGGAGCATATGTGTCAGTCGTTAACATGTATCGTGTTCCCCCTGCTCATTACCACTTACCGCCTTCACCCCATGTGAAAACCGCTGCCGGTTTTCTAATACTGCCTATCCACTATTTCATGCCAAATTCAATTTTTGTGGATTTTTTCTAGTTTTTTCCTATGAAACCTTTCCCCGTTGCATTCACCTTACCTCCTCACTGCTCCATAACCTCTGCTAAGCCTTTTGAAGTAGTAAAACCACCTACGTAGGATTTCATAATAGTTTGTCTTTGTGTGTAGGTTTAATGGTGGATTAATCCATAGGTCTCCCATAGCCAAAGAAACAGTGGCAAAGGGACTGAGGGGTCAAATTTCCTAGCTTAATCAATTTTTTTATAGACATGATTACAAATAAAACCCTCCAGTGCAGCAAGGAACCCGTGCAGACACAAATACAAGGAATATTAATGAAGATTAGTGAAGAAATCAAAGGATTAAAGGTTAATATAGTCAGCAAAGGATGGAAAGCCTGACAAATTATCAGAAGAAGCCTTAAAGCATAAATTAAAGGAAAATCAGTGTTTAAAGGGGGCTAAAACAAGACATATCAGCAAAAGAAAGTCTCGAATGCCACACCTACAAAAGTATTTATTTCTCCAAAGGACTAAAAGGTCACCTGTAGTCTACTATTCCTCTCAAAGCCACTGTGACAACTATCCTAATGGCAGAAACCCATTAAAACTATCAGAACAATTATTACACAGTCATGGGGCTACAAAACCCAAAAAATGGTAGTTTACTTGTCAGAGAGGTCAAACAGGGTACTTCAGCCACAGTTGCTTCAAAGAACACACTTCGGAGGTAGTACCAAACCTACCAGATATGCCTTAAAGACAGAAAAAATACTAAAATGGTCCAAGCAGTTAATGTGATATTTATTAAGCAGAATGGGCATTCGAAAGGACCCCTACTCTGTCTTAATTGATCCATGGAGACCATTTACTCCACTACTCTTCCTTCTTCACCTATATGTATTCATAGAAAACTCATCGTAATGGTTGGAAAATTGTTAATTGTCTGAACTGTTATTGAGTAAGAGTTTCTGAGTAGTTGTAATATAGTATGCTGGGAAGCAAAGCCTTGGACTATAAAAGCTATTGGACTCAAAGTATGTAACTGGTTTTGCACATCAATAGACAAGCAGATTCACTGGATCCTGATCTAAATCATTGGTGATGTTATTCTCACTATAATTGTTATCCTCCTTATGTTTCCACTGTGCTCATATTCTCTAATAAAGAACAAGAAATATAGAGTAGGATTTACTGCAAAGTACCCTAACTCTCACTGATAAATATTTATCCTTATGTTCTCTTCTAAATGTGTATTTGAGAATGATTGCAATAGAGTATAACCAGTCAAGGAATGTTGGTTAGCCCATGTCTTGCTGAGTAGAACTTCAGATGTTATTCTTGAATGATATTTTCACTGCATGCTAAGTAGAGTTTTAATCAAGGAAGTCTATGCTTAGCCATGTCTCTTGTTTAGTCTTAAATAGTTGTTTTGAATATTTCCCTTAAAATTATTCCAAAGGTAGGCTAGGTTAAAATTCCTTACCTGATCTTAGGTGACTTTTGATGTTATCTTAAATGTCTTATTCTTACGAGTATGTAAAAATCAGGATAGGTTAAAAGTCCTTCCCTGATCTTAGGTTTCCCTTTGTTTTCTTACATTTTGTTTCTTTCACCTCATTCCTTAATGTTTCATACCACCAAACTCAACTTAAAAGATCTTCTGATATAGATGAATTTCCCTTTGAAAACCATTGAATAGTTGTTGTGCAAGTAAACCCTTTTATGACTCCATAGCCCATTGGTTTAGCACTGTTTTTTTTACCTATCTTCCCATGCTAAAACATCCTTCCACTTATTTCCTTCTTCACTTCACATGACCTTCTCATTTAACAATTCCCAACCAAAACAAACAAAACCCTTGCACTTCATAACTAGCCTAATATCATATCATAAGCCTTAAAGATATATTCTTTGAAAACACGCATATAGTGAGATCCCTCTCTAAATCCTGCAGGGCTAGATCCTATGATATCAAAGTGGTTCTGATGTTGCCTTGTCATTTGGTATGCCAATCTTCCAAATCACAGGGACCCCAACACTCTTGACATTTGGAGCCCCATGCATGATTCATGAGATGCATGAGGAGGAGGAAGATACCAGCGCTGGTATAGTAGAAGAGCAACCATCATCAGTACCAGTATTTGTAGAGACCATTGCACTAGTTGGAGGAACTCTTGTATATGTGCAAGATGTTCCCGAGATTCAACTTATCTAAGGTTTTCACATACTTTAATCTCATATTATTTCAGTACCTCACATTGATATTTGTGAGACAATGCCATCTAGGCAAGTGCAGAACCAAGGATTAGATCACCTTGATGATTTGGAGTAGAAAATTATCACTGCACAGAGGACCATTGATTTGATCAAGGAGAAGATGTATTGCTATCCCAGTTTGTCATGGTTGACTACACCAAGTACTTTGTGTTGAAGTGTGGAGTTGTAGAATATGGGAGGAGCACAGTCCTATTTAGTACAATGCCTAACTATGAGTTTAACATTGTATGTGGCCATAATAAAACACATGTATCACCATGCAGATCTACAGCGTTGTCACTTAGCAGCAGTGATGAGATGAGGGCCCCATTATTCTTGGATAATTTTGAAGGTAGCTTCACTCATGAAGCACTGGAGGGATAGATGATAGGTGGTAGACATCTTGTGATGGGGAGTAATTTCCATTGTCAAGATGAATTTTTCTTGATGAGCTCCTCACAACTCAAAGAGGAGATTCTACCTACAGCATGTATGGAGCCTTATGGGTTCCAATGGGACATTAATGAGAGGATCTCATGGAGAGACCTATATGGAGGTGCACTTCAACATTTCATGGAGTGAAAAACTATTCAGATGGAGGTGTTAGTCATCAGTATTTTTCACTTGTTGGTGATGACTAGTTGTAACAACCAAGTTTTCTAGTAGCTGATCTAAAAAATTGTCAAATTTGCTAGCTAGAAAACACCCATAATTTTTTTTTCCCTCTTACCTTTTATTCTGCTCATGACGAGATGAAACCTCATTATCAAAGTCCTATCTAGCCTCAACCATACTAGTTTTCCCATCAGCTCTAAAGAAACAATCCAAATCTATCCAAAAAGTCCCCCCTAAGTTAGGAAGTGGCGCTTTAGGCATTTCTCCCTTAGCAAACTATCCTAAAGCCAAAGAACCTCCATCTGCTATATACCAGTCATAACAGACCTTCCCACTCTACAAATAAAGTTGGTTACAACCATAGGTCGCGCCACTAATACACCCTCAAGTCCCAACAATACATGGACTATAAGTCAAACTGATTTTAGGTGTTTTTTACAGTGTTTTAATTGATCTTTCAAGGACAGAGGCATACCAGCATCTCAGAAGACAATATTTGGCTCCACATGAGAAGATAGCTGCTTCTCAATGTGATCTTGAGCCTAGGATGTAGCCAAAGAGCAGAGAGTTTTTCATTAAGCTCTTGCGATCACATTCAAAGCCTGAAAGGACAGTGAAAGGAAAATAGCACTGTCAAAGGGCTATTGATATGACATGACTGAAAAACCTCCTTCATCTATAAGCAGAGGGTTGAATACTAAGAGCGCCTCCTTCATCTATAAGCAGAGGGCCAAAGGTAAAGTCTGTTTTTAAGTTTTTCACTAACTGTGAAGACAAACTTTGAAGTACAGTGAGACAGCAGATAAAGGTCTCTGCATGAAAATGATGATTAAAGGCAAAGGTAAATTAGTAGGCTTTAAAGTTGGTTTGCATGAGTTTCATTATTATTTGAGTTACAATGTGAAGCTAGTAGGTTCATCATCATTGAAGAAATATTGTTAAACAGATGGCCAAAAGATTCAAATAGTCTTGGGCTCAAACTAACTCCTGCCATCATGTATAAAAGAAAGCCACTATCAGCATGATTCATCAAACATCCTTCTTTGGATTGAGACAGAGGTTGAAAGAACATCATGCATTTTTTCAAGATAGGCCTCCTTCATTCATAAGCAGAGGACCAGAGCAGTGACTGATTTTAGGGTTTGACTGATCAAGAGACAAATGGTAAGAGCAGCAGAAGACAGTTGAAAGCTTCTAAACAGGGCAATCATGTCAAAAACAAAGGAAAAGCATGAGCGCTATAAAATATTAAAGAAGTTGGTTTATCTCCTATCAGAGTTTGTTTTCAAAGACAGTCTCGAGCCAATAAATGTACAAACTTTGCTAAAGGTGTGATTTCCTTAAAAGGTTACAAAACTCATCTCCTTGATGAACAAGCTTAAAATTTAGTCTCTTTTCCTTCAAACAAAACAGAGTTGATAAGTGGTTGAGAAATGAGCCATGACACAGGCCTAAGAGTGATGATTGCTTTTCAAAGGGTACTGTCTTTCCTACTCATAAAGATTTTTCAATCAAAATGACTCATCATAACAGACAGAAGGCGATCTGAGTTTAGTTTTCCAAAAAGACATTCCAACTAAACACCTATGTCCATAAATATGCAAGAAGGTTTATGGCATGTGTTTCAGATTTTGAAAAACTTTCAAAGCCAATAAGGCATGCCACTATTACAAGCAAAGGCATCTTCCTTATGAAAAGGGTCAAAGTTGGAAGAGGAGCTTAAAAAGCACCTAACAGTTTGAATCAGCCACACAGTGAGAATTATAACCTTTAAAAGAAGCAGAAGCAGGAATTATCAACCAAGTTTTTAGAGACAGGTCATCTCCTTGCAAAAGGCAAAAGATGCTTCATCAATCATTGGTTTATTTTTGAACGGATTTTCCATGTTGAAAATATCATTAAAAGATAGCAGTGGCATAGTTTCTTGTTTTAAAAAGCACAGTGAAAATGTAGTAGAGGAGTTTTGGAAAGTCCTAAACAAAACCTTTTTCATCTAGAAAAAAGTCCTCACTATGTTCCTTCTTCAAATGTCCAACTCCACTTTTGTCGAAAGATTGGTGCAAAGGGTCGTTAAAGGATTTCAAAGGTTTCAAAAAACCTCACCAAACAAGTGTGAAAGGGAGCTTGGATTTTTCACTTTCAGAAAGGTTTAAGGACCATTGCATATCTATTTTTGCATTTCCAAAGCACAAACAACTCCTTTGCTGTTCACTCTACCCAAAGAAGAGGTTTTCAAGCAAGATAGCAGAGTTTTCAAGGGTTTTTGACCACATGGCGTGCCTGTAGAGTTGCGCGGCGCGCTCAGGTAGAATTTATCCAAAGGCTTACACTACCGCGCAGCGCGCGGAGCGCTTGTAGGCGCCGGTCACATTGGCTCAAAAGTGACCCGAAAACCTTCCTGTGTGTGGCGTTCTCTCATTCAAACGTGCCGCGCATATCTCAAGCCAGCAAAACACCTCCAACGCTTTCAAAAGCTACTCGAACCCCTCAAGAAATAGCTGCTATCAATTTTCAAGGTATGTTGGGGGCAAGGGTTTGAAAAATATTGTTATAATTAAGTTGAAAGTGAAGTGGTAGTTTTTATGTCGAAGGCCTAAACTCTGCCCTCAGAAAAATAAATTAACATAAACTTGCAAATCAGAATATGCACGTTAGTGAAGGTTTTGTCAAAAAAAAAAAAAAAAAATTGTGAAGTTAACCCTACTATGGTAAAACAAAGTTAAACTCTGCCAACTACATAGTGGAAGAAAAATTTCTTGGGAGTTTTGATCTTTTGTTTTGAAAAAAATCAAGAGTTGTTGTAGTTTGTGATTGCCCAGCAGTGAGCATAGCAAAAATGGTGGGTTCCTATTGATGTTTCAAAAACCTAACAAACTGCCCTCAAACAGTCTTGAAAGGTGTAAGACAGTGTCCAAAAGGAGAGACAGAGTATTGATAGGTGTAAGACAGTGTCTAAAGGGAGAAACACATTATTTGAAAAAAGGTAAAACAGTGGTCCTAATTTCATAAACAGTAATCATTCTACAAGTTTTTTTCCATTTCAAAGTTTTCCTCGGTGGGGTAAAAAGAAAAAAATCAGTGTTGCCCTCTTTTTCTATGAAGCATGTTTTGAGTGAAGCTATTAAAAAGTTTGGAGGTTGTTCTTGTCTGACTTTGGGTGAGGAATAGTGAATACAAGGGCAGTGTTTTGGTTAAGAGGATTTTTTTCTGTTTGACTGCTACAGAGCTGTTTGTGCTCCCACCAAAACACAAGGAGCTTGATGAATTTACCTAAACACAGTGACCCTCTGACTATGTGTATGCATTTTAGTTGATTGTGTGATTGTTATTGAATTTACTTGTTGATTGGCATACAAAAGAAGAGTGAGGCATAGCTTGAGAGAGTAAATGACCACTTGGAGAAGAAATTGGAGAGGGAAAACAGGGATTTAGACCTTCAAAGGAGAATGATGAGGCATTACAAAAAGTTAAATCAATTTGCCCGGTGCAAGTTAAAGGTTGCTCAAGAAAAGCTCAAGGAGGCTAAAGGCAAGTGCCTGACACGAAAAGTGAGGAAAGACACATCAAAACTTCAGATTTTGGCCTCTGCTTCGCAACATGTTGCTGAGAACCCTTGAGGGTCATGCTCAGCAATTTTGGGCAAATTTCGACATATTTTGGTTTTTGGCATTTTTGGTTTTTGGCCAAAACTCATGGGCTTCGCCATTTCAGTTTGGGGGATCATCAAAGGAGGAGAATGGTATCATTGGATGCCATAATTTCAGGAGCACGCACTCAGTGATTTTTAGGACATTTGAAGATCATTTTCTCCCTCGAAATGGCGAAAAATGCTCGCTTTTTCTACACTCTGCCTGGTCTATCAACAAACCTTATTTTTTGGTTTTTTACACACAGGCCTATTTTTGGAGGAATTACAGGAATTAGATTGGGAAAATTCTAGTTTCTCTAGAAATTAGACACTCAAAGCTTTCCAACGAGCTATCATGAGTCTCGTTTTGACATCGGGAAGGCTACCAAACGTTGTCGGCAAGTCAAGGGACCTTTTGCTGATGTATTTTTTGAATATTTTTGTAAAAATTGAACCTTTAAAAACTGCTTTTTCCTCATGTGCGTTTAGCTATTTTTGCACATGAAAATTTATGAGAAGTCAATTTATTTCCCTTTTTTAGCATTTTTTAGATATTTTATGAGATATTTTGTGCCTTGGGCTTCGCAAAGCCTCAAGGACAAAATAAGATATTTTGGATAGGCCAATGAGATTGCAAGTTGAACCAAGAGGTTTTTCTCACTTAGGCCTATATATTCCAAAGGATTTCATTGTAAACAAGGCTGAACTTGATGATAGAAGAAATATATGGTCATATAAGCTTTGGAAGAAATACTTGTCTCATGCTTTTGGATTGTCTCTTGGATGTTCTTGGATGATGAAAGAGGATTCTTGTTGGATTCCATGACTTTGTCGAATGGTATAGTGTCTCTCTCTTTGTTTTGTTTCCTAGTTTTCATTCATAAATCCATGTTTCTTGCTTGCTATAGAACAATAGAGAACAAATTTGAGACATGCCCTTGGAGGCACCTCTAATTTCCTGTTTCTTCATAGATTCCATGTGTTCTTCATTCTTAGTCACATTAAAGAATTCTTGATTGCTCTTTAATAACTTAAGGATATTGTTTCTTGTTTCATTCATGGTTTTATGCATGCTTAGTATGATTTACGGTATTCCCTACTTACTCATGGCTAGCCATAGCTCCATCCATGAAATTTCTCTTTGACAGATTAGATTGTCATTTGTTGAACCAAGGAGGTCTTGTTCTGATCTTGCCCTTTGTCTAGAACTATGAAATCTTGTGTTAAAAGTGCCCAATAACTTGAAGTAATGTGTTTAGGCGTTTCGGCATAGTGATTTGAGTTGTTTTTCTGTCTTAAGTGTATTTCCCCAAAGTCTGATAGCCATTTCACAAAGTTAGAGAGTCATATATCTCTATGCATGGCTTGAATGTTTATTTCTATGTATTGATTAGCTTATAGTTACATTTCTCATGATTAATGGTTTTCCCTACCATGTTTATGTCAGCTATTAAACTAGTTATGCTTGAAATCCTTTGTTATTCACAAACTTGATGTCCATCTTACTCCATTTTTCCCAAAAATCCATTTTACCTCGAATCAAATCGGCCCTTCAACAACCTCGTATCACCATCTGATAGCTTTCTTGACCTCTTCAACCCCATAGCCCAGTTGATCTGACATCTTTTTACCTATCTTATATCTTTGATCAGTTTCATCCCTCACAACCAAAAAACCAAAACCAAAAAACCCACTTCATAACTAGCGCAAAATCAGAACAAAAATAATCAAACACATAGATATCGCTTACACAAATAGAGAGAGCCCTCTCTGAGTCCAGGAAGGCTAGGTCCTTGGGCTCCAAATACTGGTTTGATGTTACACTATCATTTGGCTTTCCAATCAGCCAAATCACGGGACCCTAACATAATGGCGATCACGGTGGGACACTGAGTGATAAACAAACTTAGTTTCCCTAGAAACTTTAGAGACCTTTGAGAATACTATATGGCTGACTTATCCCACCGCTCCCTAACATAATGGCGATCACGGTGGGACTTTGAGTCAAAACATCCTAGGTATCCCTTAGGAACTCTCAAAATCTCAGTCAAACTTAGAAGAGTAGAATATAGCTCTTTCACCATCTTAGCAAAATGATGATTTAGTTGTAGGAAACTCTTCCAAACCTCGCAGGCAAGCAGTCCATATAATCCTTTAGAGTAAACTCTTTTTGTTATCGCCACCCTAGCAAAGTGATGAAATAGGTTTAGAATACTTTAATAAACCATAGGCTGCACATAAAACTCAAAAAACCCCAAAACATTCTCTGATTGGCTTTTTCCCTAGTATTGGTAGTGGACCATAGCTACATCTCTATAAAAACAACCAAGTTCCACCTGGCGACTCCACTAGCCTCAAGTAGGCCTATTACTCCACTAGTCTTTATAAAGTCTCCTAGGAATGCATTAATAAATCCCAATCATGCTGATGGTGGAAAACACAGTTCAAATCCTCCACCTGGTGACTCCACAACCTTCATTAGACCAAAATACTCCACTGATAGAGAACCTTAGATTGGTTGAAGAGACACAGTGATCCTTTCTGATTAAAAAAAATGGATCCAAGGACACAAAGGAGATATGCTCCGATGAGCAGAGAACATATCCCTGGATTCCCACACAAAATGCCTAAAGACGTAGATTGGATAGAAAACCTACCTATCTTTCGAGATGAAAATATTGACGACCCATTTTTACACCTCATCAATTTTCATATACATGTATGGAGGTTAAAGGTTGAATGGCATGAGGACTACCTCATGAAAATGTTCATGGGTACATTAGAAGGAAAGGCAAGAGAATGGTATGAAAGCCTAGAACCTGGCATCTTGTTTTCTTTGAAGTATTTCCACAAAGTATTTTGTAAATGCTATATAGGGAATTGTCCATCTCTATCATTGGCTGAAAATTGTTGTGATCAATCTGAAAACCTCATACAACACCTTGTAAGCATTGATGAAAACTTAGGAAATTGGCATCCTGAGGATTTTTTAGAGGAGATCCATAATTTTATTACCCAAACTAACCATCAAGATGACCAAGAAGAGTTGATCCTAGATGAAATCCATCAAAAAATAAGAGAGGATCCACAAGAGCTCTTTGAAAAGGCGGAAACAAATAACAATCCATCTGCCCTTCCTTGTAAAATACAAGAGAACATTCATCTACAAGATCAACTTCCACAAAAAATTGAAAGAAATGGTTGCCCAATCCAAAGAAAACAGAAAATACCTCCTCCTTTAACTGGAGAGGAAATAGATCAACTTATAAACATGCAGACAACCTCTGAAACTTCATATAACCAAAACTTCTCTGATCTTTCTCCTGTTAATCTTGCATACCATAAGTCAAAAAATAGATTTGTAAATCAATTTGAAGAAAAGAAATCTGATAGTCCAATATGCATGGCTGGTGACATTACTTATATTAATGATTCTCCAAGGTTTGATCAATATGTTGATGATTATGATTTCCAAACAGAAGCTAACTTTGCAAAATACTTAGTTTTTGATTTTTGGGAGGAAGCTCAGTTTCATCAACTTGAGAAAAGTGAGCAGCCATTACAGGTCATCTATGACACTGATGAGGAGAGCCTTGAGATTTTAGAAGTAAGTGAAGAGTCTTGGACTCCTTGCTCTACTTCACTTCAGTTTGACAGAGATAACATTAACATAATTGGAAATCAACAGTTTTTTAGCTTTGATGATGAGGTTGAGGAGGATGATGAAATTCTCGAGCATGTTATAACTGAGAAGCCTTTTCCTGAAATGGTCGAGGAAATAATTTTGGACATGGAATCTTCCTTAACTCCAGATTTGCAACTACCAAGTTCCATTAATTTACAAATTGCAGATGAAGAAATAGAGGTTGATAAACACATAAGAGTTGTCACACTATCCTTTCAAGATAATTTACTGTCAAAGTGTATCCCTGCTCATCAACTTGATGACCTTCCCATAGTTTTCAGTCCACTTAATCAGAACACATCAGCTTGGAAAGAAAACTACACTGCAATATATGATGAGTCTGACAGTTCAAGTGATCATGAGCAAGGGGAAGAGTTGCTTTACCAGGAGAGTCCCAAATATAGCCAAGTGGAAGAAAGAGTAGTCCTGAAAGAAGCCTATATCTCAAATCCTCTAGATCAGGTATTATTCCAAGATCCATTTGTTGTTTTCCTTGAGAAATCTGAAGGAGTAGTAGGTTCTGTCATAAACAAGTTGCTACCAAGAATGAGAAAAAACTTACGCACTACTGTTCGAAAACAAGCCAAATGGGAGTGGCCTTTTCATTACTTCTACATCATGAAAGAACTAAACCAAGATCAACCATGCAATCATCTACTTGACTGGCTATATTGGAAAGAAGAGTTCACCAAATGAATGTATGTTGTGTATAGTTTAGACTAGGATAGATAGATAGCTGTGAAAAATAAACTCAACCTTGTGAGCATATTTTCAGTTTTAGTTTGTTTGAAGAAAAAGTGAAAAAGAAGAAAATACAAAAATAGTAAAAAGTAGAAAAAGAGGACAGTTTCTAAAAAGAAATGGTACAGCCCCATACCCAAAAAAATAGTCATTCAGAAAGCACGCAAATCTAAATGCCGCTACTAGTGCTTAAGTGTCTTATTCAGTTATCTAGCCTAATCATAGTTGAGCATGTTTTAAATTTATTTGTTGATAAGTTAGTGAGCGGAAAAGATGGTCAAGATTGTGTAAGCTTGACTTATCAAAGAGAGTATATTAGGAAAAGATACTGGTTCCACATGCCTAAAACAGAACCAAAGAGAGAAGCGGGAATGAAAAACAAATTGTGCATCTTAGCCCCGTTTTTCTAGATTTCCTTTTCGCAAAATAATATTTGTGTGCAGTTTGTCCTTTCATGCCACAAGTACATGAAAAATCAGACTTTCTAACCCTGATTTGATCATTTTAAATTTCATGTCGTAGATTAGAGAATAAAATCCTGTCAAACAGCTTAATCTTGACAGTTGATCTAGCATAGGTAGAGTAATGAAGGAGTTCATCAGTTTAATTTGAACTCCCAGCAAATATAAGTGTAGAACTAGATAGGTTCATTTTTCAAAAAATATATATTGTCAAAAAGGTCGCTAGTCCAAATGCACCCAAAGGAAGATAAAATGTTAGGAAAAATAGTGGGGTAGGTAGAATTGTCATTGATGCTAATCATGCTGTCATTTTTCAAAAATAGCATCAAGGAAGAGTAAAAATTGCGCCAATGGATAAGGCACTGGTCGTCATAAGCGAAAGATCTGAGATTCTGGACACCTCCTGAAAAGGAGTTGCCCTCCCCAAATGGAGCCACTGTTAGTCATCAGTATTTTTCACTTGTTGGTGATGACTAGTTGTAACAGCCAAGTTTTCTAGCAGTTGATCTAAAAAATTGTCAAATTTGTCAGCTGGAAAACACCCATAAAATTTTTTTCCCTCTTACCTTTCAGTCTTCCCATGACAAGATGAAACCTCATTATCAAAGTCGTATCTAGCCTTAGCCATACTAGTTTTCCCATCAGCTCTAAAGAAACAGTCCAAATCTTTCCAAAAAGTCTCCCGTAAGTTAGGAAGTGGCGCTTTAGGCATTTCTCCCTTGGAAAACTATCCTAAAGCCAAAGAACCTCCATCTTCTATAGACCAGTCATAACAGACCTTCCCATTCAGCAAATAAAGTTGGTTACAACCATAGGTCGCGCCACTAATACACCCTCAAGTCCCAGCAATACATGGACTATAAGTCAAACTGATTCAAGGTGTTTTTTACAGTGTTTTAATGGATCTTTCAAGGATAGAGGCATACCAGCATCTCAGAAGACAATATTTGGCTCCACATGAGAAGACCGATACTTCTCAATGTGATCCTAAGCCTAGGATGTAGCCAAAGAGTAGAGAGTTTTTCATTAAGCTCTTGCGATCACATTCAAAGATTGAAAGGACAGTGAAAGGAAAAATAACATTGTCAAAGGGCTATTGATATGACATGACTAAAAAACCTCCTTCATCTATAAGCAGAGGGTTGAATACTAAGAGCGCCTCCTTCATATATAAGCAGAGGGCCAAAGGTAAAGTATGTTTTTAAGTTTTTCACTAACTGTGAAGACAAACTTTCAAGTACAGTGAGACAACAGATAAAGGTCTCTGCATGAAAATGATGATTAAAGGCAAAGGTAAAGCAATAGGCTTTAAAGTTGGTTTGCATGAGTTTCATTATTATTTGAGTTACAATATGAAGCTAGTAGGTTCATCATCATTGAAGAAAGATTGTTAAACAGATGGCCAAAAGAGTCAAATAGTCTTGGGCTCAAACTAACTCCTGCCATCATGTATAAAAGAAAGCCACTATCAGCATGATTCATCAAACATCCTTCTTTGGATAGAGACAGAGGTTGAAAGAACATCATGCATTTTGTCAAGATAGGCCTCCTTCATTCATAAGCAGAGGACCAGAGCAGTGACTGATTTCAGGGTTTGACTGATCAAGAGACAAATGGTAAGAGCAGCAGAAGACAGTTGAAAGCTTCTAAACAGGGCAATCATGTCAAAAACAAAGGAAAAGCATGAGCGCTATAAAATATCAAAGAAGCTTATCTCCTATCAGAGTTTGCTTTCAAAGACAGTCTCGAGCCAATAAATGTACAAACTTTGCTAAAGGTGTGATTTCCTTAAAAGGTTACAAAAACTAATCTCCTTGATGAACAAGCTTAGCATTTAGTCTCTTTTCCTTCAAACAAAACAGAGTTTATAAGTGGTTGAGAAATGAGCCATGACACAGGCCTAAGAGTGATGATTGCTTTTCAAAGGGTACTATCTTTCCTGCTCATAAAGAGTTTTCATTCAAAATGACTCATCATAACAGACAGAAGGCGATCTGAGTTTAGTTTTCCAAAAAGACATTGCAGCTAAACACCTATGTCCATAAATATGCAAGAAGGTTTATGGCATGTGTTTCAAATTTTGAAAACTTTCAAAGCCAATAAGGCATGCCATATTACAAGCAAAGGCATCTTCCTTATGAAAAGGGTCAAAGTCAGAAGAGGAGCTTAAAAAGAACCTAACGATTTGAATCAGCCTCACAGTGAGCATTATCACCTTTAAAAGCAGCAGAAGCAAGAATTATCAACCAAGTTTTAAGAGACAGGTCATCTCCTTGCAAAAGGAAAAAGATGCTTCATCAATCATTGGTTTATTTTTGAACGGATTTTCCATGTTGAGAATAGCATTAAAAGACAACAATGGCAGAGTTTCTTGTTTTAAAAAGCACAGTGAAAATGCAGTAGAGGAGTTTTGGAAAGTCCTAAACAAAACCTTTTTCATCTAGACAAAAGTCCTCACTATGTTCCTTCTTCAAATGTCCAACTCCACTTTTGTCGAAAGATTGGTGCAAAGGGTCGTTAAAGGATTTCAAAGGTTTCAAAAAACCTCACCAAACAAGTGTGAAAGGGAGCTTGGCTTTTTCACTTTCAAAAAGGTTTAAGGACCGTTGCATATCTATTTTTGCATTTCCAAAGCACAAACAACTCCTTTGTTGTTCACTCTACCTAAAGAAAAGGTTTTCGAGCAAGATTGCATAGTTTTCAAGGGTTTTTGACCGCGCGGCGTGCCTGTAGAGTTGCATGGCGCGCTCAGGCAGAATTTCTCCAAAGGCTTACACTACCACGCGGCGTGCCTGTAGGCGTCGGTCATGTCGGCTCGACAGTGACCTGACAACCTTCCTGTGCGCGGCGTTCTCTCATTCAAATGTGCCGCGCATATCTCAAGCCATCAAAACACCTCCAAACGCATTCAAAAGCTACTCGAACCCCTCAAGAAACAACTCCTATCAATTTTCAAGGTATGTTGGGGGCAAGGGTTTGAAAAATATTGTTATAGTTAATTTGAAAGTGAAGTGGTCATTTTTATGTCGAAGGCCTAAACTCTGCCCTTAGAACAGTACATTAAAAAAAACTTGCAAATCAGAATATGCACGTTAGTGAAGGTTTTGTCAAAAAAAAAAAAAAAATTGTGAAGTTAACCCTACTATTGTAAAACAAAGTTAAACTCTGTCAGCTACATAGTGGAAGAAAAAGTGCTTGGGAGTTTTGATCTTTTCTTTTAAAAAAACTCAAGAGTTGTTGTAGTTTGTGATTGCCCAACAGTGAGCATAGAAAAAATGGTGGGTTCCTATTGATGTTTCAAAAACCTAACAAACTGCCCTCAGACAGTATTGAAAGGTGTAATACAGTGTCCAAAAGGAGAGACAGAGTATTGAAAGGTGTAAGACAATGTCTAAAGGGAGAAACACAGTATTTGAAAAAAAGTAAAACAGTGGGCCTAATTTCATAAACAGTAATCATTCTACAAGTGTTTTTCCATTTCAAAGTTTTCCTCGGTGGGGTAAAAAGAAAAAAATCAGTGCTGCCCTCTTTGTCTATGAAGCATGTTTTGAGTGAAGCTATTAAAAAGTTTGGAGGTTGTTCTTGTCTGACTTTGGGTGAGGAATAGTGAATACAAGGGCAATGTTTTGGTTAAGAGGAGTTTTTGTTATTTGACTGCTACAGAGTTGTTTGTGCTCCCACCAAAACACAAGGAGCTTGATGACTTTACCTAAACACAGTGACCCTCTGACTGTGTGTATGAATTTTAGTTGATTGTGTGATTGTTATTGAATTTACTTGTTGATTGGAATACAAAAGAAGAGGGAGGCATAGCTTGAGAGAGTAAATGACCACTTCGAGAAGAAATTGGAGAGGGCAAACAGGGATTTAGACCTTCAAAGGAGAATGACGGGGCATTACAAAAAGTTAAATCAATTTGTCCGACGCAGGTTAAAGGCTGCTCAAGAAAAGCTCAAGGAGGCTAAAGGGAAGCGCCCGGCACAGAAAGTGAGGAAAGACACATCAAAACTTCAAATTTTGGCCTCTGCTTCACAACATGTTGCTGAGAACCCTTGAGGGTCATGCCAACAATTTTGGGCAAATTTCGACATATTTTGGTTTTTGGCATTTTTGGGTTTTTGGCCAAAACTCATGGGCTTTGCCATTTCATTTTGGAGTATCATAAAAGGAGGAGAATGGTATCATTGGATGCCATAATTTCAGGAGCACACACGTAGCAATTTTTCAGGACATTTTAAGATCATTTTCTCCCCCGAAATGGCGAAAAATGCTCGTTTTTTCTACACTCTTCCCGGTCTATTAGCAAACCTTATTTTTTGGTTTTTTTACACACAGGCCTATTTTTGGAGGACTTCCAGGCATCATATTGGGAAAATTCGAGTTGCTCCAGAAATTAGACACTCATAGCTTTCCAACGAGCTATCATAAGCCTCATTTTGACATTGGGAAGGCTGCCAAAAGTTGTCGGCAAGTCAGGGGACCTTTCGCTGATGTATTTTTGGAATATTTTTGTAAAAATTGAACCTTTAAAAACTGCTTTTTCCTCATGTGCGTTTAGCTAATTTTTGCCCATGAAAAGTTATGAGAAGTCAATTTATTTCCCTTTTTTAGCATTTTTTAGATATTTTATGAGATATTTTGTGCCTTGGGCTTTGCAAAGCCTCAAGGACAAAATAAGATATTTTGGATAGGCCAATGAGATTGCAAGTTGAACCAAGAGGTTTTTCTCACTTGGGCCTATATATTCCAAAGGCTTTCATTGTAAGCAAGGCTGAACTTGATGATAAAAGCAATATATGGTCATATAAGCTTTGGAAGAAATACTTGTCTCATGCTTTTGGATTATCTCTTGGATGTTCTTGGACGATGAAAGAGGATTTTTGTTGGATTCCATGACTTGGTAGAATGGTATAGTGTCTCTCTCTTTGTTTTGTTTCCTAGTTTTCATTCATAAATCCATGTTTCTTGCTTGCTATAGAACAGTAGAGAAAAAATTTGAGACATGCCCTTAGAGGCACCTCAAATTTCTTGTTTCTTCATAGCTTCCATGTTTTCTTCATTCTTAGTCACATTAAAGAATTCTTGATTGCTCTTTAATAACTTAAGGATATTGTTGCTTGTTTCATTCATGGTTTTATGCATGCTAAGTATGATTTACGGTATGCCCTACTTACTCATGGCTAGCCATAGCTCCATCCATGAAATTTCTCTTTGACTGATTATATTGTCATTTGTTGAACCAAGGAGGTCTTGTTCTGATCTTGCCATTTGTCTAAAACTATGAAATCCTGTGTTCAAAGTGACCAATAACTTAGAGTACTGTGTTTAGGCATTCCGACATAGTGATTTGAGTTGTTTGTCCGTCTTAAGTGTATTTCCCCAAAGTCTGATAGCCATTTCACAAAGTTAGAGAGTCATATATCTCTATGCATGGCTTGCATGTTTATTTCTATGTATTGATTAGCTTATAGTTACATTTCTCATGATTGATGGTTTGCCCTACCATGTTTATGTCAGCTATTAAACTAGTTATGCTTGAAATCCTTTGTTATTCACAAACTTGATGTCCATCTTACTCCATTTTGCCCAAAGATCCATTTTACCTCGAATAAAATCGGCCTTTCAACAACCTCGTATCACCATCTGATAGCTTTCTTGACCTCTTCGACCCCATAGCCCAGTTGATCTGACATCTTTTTACCTATCTTATATCTTTGATCAGTTTCATCCCTCACAACCAAAAAACCAAAACCAAAAAACCTACTTCATAACTAGCCTAAAATCATAACACAAATAAGCAAACACATAGATATCCCTTACACAAATAGAGAGAACCCTCTGTGAGTCCAGGAAGGGTAGGTCCTTGGGCTCCAAAGACTGGTTTGATGTTACACTGTTATTTGGCTTGACAATCAGCCAAATCATGGGACCCTAATAGGAGGATGTTGGTATTCAACAATGGGTGGATACCAAGATTGAGATTGGCATGATTCATCATCCACATTGGGATGAATGGATCTAGATGAGGAGAGGGAGGTTGCCAAACTTCTTGCAGATCTACGATACTAGGAAACAGGAAGCATGGCTGCACTGGTTTCTTTTGGGTGAGTATGGATACTACCCAACATCTTACATTTGGAGGATCCATGCCATGTATATCACTGATGACATGTAGCAACAGGAGGCATGGCTACACTGGTTATTGATGAGAGAGTTTGGACATCTCATGATATATCTTATGTCCATGTATTTTCTTTTGTTTGGGATATGTCTCATGTCTTTACATGTACTTTTTTTTGGGATGTATCTCATGTTCATGTATGTACTTGGGTTTGGAACAAGGCATAAATATCACATGATGTGGCAGAAGGGAGCTTATTTGTATTGTTCTGAATGACATTCCACATGTCAATCAATATGTTCATCCTCCATGACTTGCATCATGATGATGATGTAAGGAGGCATCTAGAATCCATGTTGCTTGGTTACTGTTGGGAGAGTATGGGTTGATTTCTCCCCATACATTGCATGATATTGATGAAGGATGGAAACAGGAGGCATTACTGCATTGGCTTATATTGGGGGATTATGGTCATTGTACTTGGTATAATTATGATTTGGTGGGGAAACAAGATGCATTGCTATGGTGGCTTCTCGTGAAGGAGTGTGGCCACTACATTTCGTACACTAATGATGTGGTGTGGCAGTAAGAGGCATTACTGTGGTGGCTTATTTTGAGAGAGTATGGCTCTCATACTTATATTGATGCTGATTTAACATGGTAGCAAGAAGCACTGCTACGATGGTTTATTTTGAGCGAGTATGGCTCTCTTACTTGGTTTCATGATGATCTAGCATGGCAACAGAAGGATTTGCTACGGTTGGTGGTTGTTGATGTGATTCTTAGATCCTACATAGCCAACAAGGCTAATGATGAGAGCATTTATAGATGCAATCTACTCTATGTATCATGGTTTGGAGAGATAGTTCATGAGTTGGGACTTTCCACTTTGGGAAGGAACCACTTCATTTCATGTATCTCATGTATAGAGGAGATCTTTGGACATCATATGGTTTCCACTTGGAGATTCATTTGATGAGGAAGGGTACCTAGCTTTTCAATTGGAGGCCATTCTAGACAATCTAGAGAGACAACTTTGGAGTTGGGCATGCATTACACATTGTGGAAAATGGGGAGGCCTTCCATATGATGATGCCATTTGGAGGGAGTATGTTTGATGTAGAATCCACTTTTGCAGTTGCTTGAGGATAAGCAACATTTTGGCGGGGAGGACTGTAATATTCCCAAATTTCCTTTAGATAATTGGAATATTAGAGTTCTTAATTTTCATAATTAATTAAGTAAATAAGAGGGTGGAGGGAACCAAAAACCCCATAGATGAATAAAATCCACTTTTGATGTTTGTATGTGGATATTTTAGATCTAGATCTACATTATGGCATAGTGGAGATGTTTAGCACACGGGTGTTTCTGAGCGGAAATCCCACCCTTACCCACGGGGGACTTCGAGTACCTACTCTAGGAAGGTTTCTATTGAGATACATTCATCATCAGGAATTGATGCCATATTCATGCCACTCTCATATGCACATTCAGTCACAGGAATAGCACATTCCTTCTTGAGGGTTTGAGAGGTGGTGGTTGTTTCTAGCACTTCAGCTAGGAAACCGGTGGAGGATTCATCCTTTCACCTTGTGCTTCAAGATCAGCCTTTTAGAAGTAACATATTCATATCCAGCATTGAGGCCTTCATTTCATACCTCTATGTAGCAACATTCTTCTCGAGATCCATTTGAGGAGGGAAGTTTCTTGTATTTTAGCTCGAAATCCTATGAGGGATCATTCCTTCACCTTAGGCATATTATTTCCATCATCTGTGAGCTACATTTCTGCATCCAGCATCAGGCTAGAGAGCCTCCATCCTTAACAACGCATTTTTTAGTAGCATTTGTGAAGCAGCAGCTGCAATCAATGGAGAAGGATAGAGGAGCTAGATCTTGAGCTTCTAGCTTGAGGATCTAGTGAAGGGATCAACCCTTTTTGCATAGATCTGATTGTACACCACATTGTAGCCATATTTGATCAGATTATGTAGTAGATCTGAATACCCAACATTTTTATAGTGAAGCCCTAAGAGAGTGATTTTATTAGATTGATATCTATCGAAAATCCTTTCTGGGTTATATTGGGTATCCATCATAGAGCCCAGATCTGAATTTTCAACATCATCAGAACTCCCGAACTGCCAGATCTACATTTCTATATATTTCCAACAGTTGTAGTCCTGATATTTATAGTAGGGTCAACATAGTTTTCCTTGCAGCAGTCCAGCAGTTACACAGTCCCTCTTTCTGGATCATTTGAGAGACATTCTAGGCCATCTATTTGGCTTGAGTGTCTCATGTTTTGAGCACTGTTGTACTTGCTAACCATCTCCTATAGAATAAAATGGATCATCTATTTCTGTCTATTTGATTAAATGTTTACTTTGCTGCAATTTCAATTATTGTGTTTTAGTATTACTGCATTCTCCCTTTTGGGATATTACAAAAGGGAAGGCTTAGGTATGTGAGAATAAGAAGAGACATTTGAAAATGGAATTAAAACAAATATCTGAGGAAATGGCACAGATTCAAAAAGTTATGGATGCGGGAGTACAAATATTGGAAAACTGGAGTAGGCTAAAACATCTGGAAATGGAGAAAAGGATGATCCTTTTAATACAAGAACAAACCTAGAGATTAAAAGGCCGTGCTATCTAGCTTAAAGAAGGCGACAACAATACAAATTTTTTTCATTATTTCTCCACATGGAGGAAGAATTCTAACACTATTTTGCAGGTGAACATACAGGGCCAGTCTTTCCAGTCCATGGAACAAATACATAAAAAAAATATTTTAATGGTCTATACTTGTCAAGAGAGGTACTCGGGGTTGACAATATTTTTTGGGCTTTGGAGGAAGTCCCAAAAATGTTCATGGAGGAAGATATCATAAGTCTGAATTGGACAGTAAGTATCACTGAGGTGGAGAAAGTGTTAAAATCTTTTACCCCTGACAAAATCACGGGGCTGGATGGTTGGACCCCAGAATTTTATTTGCATTTTTCTGAGTTGTTTCTAGAGGATATTTCAAATATCATGGAATAAGCCCACCTACATGGTAAGGTACATGGTGCTGTAAAGTCAAACTTCTTGGCACTCATTCCCAAGAAGAAAAGATCATTGTATTTTTAGGATTATAGACCTATATCACTGTGTAACATGTTATACAAGGTTATTTCGAAGACCATCACCAAAATAATTAAGGTTGTATTATTAATACACATTGTTGATCAGTGGTTGTCATTGATGTCAACCCAAGCAGCACCAGGGGCTACCCTGATTTTGCATGAGATTTTTGACCTACCAAATTACTATATTCTAGGTCAAGAATATTTTCGATGGTTTCTACTTGTCGAGATGTTTCCATTGATATATGGCACACCATGTAATTCTTCACGGTTTGAGAGATATTCATGTTTGAAGTTTGTAACCCCAGTGAGTGGGCTAAAACCCCATGGGTTTGTGGCATGGGTCATTGAAAATTCAATAATTAATATTTTTTAACCTCCTAAAATCCCTCCCATGTTCACTTGTTGAAGTCCCTCTCAACCTAAGCATTTATATAAATTTTGATCCTCATATCCTCCTCATGTAGGGATTTTTCTACCTAAAACAGGTCATCGTGGAATTTGCGCTATAAATTTTTTTACTAAGCTTCAGAAGCTGAATTTTTTATGAGGCGAAGCCGAAATCCTGAGGAAGCTCCTGTAAAAATTTGAGATCAAGATGCGCAATATTTTCGAAGATATGATCTGTGGAATTCAGTGTTTTTGCAGGTTCCTGAACTTCATCTAAAAGAAGTGACCTTGGGAAAATCGTCATAACTCTCGCTCTGAGTATCGGATTGGAATTTATTAAAAATTGGCAGATATGGCATGGAATTTAGTTTTCTCTATATCAATTTTAGATTTGAATGAAGCAACAATGACACGCAGCACTCCGTACAAGTGCGCTCTACTAAACTTGTCCATTTTTAGGTCATTGTCAGAGATTGGGCATAACTTTGTCTTGAAGAATCCAAATTGGGTCAGACCTGTGGCATTGGAAAGAAGACTCAAAGGTCTACTATAGGACCGAAAATCACATATTGGAGATCTAAAATAAAAGAGATACCCCAGATTCGATAATGAGCTCCTAGAAGGCAGAAAAAACTAGACCATGTGTTGTCAAGGGCTACAAAGGACCAGACATTCTAGGGCAGAAAAGCAAAGCAAGGTGTAGCAGAGGTAAGCTCCAGGTAAGTATATTCTGTATATGCATGTTTGTATCTTAATTGCATTAGTTTCGTTGTATTATAATTTCGTTTTTTTTGTTTATCAATGACATATGGTCTTTAGGATGAGGTAAGTTTTGATATTATCATGTCATGGGTATTTCCTTGAAGAATTTTTCCAGGTATTATATATTCATCAAGATAAGAATCAATGCATGATCTAATGTTCTAAAGAGTGATAAAGGTAGCATGAGAAGAGAAGCAATCTAGGTGTAGAACAACAGCAAGAAGTTCACCGCATGAAGTTTTCACGAGGGCAACACTGCATACAGTCATTGTAAAGGTATCATTGTACTGAGTCATTGTAAAAGCATCATTGTAAAAATTGTGCAAGTGTCTATCTGCAAAGAGTTGAAGAGGCGGTGTCGGGAGGTCTAGGATCATCATTAGGTGGTTGTGTCATAGTTTGGGTTATGGTCTAGTGTGTCTTCTTCTTCTACATCATTCTATATCATTGTAAAGTGGACCATTTTCCCTGGTAAAGAGTTCATTCTTCTTTTATTCTTCTATAGGGTGGTAGGGTGGTGCTAGGCTAGTGCATGAAGCCACCAATAGGTTCAAGCATGTGAAAACTTCAGGGTGGTGGTGTGGTGCTAGGGTGAGATGTAGCTCATTAGGTGTTGGGGCATCGGTTCAGTTGACTACTGAAGAATCTTGGGAGTTGGAGCATGCATCCAGTGGGAGATAGAAAATAATTATTTTCTAGATTCTAGGAGGTTGGAGATTTATTTTCAATTGGAGTTGAATATTAAATAATTATTAGAAAAGCATTCAGGTGGTTTTTGTCTCGGATAGGGTTTCCACCTTAAAAAACTGTGTGCATTTGTGTTCCTTTTGTTTACTGCTATCATTGTACAAACACTGATAATAATTGAATATTAACTAATTCTCTGAAAGATTAATAATAATAGTAATTGAAAGGAATACTATTTCACCCCCCCTCCCCCCTCTCAGTATTTCCAACACACATATCATCAGAACAATCAGGCTTCCTACAAAATCGCAGCATCCATGATGCAGTTGCCACTACACAAGAGATCTTACACACTATCCACTCGGGGAAGATGGAAGTTGATGTCATGAAGGTGGATCTCAGTAAAGCATATGACTGGGTGGATTGGGGTTTTTTGAGAATGATTCTCTGCAAAATTGGAATGAACTATATCTTAGTGGATTGAATCATGGGTTGTGTGTGCAACTCATTGATGGTAGTGATTATAAATGGTGCACCATCCAGGTTATTTAGGCTGGGAAGAGGTCTACGACAGGGCTGGGAAGAGGTCTATGACAGGGCCACACCCTGTCTCCTCTTTTATTTATCTTAGTCATGGATGCTTTCAGTCTCATAATCAAGAGAGCGGTGGATAGGGGTGTTTTCCGTGGCATAAAAGTAACATCCCAGAGAGAGATTTCACATAGTTTCTTTGTAGATGATGTCTTGATTTTTGGGAAACTTATTATAAGTTTTTGGGAAGCTCTTTAAGAGATTTTTCATAGATTTTGTAATGCATATGGGGTGGAGGAAAATGGTACGAAGTCCTGTATTTATCATACTAAGGGTGGATGGGTGATCACTGAAAAAATTGGAGAGCTTTTTAATTTCAAGAACGGATCATTAGTAGATGGTTTCACTTATCTGGGTTTTCGCCTGAATCCCTCATGTTATCGGGTAACAGACTAGAATTGGATTCTGGAGAAATATCGAAAAGAACTAATAGTTGGTCGATGAAGTGGTTGTCCAAGGGTGAATGACTCATATTGGTGTAGGCGGTATTACAACAACTCACGGTGTACTAGGCACACCTTTTCCTGATCCCTAAAGCCATGATTGGAAAAATCAAGAAAATCAAGGCAAGTTTTATTTGGAATGGTGGGAGGGAGAAGGGAAAGTACCATTTGGTTAGATTGGAGTTGATCACTCTTCCGAATGATCGGGGGGGATGGGGTATACTGGACCCAGAGCTTTTCAGAAAGGCATTATTAATTAAATATCTCTGGTGATGTATTCATACATAAGGTATTTGACAAGAAATTATTATGTATAAATATCTCCGACACCAAAGTTTTGAGGACATTTTTATAGTTGGGTGGGAGAAAGTGCCGCATGGATCATTCATATGGAAAGTATTTATGAAAATCTAGCCACTATTCAAAGACATGTTATGGTGGAATTTCGGTAATGGCAGTAAAATTTTGATTGGTCAAAAAGGAATTTGGGGAATCCCTTCGCATCGCCCCCTCAATGTAGATTTGGGTAACCATTTGAATGGAGTTGGAATTTTTTACTTGGCGTAAGTAATTAAGGATTGGGTGGAAGGGGTGCCGTGGTGGAAGGAGGCAGAGGATTTGAAGATTTATGGTGAGATGAGACTGGAATGGATTAAACAATTGGAACACTTCAAGAGCTTAGGAATCTATCACAACAGCAACGGTGATCAGATTACCTGGGGGGTAACATGAGCAAGGGCCAATTAAATATCAGTGAAATATATAAGGAGCTGAAAATTGAAGATATCGAGGAAGGAAGGAAGAGTTGGTTCAGAGTGATTTGGAAGGATAAAGCTCAAATAAAGATGATCATTTTTCTCTGGCTGGTGTGGAAGGATAAAAACATAACGTGGGACAATCTTTGGAAGAAAGGAGAAATAGGCCCTGGGATTTGTAGGTTGTGCATGAAGGGAAGCGAGGACAATGAACACCTGTTTTATATCTGTAATTTCATGAAAGATACACTTCTATTGGTGCGTAATAATTTCAACTTACCATCACCAGACTACTTGAATGTCAAAGATAGTATCATATGGTGGTATAGGAAAGGAAAGATATTTAGGAACATCCCTGTTTTACTCCATTGGTGCTTATGGTGTTGTAGGAATAAGTGGACTTTTGAAGAGAAGGAAATCTCACCTACTAAGGTGTCTTCATTGATCACTTGACACTGGAATAAACTCAGAATACAACATAAGCCCCCTAGTGATCTCTCGCTTAGACTCCGACCATTTGGAATACATTACCCAACTGGATTTTTTTAGGGGGCAACACAAAATTCGAGATGTGGTTGTGGAGCATGGTTAATTATCTATCCCCAATGTCATTACAAAATACATTGGTTCGGAGGCTTGGGTACAAATATGAGGGCCGAATTGCTCATGCTCTGGGGTCTGGTATGGTTCACGAAACAGTTATATATAGAGAAGTTGTGGGTATATGGGGACACTAAGGTCCTAATTGACCATATGAACAAGAGGACAAATCTGGCACCGGGTCATCTCTCAGCATGGCTTGATCGGATTGTAGAATTGAAAAGATCTTTCACATCGATATCCTTCACACACATCTATAGGGAGACGAACTAGATGGTGGACATACTATCTAAGAAGGGGTTGAATTGGCAATTTGGAGAAATGCAATATGAATTAACTGATGCAACTGGAGAAGGGGCAAATGACACGGTCAAATTCTTTTGATCGACAGACAAAACGAGATCCAAGAAAAGTTTTTTGGTTCGTAGGTATGACTGTATTGCGTCGAAGACACTAGAAAATTGTAAATGATAAAGAAAAAAGTTTTTGTAAGTAACAAACACAACACTGATTGGTACAGGATGTACAATGTTTGTAAATCTCGGGAAGAAAGAACCAGACGAGGTATCTGATATATACTTTCTTTTTTGTAATAGTCTTTCAAAGCTGTGTACTAGGTACCACTGAAGTTTTGCTCTTACTAATGAGAGAGCAGGAAATATAAAGGATGTATAAAAATGAAATACAAGATATTGTACTGGTACATTTATATAAACCAGATGTTTTTTCTACTGAAAAATTTGTGGTGACACGTTTGTCCCAATAATGTTTTAGGGTTGCAGAGTAGACTAGGTAGTCATGGCCTCATATCGAACAATTCTTAAAAGATAGCTACGTTGTGCATAATGAGACTTATGGACTCCAGATTTGTTTATTTTAATAATTGTTGTTGATCAGATGTCACATGAAATATTCTTATATTTCTAAAATTTAATACTAGCTTTATGCAGGTTAGATTTTTTGTACTATAGCAGAAGTGATCTAGGATTCTGTGGCATCACACAATGGAGGATGGGATTTGAAATTTCGGGAATTGTGGCAATAGTACATGAAGTCTTCAACTCGAGAAAGTAGGTGTAGGAGGGAAATTTCCCAATCGATTATGGATATCTGTGACTGAACCAAAATTTTCCAATCTTGGAATTAGTTCTCTGCAAATACTGGTGGAATTCCAGATCGACCGACCATTCATTGATGTGTGGATAGTCTGTGGAAGAGCAACTCTGCCACAAGAACGCTCAACATTTTATCAGGGAGAGAGGGGGAAGTAGTCTTGTGATTCAAATAAATAACAAGTAGTGGCTGGCTTCCAAAAAATAACGTTAATAGCGTCATGTGAAAATCCTTTTGACTTAATACATCACCATTCGACAAAATATATGTTTCATTTCACTGCATGGCCCTTAGCATGCATGGATTTCCACCATGGATGGTGTCAATGCGGAACCTCTCCAATTCCCTTTGTGCCCTTTGTGTTGATTTTATTTATTGTTAATTTTAGTTTAGATTTATCATTTTAATGTAATTTAATGTGATTTTATTTATAATTAATTTTAGTTTAGATTTGTCATTTTAATGTAATATAGTTTGGTTCTATTTTTAAAATTTAGTTTGTCTTTATTATATTTTAATATGATTTAATTTAATTATTTTTTAATTTTTTATTTAATTCAATTATTTTATATTTTTTTTTTGTTTTTAGCTTTCAAATGTTATTTTAGATTTAATTTATATTGGATTTATGGGGATTGCAAGTGAATGATAGCCAAAATTTTGTAGGAGGAAATTATCTATTGCACTATTGTAATTGAGATATTGTAATTGAGATATTTTTTTTTTGTAGAATAGAAAGAGTTAATATTTTTGTTAGGAAGATGATTTTACACTATTGCAAAATTGATTTCTAAAAGGGTTTGAGACCCATGGGTCTATACAAGAATAGAGATATTTGAAGTTAATAACAAATTTTAATTTCCATGCACTATTGTCAGTGATTTGCAGGCTTATTGTTATTTATTTATGTTAATTCAATTTTGATTCAATTCTGTTTTGAATTGGTGTATTAATAATTGATGTTAGCAGTACTGTTAATTTCAATTCTTTTATATTATTTGAAATTTTGTAAAGCTATCTTTGTGGGATCAAGATTGGATATGAGATTCGAGGAGACTTGTTTGTAGTTTTTGATAATTGCACTTTTATTTTGTACTAACATGTTAAAAAATTTATTTATTTAATACTATAATACGTCTAGTATCAAATCCATTTATTTATAATTGAATATTAGTAAATGCATGTGGTGTTTTAATAACTATTTATTGAGACCATCATCATTAGATATATGGTTGAACTACTACAAATTAGAAGAACTATTTCTATGTTTTTCTAGTATATCTTAGCCTTAAATTCAATTTTTGCTTGCATGGTAGATTAGAATTGCATCTCCATTTAATACTGTATTATGGAAATCCTACTTTGGCAAGATCAAATTTCCATCTGACTTGGTTGAGCCCTCATTTCAACTATCATAAAAGAATACCTCTTGTAAGCATGTTGCGAGAAAGAAACTATTTTCCCCTTTCCTACTAATGAAAAAAAACAATATCATATATTGGTTGAATTTTTAATCTTACGGTTTATAACTGTTGGGCTTATAACATTAATCCTAGTGTTAAATATTAATTCGTTAGGTTTATAATCCATTGGGTTTATAATATTAATCCCTAGGATTTTTTAATCGCAAGAGTTTATAATATTAATCTCTTGGGTTAATCAATCTCATGGGTTTACAATATTAATCCCAAGGGTTAGTAAAATTAATGCCTTGGATTTATAATATTATACCCTTGAGTTTATTAACCCCTTGGGTTTATTAATCCCTTTGGTTTATAATATTAATCGCTTAGGATTATAATATTAGTAATCCTTTGGGTTTTTTAATTTATTTAGTTTATAATATTAATCCCAAGGGTTTATCATATTAATGCTTTTGGTTTATAATATTAAACCCTTGGGTTAATAATATTCATCCCTAGGTTTTATTAATCCGTTGGGTTTATAATATTCATCCCTTGGGTTTATTGATCCTTAGGTGTATAATATTAATTTCAAGGGTTTAACATTAGTCAACCACATTTTTGAATATGTTGGGGTATGTTTGGTAGTCACCACTCTTCAAGTTTGGTAAAATAAAGTTCCCTTTTAATAGTCAACCAATGTGTCTATGGTCAACGATGATCAACCATGGTTAATCATGGTTGAATATGGCCAACCATCGAAAATGTCTCTATTGTCAACTATGATCAACCATGATTAACCAAGGTCAACCATGGTCAACCATAGTCAACCATAGTCAACCATGGTCAGCAATGATTAATCATGGTTGAATTTTGTTAACCATGATCAACCACTATCAAGGTCTCTCTGGTTGAATTTTGTCAACCATGGTTGAGCGCAGTAAGCCATGGTTAACCATGATCAACCATTGTTAGTCATAGAATCATGGTTGAAAGTCATTAACCATGATCACCCATGATCAAGGTCTCTTTGGTTGAATTTGGTCAACCATGGTTGATTGTGGTCAACCACAGTTGAGTGTGATCAACCATTGTTAGTCACGGTTGAGGAATTTAAAATCATAAGGTTTATAACTGTAAGGTTCAAAATATTAATCCCTTGGGTTTATAGTATTAATCCTAGGTTTTATAATCCTTCGGGTTTATAATATAAAACTTAGGGTTTAATATTATTCTCTTGGGTTTATTATCCCTTGGGTTTATAATACTGATTCCTAATATGTATAATATTATTTTAGGGTTTATAATATAAATCTTAGGGTTTGTAATCACTTGGGATTATAATATTGATCATAGGGTTAAATATTAATCTATTAGGTTTATAATTCCTTGGATTTATTAATACCTTTATGTTTATAATATTAATCCCTTGGGTTTTTTAATTCCAAGGGTTTATAATATTAATCCCTTGGGTTTATAATATTAATCCCAAGGGTTTGTAATATTAATGCCTTTGGTTGTTAATATCAAACCCTTGTGTTTATTATCCCCGTGGGTTTATTAATCACTTTGGTTTACAATATTAGTTCCTTGGGTTTATAATATTAATAATTCCTTTGGTTTTTTAATCTGGTGGGTTTATAATATTAAACCCTTGGGTTGATAATATTTACCCATAGGGTTTATTAATCCCTTGGGTTTATTGATCCCTTGGGTATATAATTTTAATCTCAAGGGTTTAACATTATTCAATCACATTTACTAAAGTATTTGACTATGTTGGGGTATGTTTGGTAGTCAACACTCTTCAAGTTTGGTCAACCACAATTCCCTATTAATGATAAACCAATGTGTCTACGGTTAACCATGATCAACCATGGTTAATCATGGTTGAATATGGTTAACCATGGACAGTGTCTCTATTGTCAACTACAATCAATCACAGTTAATTAAGGTTAACCATGGTCAATCATATTCAACCATGGTAAATGATGGTCAACTATGATTAATCATGGTTGAATTGTTTCAGCCATGATCAGGGTCTCTCTCGGCATGAAAAAAAATAATATCAATATGTAAGTTTTATAATATAAATAATTATCCCTTGGGTTTATAATATCAGTAATCTCTTGGGCTTATAATATTGATCCCTAATATGTATAATACTATTTTAGGGTTTATAATCCCTTGGACTTATAATATTAATCTTAGGGTTCAATATTAATATGTTAGATTATAATCCCTTGGGTTTATCAGTACCCTTGGGTTTATAATATTAATCTCTTGGGTTTTTTAATCACAAGGTTTTTTAATATTAATCCCTAAGGTTTATTAATCTATTGGGTTTTAAATATTTCCCAAGGTTTTGTAATATTAATGCCTTGGGTTTATAATATTAGACCCTTGAGTTTATTAACCCATGGGTTTATTAATCCCTTTGGTTTATAATATTAATCCCATGGGTTTAAAATATTAATAATCCCTTGGGTTTTTTTAATCTATAGGGTTTATAATATTAATCCCAAGGGTTTATGATATTAATGCTAGGGGTTTATAATATTAAACCCTTGGATTAATAATATTCATTCCTAGTGTTTATTAATCCTTTGGGATTATAATATTCATCCACTAGGTTGATTGCTCCCTTGAGTGTATAATATTAATCTCAAGGGTTTGATTTATCCCTTTGATTAATCCCTTTGATTTATCTCTATATAAATGTATAATTATTAAAATATATTTTATAATAATTATAAGTAATATATATATATATATATATATATATATATATATATATATATTATTCACCCTAACATAAATATATAAAGATACAACAAGATTGTTTTTATTATTTATATAGTTATTAATACTTAGAAATAGTTAGTCTGTAACAAGATGCACTTAATAATTATTACTGTGGTTGATATGAGCCTATTGGTGTATATCAACCACATTGGTAAATGTGGTTGTCCTAGTACTATATTACATTTAATATCAAATCCATTTATTTATATTTGAATCTAAGTAAATGCATGTGGTGTTTTAATAACTATTTATTGAGACTATCATCATTACATATATGGTTGAAGTTCTGCAAATTATAAGAATATTTCTATTATTTTATAGTATATCTTAGCCTTAATTTCAGCTATTTTCCTTCGTCCTTTTATATTATTCTTTTGAGACAGACAATGACTATTCCTTTTCCTAATCAAGGTTGAATAGGTTTCATTTTTTTCTTGCATGGTAGATTAGAGTTGCATCTCCATTTAGGAATGTATTATGGAAAGTTTGCTTTGGTAGGATAAAATTTCCATCTGATTTGGTTGAGCCCTCATTTCAACTAGCATAAAAGACTACCTCTTGCAAGCATGTTGAGAGAAAGAAACTATTTTCCCATTTCCTACTAATGACAAAAATATATATTATATATTAGCAAGGAAAGCACAGGGTTAAAGTTATATTTGTTTATATATATATATATATTAGTTTAGATTAGATTATCATTATCATAGGTTAGTTTTAGGAATAGGGTAATGAGGCCCATTTTAACTAATCAAAATCACCACACCAAACAGATAAGGGCCTAATTGGGGCCTTGGCTGGGCCATCTCTCCAATGTTGATCATGGTCATTTTTATCCATCAACACGGTCCAAAACCTTTCATAAAAAAATAAATTTTTATTTGGGTCTTCATCTCCCTCAGTGGGGAATGTGGTTTGGTCACTTTTTTATTGGAGGAGGAAAGATTTTTAATATTTCTTTAGTCTTGGTCGACTCGTTTAACTTATGAGTCTCAACAACTAGTAAACATGTTATGAATGGATAATTTTTGTGTCTGTCAACTTTTACTACTGTGAAGTCAGTCTGAAACCATTTCTATATATACTTGACAAACCAATTTGTATATGGTTGTGTCAGTTAGACGTCTGGACTAATGTCTCCTTCTTCCTTACAAAATAATGATTTTTGTATGGGGGGCATGTTCACGAGATTTTGAATGTGGAGAAGCATGTCTTAATTTTTCATTGTAATTAATCCAAGTTTGGTTTACTACGAGGATATCGATCTCAAATAAATCCTTCAAATTTTCTTGTTTGTCTCTTCTATACCAAACTGTGGATGGTTTTGAATTGATGTGAAGTTTTTGTTGGATGAATTATCTAACAATAACACTTCATATTTTTGTAACCTAGGAATAAGGGAGTTACTATTCAAGATTCATTGACTTCCATGTTGTCAACTTGCCTCTCGAGTATTAATTTTATAATTTTAATTCTTGTCAAAGTGAATGGTACTACACCTATCAACAATGGGTTTTGTATGCTACCATTAGAGGAGTCTTTTGCATCATCTCTCTCACACTCTCAAACTAGATTTCGTAATCTTCGGTTAACTTTATGATCCATTATTTATTGTTGTGTTTTTTTCCTCTTATCCCTTTATAGCCTTTGAATATAAATCGATTGTTTGTACTGATATAGATGTGCTTGGGTCCTTGATCAAGTATCTTCCTCAAGTGTGTACTTCCATGCCTTTACATTCAATTTCTTTCCTTTCATTCTAACTTTTTCAATTTATTTTATAATTCTCTATTTTAATTTGTCTCTTTTCTTTATTTATTCTCATGAATCAACACACCTCCCCATTTCCAACCTAACTTACTTCCAGTCGACGAGGGTGAGTTCGAATTTTTTTTTTATTTTCTCAAAAAATAGTCCCACACTTCATTCATTTTTTTTACATCGAGCATCGAGAAATTTTTCCCAATTGGACAAATTTTTTTGGATTTTTCAGTGGTGTTTGATACTCAACTATATATCTGATGCCCTTATCTAGGAGAAAATTATCTATTAAAGCACCTTTTCTACAGAAGGAAATATCATCACAATCATCAAAAAGCTATGATTTTATTTTTTTAATAGAAGATTTTTCCTCTATCAATTGCTCCTTATAGTAGTTGCCTAATATCTTTTTAACCCACTCAGGAAAGTTTGTTATTTCTCCCTTGATTAATTTCAACATTAGTGAACCGTTATTATTTTTTTATCTCACTAATAAAAATTTTGAGGAATTTATTTATTCCAACAAAGTATGATTCAATAAATATTTTGTGTGCTTCCATGAAGAAGTGTGCCCCATCTTCTACAAGTGACAACCTATTCCTTCTTATGTAGTTATTCAAGTAGTTATTGATTTTTGTTTGTTTCTACTCTTGGATCTCTTCCACAACCAATATTTATGTATGAAAGTTATAAATACTCAGGTCCAAGAATACTAGCAACAAAACCAATGTTGTAATTTAGCAGAAATAAAGCAATGGTTTCCAATACTTAAGAACAATGAGTTAGCTACATAATCACATGCAATATATGAAAAGAGAGAAGAGACACAAAGCAGTGGAGAGCGAACAAATTAACACTTATATTATATATCCTCAATAGAGAAAGCCTAACACATATAATTGGGTAATCTATATATGTATATATATATATGTGTGTGTGTGTGTGTGTGTGTGGAAGGTTACATCAATTTAACCATCTGAACCAATTTTACCAACTAGCTTCATTGGTCGACTCGACTGGGATGTCGACTGACTTACAATACAATTTCTTTGAGTCGACTCGGCTAGACTGGTTGACTAAGTTGAATAGCCCATACAATAGTGATTCATGAGGATTAGGTGGAGTATCACCAAGGTATATATTCCCTATTTCAATTATCTAGTTGAACTCATTAGGTTTTTCATCAAAGTGAATACAAAATATTATTCTCGTAGCATTTCCTTCATGCAAAAATATGTTTCACCTTTTACCATGTCCTCTCCTATTCCCCTTGGAACCCATAATGAATAAAATCATCTATGGTAGAGAAAAAAATCACAGTATATACTTCAATCACATGATAACTAAAAACTAAAACAAATTTACTAGTAACCTACATAACTCTTATCTAGTATAATGATTGAGGTACTCATATGATAGATGTAGTGATTAAAAACTTCTGAAGTAAATGAGATGAATATAGCCATTTAAAAATATTCATTAGCTTCATCATGTAATTAAATCAAATAGTTTGAATCATTGGATACCACTTATCACTTTTCACATGAAAATTAGACAAACACTAGGCTCTATAAGTAGGCTAATTGAGTGTGCATATGAAAGAGGATCGTTGTAAGTTCTTTGAAGTGAGAAAAAATGGTTCTGTAATGAGTGAAAAAAACACATGGTCATATTGTATGGTTCATAAATGTATGAGTTTCCAAATATTTCATCCATGATTTGATAATGAGTCATAGGAAAGCACCAAGACAAGATGGAATCACTATCATTGTGTGGAAGGAACACAAATGAAAAGTGATCTTCTTTGAGAAAATAAATTTTAGCAGACCATATCACGCTTAGATCATTTTATTTTGAATATGATAATAATATTTGGACTCTCCATTTCTCAATATACTATTAGAAATTAACAAGGTAGTGCATGCATCATTTAAAACAATGGAAACTGACAGAGTGCAGTAAAATATGGTGATGAATTATTCGAGACTATGGATAACTGGTTGATTTAGAATTGAACTAAGTGCATTAAGGGATTCATGAAAGATGGAAAATATATCTAGGGTAGTAATTTCATTGATTGTTCAGATGCAAATTGAATGATGTTGATGGATTTGAAAAAACTTGATAGTCATGCATTTACCCATGAGATTTTGAAAATTATTAAAACTACTCTTCATCATATTATTAGTAACATTGAAGTGATTGGATAATTTTTTCATGGATGTACTTTTATCGGAACTCGAATTTTTGGGTGCTTGTTATGAAACCAACTCCAAAAATAGAAGAAAAAAGATATCAACACCTTAGAAAAATAAACCACTTCGAGGGGGAAACCTCCTTTACATTACATAAATGAACAATTCTTGGATGATACAAATGAAAAAATCTCCTTTCTATATATAGGATTCCATGGGGTCATAATATAATCCTAGTCGACCTAACAATAATAATGTAAGGGCACAACAATAACAATATGGGGGTTACAGCGGTACAACAATAACAATAAAGGGGATACACTAACAAAAATAAGGGAATACACTAGTAATATAGGGACCTAACATGTCCCTCTCCTTCAAAAAAGTGTTGCCCTCAACACTTGATTATCTCTGGATGGTTCTGTATAAAATTCTCTTCCTCCCATGTCGAATATTCAACGAGTAAGTTCTTCCATTTTCTGAGATACTCTGAAATTGATCGATTTGGTAGTTATTGAGTTCTTGTTTTTGTGACTGTTGTTATAACTTTGTAATTTGTAAGATTGGAAAGAACAAATGAAAAAGGAAAAAATACAACCAATTTGGAGTCAAGGACCTAGCCTTCCTATACTCAGAGAGGGCTCTCTCTGTTTTATGATTTAACTTGATAATTATGCATGCTAATGTTAGGCCAGTTATAGAAATGAGGGTTTTTTGTTTGATTGGTTGGGTGGTTGAACAGAAAGAGATGTAAAACTGAATCCATTGGGATATGGAGTCATAAAAGGATGAATTGTGCATTAACTTTCAAGGGCATTCACAAGGAAAGCTAACTATGCAGACTGGATCTTACTAGCAGTGTGAATATGGGATGGGAGAAAGCGGTGGCTTCAGGAATAGCTAAAGAGAAGTTAAGAATTATTTCACTATACTTCAATGTAAATGAAGAGTAGACCATATCTGAATTCTACATTCAGGTCTTAGAGGAAGACATTAAGATAACAAACATATACAGAATTAAGGTGCTCTCTTAGCAAATCTTAATCTAAATTTTCTATTTTAAAATCAGATAAATTGATGCACAGCATGAAAAGATAGAGGAAAAACATTAACACATAGGAAAAATATCACCATTAATATAACTCAAGAATCTTGTGAACTGTCTCTTATTATTGATGCCCAACTCAAACTGTTACAGTGCTCTAATACTTCTTACAATGCAGGTTTCAGTAGGGTCCAATTTTCCAACCCTTGATACTTCTAAGGCAGTCAGTATTTAACTAAAGACTAAGTCGATTTCCCTATCTTATTTGGCAAACTTTCATTGATTACAATTTAAGCAGAAAATGGACAAGTGTGGCCATGCAAGGCCTGATTCAAATATCACTGACAACAACTTCCTATGGAATTAATTCTAGGCAACTCTTCGTAGATCCAAATGCTTCAATGGATCCTCAGAAGATCAAAAAATAAGCTTGGAGGTGGATGTGATGGTCATGAAGAGGTAACCAATGGTGACTCTGACATCTGTCCTTGCTCTTTAGAAAACCGGAATTGGGTATTTAAGTCTGATGCAACACTGGCTACTTTTCATCGATTAGTGACTCTGCTGATGTGCTTTTCTACCCCTTTATTTTTTGTTGTTATATCCTTGCACAAATGCCCAACTCGACCTTTTCTATATTTTTCCTTGCGACGTTCAACCTCGCCCTACCTTTTGCCCTTTTTTAGGTCCTACTCAAGTCTTTCTGCAGTGTTTAGCCTATTTCTTCATAAATGGCACACAAACCTTATATGCCCAGATGTGGACGGATGATGGAGGACGACATAAACAAATTTTAGGAGGGGGCCTCAAGTGGTAAGCAATAATAGAGAAGGGTTGTGAAATAACGGAAGGGCGGTAAGCGATAACATCCATTTCGGAACCCCCTCCTCGCCCCCCCCCCCCCCCCACCCCCCCTGCCCATGGTTAAAGTTTTAAAGTTGCGGGGAGTGTGAAATGAAACAAGGACCGTCAGATGAGGAGGGGGTGAATGGAGATGGAGGAAAGGTGGAGGGTGATGAGGAGAAGGAAATGACATTGTAGGTAAGGTGGGACTGGACTCGACCCTTTTTGTCTTTTGCTACCCGAGCACTTCTTCCATGTTTAGCCTATTTCTTCATAAAATTCCACACAAAATGCCTCCGCCTGGACTTGAAAGTCTTTAGGCCTTTGGTGTGGAATACATTGCATCCACGCCAATATCATACTTCGCATCCTGCTGTCTTTACCTTTTCCTTAACACTTATCCTTTAACCTTTGCGATTTGCGATTGCGTTCAGGTCCCACCGAGTATCACACATCGCACTTCACTGTATTTAACATTTTCCATTACACTCATCCTTTATCCTTTGCGATTTGTGATTTTGATCGAGTCCCATCGGGCATCACACATCGCACTCTGTTATCTTTAATATTTACCCTTTGTGGCCATCCATTAGAATTTGCGATCTGCGATTCCGATTGGGATATGGACCCCACTGCGAGCTTCTCCAAGCGGACAAGTGAATTTTAGTTAAAAAATGGAACAAAGCCACCTGAACCATAATATGAAGGATTTCCAAGCATCGGAGGTGTATACGAGGGCAATATGGGTCCTGCTAGTCTGCATATCCCACTTCGACGACTATAACATTTACCCTTGGTGTGTATCCTTTGAATCTTGCGATGTGCGATTGCGGTTGGGATATATCACAAGTTAAAATATTTAACTTGTGAGCGTTGTAATAGGTAAGTTGTAACATGCGCGAAATGCGAAATGCGATGCCCTAAATGTTGGAGGGTGCGAATAAGCAAAAGGTAAGGAAAATGCAGAGTATGAAGGTTTGCACGCGGATTCGGGTAATGTATAAAGGCTGGATGGGTCCCACCAAATCGTATCAACAAAATTTTATGTTTCGGTGATGAGCTAAGAAGAAATGGTTAAATCTTGCGGGGTGCGGGCAAGAGGTAAGGTTTGTGGTTGTATAACATGGTTGTTTGGTGGGCGGGCAGAGATGTGGTGTTTAAGACTTCAGAATTAGATATTAGTGGGTTTTATACAAGGATAAGTCCGAATGCTTATGTGTGTATGGGTTTCAGGTTTCAAATGAGATCCAGAGCATTGGAGTTTAGAGTTTTAGGAAAATTAAGGTAAGAAGAAGGTAGATGGAACGAATGAGGGCAGTATGGATTTTTCTCACTATTACACTTAATCAGCAACCCTTTCCTCCTTCCCTGAACTAAAAATTCAGATTAATTCTTCTAAAGTTCTTGGCAGCCAGGCTCTCCCTTTCTTTCTCTGAAAATAAATGATAGCCATTGAATATTATTTTCAGTAATGACAAATCTAATCAATAATCAATCACCTGGTGATACTGTGAAATATAGGAGTCTAACGGTGGCTCTAGCTGGGGATGGTAGCTCCTTCAGGAGGTGTCAAGAACACCATTGACTAGTAGCTTGATCCATTGGGATCAACCTTTAGGAGGTGTCAATAACATCGTTGACTAGTGGCCTAATCCATTGGATTTATCCCACTCTGCAACCTGATCTGCTACAATCTCCGTGGCTAAAAATCTTTAATCTTAAATCAACACTCTCTGAAATCTGTAGTCTGGGACACACTTGAACTAAAACTAGAAAGTAAACTGAAACTAAAACTGGAAATATGCTTAGAGTGTTGAGCTTATTTGCACACCTACCTACCCTACTCTATCGAAATTTTTGTTGTTCTAAATGATACAATAATGCTAGTGCAACCAGTCAAGTAGCAGGAGAAACAGATGGAAAAATTGAATGTTTGTCAGGAAAATTAGTAGTATAACTTGATTATGTGTCCTTATAAACAAAGTTATAATATGTAATGGTCTCTGCTGATGTATTTGATCCTTATAGAGAGTGCATGTTTGAACATTTGAGCTAATAAGAACCTCCATATAATTTTCTATAGGATCAATAAAATAATGATGTATGATATTTGCTTCTAGGCCTTCAATAAATAGTTGATCCGTTGTATCCCTAATATTAAACCTTGAAACCTCATCTTTAGTTTGGTACTTCAGAAAGCATAATCATCCTTAATATGTAAGTCAAGAGGTAGTACAATTTCCTCTTTCGTAGGGGAAGGAATAGTTTTCAAGAATTCTTTAGGATCTCGAAAATTATATGACTGAATTTGAGAATTCAAAAGTTCAATACCAGTTTCATATCTTTCAACAACTATCTCCAGAAAACATTTTTTAGCTTCAAGCCTAAATTTGATTGATTTCAAAATAAGAAAGACAACCCTTAGGAAATATTCATCAAGCTAAAAGTTTGATAATTGATTCCTGAATGAATTTAAAACTTCACAAGATTAAAAGGTCTGCCACAAACCTTGTCATCTTGTTTAGTAGGAACTCTGTTCAACATGTTATGGAGTCACCATGAATGCTCAAAATATGGGTTCTTTGAAACATGGAGTCGCTAGGTGAATGATGCAGCCTTCTTGTGTCTGGTTATTATCCACCATCAACAACCAGATCTGAACTTTGATGTGCTTTCTGAGGAAGATAAATTTCAATCCCCAGTGGAGTCTTTATGTCCACTGAAAAACTTTGGAGTCTCCAGGTGGATGATTTCAAATTTCTTGTGTCTGGTTGTGGTCCACCATCAACAACCATATACCAATATTGGAACATACTTGAATCATACAACATTTTGACATGGGGTTTCTGAGTTCTGATGAAATATTAATTTTTTCAATAATTCCCCAGTATGGTCACCATTATGTTATCATTCTATAATTTGTAAGATTGGCAAGAAAAAATGACAGAGGACAACATCAAACCACTTTGGAGTCAAGGACCTAGCCTTCCTAGACTCAGAGAGGGCTCTCTCTATTTTATGATTTAACTTCATAATTATGCATGTTGATGTTAGGCTAGTTATAGAAATAGGGGTTTTTTGTTTGATTGATTGGGTGGTTGGACAGACAGAGCTGTAAAACTTAATCCATTGGGCTATGGAGTCATAAAAGGATGAATTGTGCATCAACTTTCAAGGGCATTCACATGGCAAGATAACTATGCAGACTGGATCTTACTAGTATTGTGATTATAAGATGGGAGAAAGAATTGGGTTTAGGAATAGCTAAAGAGTAGTTAAGAATTATTTAACTATAATTCAATGTAAATGTAGAGCAACCCATCTCTAAATTCTACATTTAGGTCTCAGAGGAAAACATTAAGACAAAAAACACAGATAGAATTAAGGTGCTCTCTTAGCAAATCTTAATCTAATTTTTCTGTTTTGAAATCAGATAAATTGATGCACAAAATGAAAATACAGAGGAAAAAATTAACATAGAGGAAAAACATCACCATTAACATAGCTCAAGAATCCTATGAATGGTCTCTTACTATTGATGCCTAGCTCAAACAATTACAGTGCTCCAATACTTCTTACAATGCAGGTTTCAGCTGGGTCCAATTTTCCAACCCTTGATACTGCTAAGGAAGTTAGTATTTAACTAAAGAGTAATTCGGTTGCCCTATATTACTTGGAAACTTTTCATTGATTACAATTTAAGCAGAAAATGGACAAGTGTGTCCATGCAAGGCCTGATTCAGACATCATTGACAACAACCGCCTCTCGAATTAATTCTAGGCAACTCTTCGTAGATCCAAATGCTTCAATGGCTCCTTGGAAGATCAAAAAATAAGCTTGGAGGTGGCTATGATGGTCACGAAGAGGTAACCAGTGGTGGATATGACATCTAGCCCTACTCTTTAGAAAACTAGTGTTGGGTAATTAAGTCTGATGCAGTGCTAGCTACTTTTCATCGATTAGTGACTGTGATGATGTGCTTTGCTTCCCCTTTAGTTTCTGCTGTTATATCTTTGCACAAATGCCTGAATCGATATTTTCTATCTTTTTCCTTGTGATGTTCAGCCTCGCCCTACCTTTTTCCCCTTGTCGGGTCCTACCCGAGTCTTTCTACCATGTTTAGCCTATTTCTTCATAAATGGCACATAGACTTTATATGCCCAGACATGGACAGATGATGAAGAACGATGGAAACAAGTTTTCATAGGGTGCCTCAAGTGGTAAGTGGTAATAGAGAAGTGGGTGTGTAATAGCGAAAGCGCGACACGTAGCGGGGAGGGTGGCAAGCGATACCACCCATTTAGGACCCCCCCCCCCCCCCAAAATGGTTAAAGTTCAAAAGCTGCAAGGAGTGCAAAATGAAACAAGGACTATCAGATGAGGAGGGTGTGAGTGGAGATGGAGGAAAGGTGGAGGGCGATGAGGAGAAGGAAATGACGTAGTAGGTAAGGTGGGACCAAACTCCACTCTTTCTGTCTTTTTCTACCCGAGCCCTTCTACCGCGTTTGGCATGTTTCTTCATAAAATGGTGCACAATCTTCCTCTGCCAGGACTTGAAAGTATTTAGGCCTTTTCTTTGGAATACATCGCATCCGCACCAATATCGCATTTCGCATCCCGCTATATTTACCTTTTCCTTAGCACTTATCCTTTATCCTTTGCAATTTGCGATTATAGTTGGGTCCCACCTTGTATTGCACATTGCACCTCACTGTATTTAACATTTTCCATTGCGCTTATCCTTTATCCTTTGTGATTTTCGATTTCAATCAGGTCCCACCGGGAATTGCAGATCACACTCCGATGTCTTTAATATTTACCCTTTGCACTCATCCCTTAACAGTTGTGATCTGCGATTACGATTGGGAGATGGACCCCACTGCAAGATTCTCCAAGCGGACAAGTGAAGTTTAGTTAAAAAATGGAAAAAAGTCACTCGAACCATAATATGAAGTATTTCCAAGAATCAAAGGTGTATATGAGGGCAATATGGGGCCCGCTAGTTTGCATATCGCACTTCAGCAACTATAAAAGTTAACCTTGGCACGTATCCTTTGAATCTTGTGATGTGCGATTGTGGTCAGGATATATTGCAAGTTAAAATATTTAACTTGCAGGCACTAAAATAGGTAAGTTGTAACATGCTCGAAATGCGAAATGCGATGTGCTAAATGTTGGAGGGTGCGAACAAGAGAAAGGTAAGGAAAATGCAAAGTATGAAGGTTTGCACGCGGATTTAGGTAATGTATAAAGGATGGATGGGTCCCACCAAATCTCATCGGCAAAATTTTATGTTTCGGTGATGAGTTAAGAAGAAACGGTTAAATCTTATGGGGTGTGGGAAGGAGTTAAGGTTTGTGGTCATATAACATGGCTGTTTGGTGGGTAGGTAGAGTTGCGGTGTTTAAGACTTCGTACTTAGATATAAGTGGGTTTTATACAAGGATAAGTTCGAATGGTTATGTGTGTATGGGTTTTAGGGTTCAAATGAGATCCATAGAATTGGAGTTCAAAGTTTTATGAAAATGAAGGTGAGAAGAAGGAAGATGGAACGAATGAGGCCAGTATGGATTTTTCTCACTATTACACTTAATTAGCAACCCTTTCCTTCTTCCCTGAACTGAAAAGGCACATCAATTATTCTGAAGTTCTTTTCAGTCAGGCTCTCCCTTTCTTTCTCTGAAAATAATTGATATCCATGGAATATTAGTTTCAGTAATGACAAATCTAATCAATAATCAGTCACGTGGTGATATTGTGAAATACAGGAGTCTAACAACTGATTCAGAAATTCTTTTGTTGTGATGTTGATCTTCTTGTTGTGTCATTCGATTCTGCACCAAAGTTAGGTTATCCTTTGAGAGTTGGAGAAATTTTTGTCGATGCTCGATGTGATCTTCCACTACTTTATCATCCATATTAGCTTTCATTTTATCCTTCAAACCAACCAACTTAGCCCCCATTTTTTCTTTTAAACCATATATATCATATTTTATTTCTCTTTGTAAGATTGAAATTTGTTGCACTTGGTATGGTAATTTTGATATCTCATACTACAATTCTTCCTCTTCATGCGTCATAGTAGAGATTTCTTAGGGCTTAATGGGTGTGGAATTATTTTTGGGAGGCATTATATAACCCAATACTGATAAAAATTATTTTTCTTTCTTTTTAGGAGGTTGATATTGAAACTGAATGATCTCTATGATTTAGGATCTCAAATATCTGAAATTCGTTCTTGTGGTATCCCTATGAATCTTCTTTTGAATGCCACAGGTTTGACTGGATTTGGATGCTTCAAGGCAAAGTTATGCCCAATATCCCACAATGACATAATTATGGACTGGTTCAGTAGAGCGAGCTTGTATGGTATGCCACATGTCATTGTTTCCTCATTTCACTCTGAAATTGATATAAAAGAAACTACAGTCTATGTAATTTTGGCTACTTTTTACAAAATTCCAATCTGATGCTTAGAGAGATAGTTATGATGATTTTCTCAAGGTCACCTATTTTAGATGAGATTCGAGAGCTTTTAAAAACCCTAACTTCCACAGATCATATCTCCAAAATTATTGCGAACGAAGATATGCAATTTTTACACGAATGTCCTCAGGATTTCGACTTCTCTTGGTAAAAGTTTTAGCTTCTATACCTTCATAAAAAAAAGTTTATAGCAAAAATTCCACGATGGTCTGTTTGGAGCAGTGAAACCCTAGAATCTAAAGCTCTGATTCCAAATGTTATGAAACCAACTCCAAAAATAGAAGAAAGGAGAGATGACTGCCTTATAAATAAGCCACTTTGAGGGGGAAACCTCCTTTACATTACATAAATGAACAATTCTTGGATGATACAAATGAAAAAACCTCCTTTCTATATATAGGATTCCATGGGGTCATAATATAATCCTAGCCGACCTAACAATAATAATGTAAGGGCACAATAATAACAATATGGGTGTTACAGGGGTACACCAATAACAATAAGTGGGCTACACTAACAACAATAAGGGAATACACTAGTAATATAGGGACCTAACAGTGCTTGGGAGATCAACATATTTCCATGCTTGGTCAGTCTTGCAGGAAAGGTGAAGAAAAGAGCACTTATGGCACTAAATGCTTCATTCTTTTGAGAAGAATTCAATAAGCCATTGCCTCTACCAATGTATTATTGAGTACAATAACATTAAATATTTTACCACATGAACCTAAAACTTATGCTTTAGAAGTATCCATAGCCATTGATGGATATTTCATGCAATGGTTGAGGGACGACCTTCATGTAATTCATACAAATAGTAAAATTAAAGATCTATCCAGACCAGTGGAGGGTACTAGGGGAATCTAACTTTTCCTAGCCTTTATTTTTTTCTCCTAGGTGGAGGTATGATTCCAAGGGATTTTGTATAGTGATATCGCGTTATACAAAAAAATCCCATATAGTTGAGTGTTGTTAAAAATATTTTCATGCATCATGATTGTAAGTTGAATGATTATAAAAAAAAAACACAAGGAGTTCAAATGGAATAGGAACGAGAATGAATGTGGGTATTAGCCCAAAATTATCTGATATACAGAGGTATAACATATATACTACTCATTCAACTATTTTCCAGGAAAAAAAATCTTATTCTAAGGAGTCAAAACTATGCATACTCGAGCTACTAAGTTCTTATAGCATTTTCAAATAACCCCAAAATCATTACTATGTAGTTGATAGCTACAAATCCTAATGATTTTTTCTTGATATGTTAGAGCTTGAATAGAGCTAAGATTAAATTTTTAATTTCAATGTCAAAATAATGAGGAGGTAGGTTGGCAACTTTCATTTTGACTTGCAAACCTCCATACATGAGGCATGCCTCCCAACACATGCCTTAGGATGCACCTCATCAACCCATGTTATACACCATATTAACAATATTCACTAAATAAATTGTGGATCAACGATATACCTTTTATCTTATGCACATATAAATATAAAAAAATTCTAACCATGTGATAAAAGCGAAGGCCAATTATATGCCACCAACAATTTTCATCCTAAAGCCCAACTTATTGTTGTGTGCCACTATGTAGCATTCTAACAATAGGCTAAGGAAAATCACATGCAACAAAAAATTATGTAGCCATATGAAAAGTATTCCAACAATGTTGAAGGTAGAAATTTGTCATGTGAATAGAAAATCATTTTGATTTCTACCTTTTATAACTTGTGGCATAAAAAATTAAACACACTTTTTCAATCCAAAACAAGATTTTATGTGTGCCACTCCTAAGAAATATGTCGTGTATTTTTTATGGATAGGTCCCCCTTATAGACAAGGGAAATCTCCCTAAGCATGGAAGCCATCTCTAGAAAAAAACAAATAGTAATATAAAACTTTACCTAAGCATATCATGATCAAATCACACATGAGAAATCAAAGAGATGAGTGTTGTGTACCTTGTTAAATTATATTCTTCCTCACTAGTCTCTTCTAATATTTAGGTCCTGTATTTGTCTATAGTCCTCGCGAAGAAGAAACTTTCATATAACACAAAAGAAAAAGAGATCAAAGCACCAATATACGAATATGATTTGAAAGAGACCTGTACATATGATCAAGGATATATGTAATAAAACCATCAAATGTAGAAAATGTTTATGGGAAAGAAATGTAGCATTGTATTAATCATAAAAGGAGTGATACAACTTGAACCTTCATGTTGAGGATCTCCTCCCAATTTGTTCCTTCATTCCAAGCCTTTCCTTCAAAACCCTTGTAGCCAAAAGATGGGAATTCGAGTAAAGTTTCAACATGCATCTTGAGATTTGCTAACTAGTCATTCCAATTGAAGATGGTTCTATTTGTAGGCTTAGGATAGGAAATGAGGAGATAAGGGATGGAGTTTGAGATCCAACAAGGTAGGAAATTTGCGCCAAATCCAAACAGATTAGAGAATATGTCATCCATGAGGCTTCTAAAATAGAAGCTTCTTGTATTATTTTTATTTTTACCATTCTTAAAACAATGTCACACCTTTTGAACTCAAAAATTGCAACAATGTCATAGGTTAAGAGTTATACATAATGCGACAAGATAGTAGCATCACAAATAATTACGGTCCCATCTGCGACACCCTTTAAAATTTGGGTGTTTAAAATTATTTTAATCATATTCTTATCTTCATAAGTGAGTTTCTCTTCCAAATTATTTAGATATTGATGACAATTATGCTTCCGATGGTACACCATCATTTGTTATGAGAGCAAAAAAATAATGTGTAAGAATGCCAATTTGAAAAATGATGGATGTTGTGCCACTAAATTGTCATTTTTATTACCACTTGTTAACGTCCATTTCATCCATTTCTACCATCCTTTATCACATTATGTATCATAATTTATCATTTAATTCCATTTTATAATCAGTTATGCTCTTATGGATAAATAATACTTATTCTCCTTTATTTTTAATAAATTGATAATTATTATGCATGATTTTTTCAAATATGGTTTCACGCTTTTAGCCTCCATGATCTCTTCCAGATTGGAAATTCGATCTCCAACTATTCCAACTTAGAAGTTCGTTGGGATAAAATGTGACTGTTTTGCATTGGTGATTTTGAAAAAATGAAGATGAATCCTAAAACTCTAAGACATGGGTTTTGTGCAAAATGGACCAATTAAGTTTCCCAATGAGAATTTTTGCAAAATTATGTCTGGATTGAGAGAAAAGAAAGGTTCTCTGAAACTGATTTTCTCATATTTGTTGTTGTGGCCATTTCCCAAATTCTTCCAATTGCAATACCAGATTCGACTTATTCCAATTGAATCATGATGGAAAGATATTTTAGATATGATATTTCTGATCAATTTGTTGTAGAATATCTACAATTTCAATGGTAAATCATTTTGTAATCAAGTTAGCTTTAATTTCCCTTTTCTCTCTGTGTATTTAAATGAAAACAAAGATCAAAGAGGGGGGAATGAACAATCTCTAAATTAGAATGAACAGTTGTTGAATAGGAGATGAATAATTTTTGAACTTGAGACAAAGCTAAGAGCTTCATTCTAATGTCATAATTTCTCTCATATATTTTAATGAAGGAATTCATCCATTGAGTTCTACATCTATTACTTGTAATCTGATCTGAATTATTTATCAAGGAAGAACTGAGTCTTGGGCAGTTAGGCTCACTACCTTGGATGAGGTGCTGCCTTGAACATATAAAGTAGTTTAGTTGCATGATTTTTTATTTAAATTGAAATTTTTGTTATTTAAAGTAAATTTCCTTCCTTAAAGGTAATTTGTTATTTGCTGCATTTTCCATATTTGTTATTTCTCGCAATTTCTAGATTTCATTTAATTTTCTACTCTACATTAACATTTGAATTATGTTGGGTGCAATAGGTTAAATTAACAACTAAGCAAGGTTTGATTTAATTCATTATTGATTCAAGTCGTGTGATTAAAATAATTATTTTCCTGTTGGGTGCAATAGGTTAAATTTACAATTAAGCATTGTGTGATTTAACTCATTATTGATTCAAGTCGTGTGATTAGCATAATTATTTAGTATTTTTTATCAAGTCTTGCATTTTATTTCTTTTCAAACAAACTTGATAGTGTAGAACATAATCATATAGAATCAGTGTTATTTGTTGGTATTTTCTTGCATATATTTTTTCGATTTCCTTGAAACAAAAAGACGTTCATTATCTGATAATTAATGATTAGGTGATTAGTTGTCTTTATTAAGAAATTAATGTTACCCAAATTTTTGGTGCCGTTGCCGGGGAGGCAGTCAAATAGCACTACAGTATACTAATAGCCCGAAGGGAATATCTCGGTTTACAAAACTGAGCTATTCTATTTCTACAATATGGGGCATCTCTACCTTTCCTTGGTTTACAAAACTGAGCTATTCTATTTATAAAATATGAGGCCTTCGGTCCTTCGGTCACACCCCAAGACGCGGGTAGCTACCTAGAGAAGATAACTCAGTGAAGAATTTAATGGATAGAAGGGCAGCTATAGAGGCCGAGCACTCTAGAGGAGAAGACCACATGAAGAAAAACGTAGACATCCATATGAAGGCTAACATCTGATGGCGACAGATAATCTCTCGATAGATCAGGTAACTCTCTCAATCATAACACTTAACAAAGACCCTTCTAATGTAACAATTAGCGAAGACCCTTCCTCATTGGAGAAGACGACCCTATATCTGGTTATATATGCATACCTGATTTCGTGAGGGCTGGATATCGAAGAAGGAAGGTAAGAACCTATGCACACATCCTGGGGAACCAGTGATGGGTCTACTCTGAGTAGTCAAGCTTAGGTCATATAACATGCATGCTTAAAAGTAGGAATATTAAAGGTAGGAACTCAAATTTTTTACATGAATTCACTTAAGTGGTGATGTAAGCACCACCCATTCCACTAACCAATTGACAAGGATATTTGAAGAAGGAGCCTCAAAGCAACACATGAAGAACATCTTCTATTTTGGGAAGAAATGACACACACTACTAGTTTTTATTTTCCTATCAGAAATCTAGGAGGAGTGACACAAATGCACATCATTCCCTCACCCGCTCTACCAAAATTTCATGGTTTGACAAATGAAGATCTAGATGCATTTTTATTTGAGTTTTAAGTACTTTGTAGAGGATATGATTTTTTTACTAATGATAAAATGTTGAAAGTGTTTCCTCTTACTCTAAAAGGAGCAACTCTCCAATGGTTCATGAGCCTTGGTGGGAATTGCATTCAAACATGGGAGGACATGAAGAATGTATTTTTGAAGAAGTACCAAGACTATTATGAGGCCAGTGAAGATATTTTTTGTATGATACAAGGGGAAGATGAAATCTTGGAGAACTATGTAGAGCGATTTCAATACAAACTTCAAAAATAAAAGCATAAGAATTTGACAAAAGAGATCTTAAAAACACTTCTACTCAAAGGAATCAAAGAAAATTTTTTAGAACTCTTAAATTTGATAGGGAAAGGTGATGTTTTTCAGCTATCATATGATGATGTTTGTGATTTATGCATAAGGTATTCAAGAGGAATCTCCAAGGCCTGTAATAATTCTAGAGAAATTTCTTCTTTCATTTCCAAATCTACTACAAGAACAAGAGATATAAGAGCTGAAATCAATGATTTATTTGAAAATTTGAAAATTGATTTAATTAGCTCTCTAAATTCACAATTTCATGTTTTGCAGGTCAAGCAAAATCAAACAAAAATTGAAGAAGTGTTTTTTCCTCATTGCGAAAAGGAGCATCCCATGAATAATTTCTCTTTTTTACTTGGGATGAAAACAACGTATCCAAGAGATGGAGAAGCTGCAACAATTTCATAACCATGGAAACGATGGCCTACATGTATATTTCAAAACACTTCCTTTCCATTTTCTTACTTGCATAATCCATTATGGAATACTCCTGTGTTAGGGAAGCCATGCCAATCTCAATATAACCACCACCAATATTGTCCACAAGTTTGGCATGGTTCATCTTATGATTACATGACTACTCTCCCTCATCTTGTGGCACAAACACATCATTCATATTCTTTACCAGATTTTCAACAACATCTTGCTTGTCTATCAAAATCATCCACACAACCCAATCAGCTACATCTCGAAATCCTCCATGCACTGCACAGTTTCCTACTCATCTCATTCCACACCCTCACAATAATAAACCCGTACAACATGCTTACAATGCTGAAATGAAAAATTTACCCACCCTTCCTACCCATCCTATCTCACATGCACCATTACAAAAAACTTGTATTGAGATTGGGAAGGCTTCAAATCTAGAAATTTCTGAATTCATGGAAGAAATTCATGATATGAAAACCATGGGAAATCAAGAGAGTCAAGGTTATATTGAAGATTGGTTTCATTCCATCATTTTTTTTCAGTATCACTCCATACTTCAACAACTTTTGGTGCCATCTTTTCAAGGGAACTTGGTCTCTCCTACCCTGGTATTTATTAATGTGTATTTTTCTAATTTGGGTATGTATATACTTGAGGCCTTGTTTCGAAAATGGTCCCATTGGAAGTACTCTTATACATACAGATATTTCATCTTTTTCAAGGTAAAGTAGGTTAGTGTGGAAAATAAAATAAACATGTACATAAATAAATTAATTTCTTTATATGTAGAAAGAGTTGTGTTTGCTGCAATATGTTGTGTAAATCGATATTGGTGATAGATCTTTGGATTTATTTGTGTATGTAAACATATTATATTAAAAATCACATTTCTACAAACACTCATCACCATTTTGGAAAAATTGTTTGTATATCATATTTTATGGCTTGTAGGCTTCATGAAATTTCTGGAAAAAAAATTGGGACAATCATGTTTTGAGGGACCAAATGGGCATATTTTCAAAGCCTGTTTCTATTCTGAGTAGCTATTGATGTATATTTTACAAACCAATTTTAATTATTTAATTTGGATCTCAAAAAAAAAATTATGACCAAAATAATGACAAGGTCTCTAGTAGGCAGCTCAGGTACAAAGTTGGAACAATCCGTTTTTGGAGGCCCAAATGACTAGATCTTGCAAAACTGCTTCTAGGGTATATTCCCATATGAATCTAGTTTACAAGGAAATTTTGATCACTCTATTTTGATATTGTATGAGAAATTTATGACCAAAATACTAACTACCTATCGTAAAACAACATTCTCAAAACTCTATTTTTCCGACTGTTCACTAGCATAATTGACCCATCAATTCTTCTTGCCTCTAAAACCTGTTTCTATTGGAGATAGATATATGAAAATAATTTAAGCTCCAATTTGAATAAATTCAATCTGTCATCAAAGGAAAACGTTATGGTTAAAATATCAACTATTGGTCTAAGTTGGGAAATAAAAAATGACTTTGTTATGCAGATTGTTCTGAGAAAATTTGATATATCATATCATGGAATTTTTGACACCTATTTATATTGGTGATAGATCTTTGAATTAGATTTCATTTGGATTTGTAATCACTCAAATTGGACGAAAAAAAATTAATTTAGGATTAAAACACTACTGGTTAGTATGGTCAACCACTACTCTCCTGCAGGTAACAAATACTTTGTTAATTTTTTCCATGGATTTGTTTTATAGAGTAGCTAATTGTTATTTTTTTGCATATTCCTTGGATTAAGAGAGCCCGCGCACCTCTCTTCTTCAAATATTTTATGTGTTTTTGTAGGTAGATGCTCGTTGTTTGCAAGTTTGGGGAGAATAAAGGAAGTCCATTTGTGAAAAAGAGATTCTTGAAGAAAATTTTAATAAAATAAGGGCATTTTATCCAGGAATTTATTAAGAAATTTAATATCATATGATGTTAAGTTTTTTTAGATGTCATGATCTAAAAATACTTATAATATCTTGCTACAAATTTCTCGCTAATACCTACCAACAAGAAAATGATGTGAGGACATTTTCATTACTTGATGGATTCATAACAGGAAAAATGATGAATTGAAAATTCAAGTTATTTCCACCAAATAATTTTTCCAAAAGATATTTTTTTTTCCATTCATTCACCATTAACAGATTGTTGTTCTTGGAAACAGATTGATGTTCCCTTAGGAAACAGCATTGCTGCAACTAAAATCATGGATGTTGTAACTTAAGTTATTTATTTACTAATCAAGCTTTTCAATAAAGTGTTGTTGCCTTTCTGATTGCTCTTATTTTTTTATGTTTTAGGTGTTCAAAGTCACAACTTTTGTTCCTTCATTAAAATAAAAGGAAGTTCTTAAGTTTCATGTTGATGCTCCACATATATCCTTTTATTGCCCAATATTATTAAGTATATGGTTTCCTCATATCTCATATAAAAAAACTCTTATGGTAAGTCTTGTCATGAATGATTTGCTCTTAATTCCTCATTATTTTGTAAAGTGACTATGACTGTTGGATGACTAATCTTTCTCCATGTCACCTTGTTATGATCACCCATTGAGTTAGTTTTTGGGATGGATTTCCACAATCACAATTGATATTTCATTCTTACAAGCTTAAAATGGTATGATTAGTTTCGAGGTTGTAACATGAAACAATGATATTATTAGATAAATAATTCTTGAATCACTTTTGTCATTCCATTGGGCACACTTGTTGTTTCTTATAACTTAGTCATGATTTATTTTTGTGTGTTTAATAATTTTTGTTCAATAGATTGAAAAATTGTTGTTCAATTAACTGAACAATTGATGTTCAATCAACTAAACAACTACTGTTTAGAAAAATGAACAACCACGATTTCTTTTTGTGTGTCTAATAATTGTTATTCAATAGATTGAACAGTTGTTGTTCAATCAACTGAACAACTACTATTCAGAAAAATGAACAGCCATGATTTCTATTTATGTGTTTAATAGTTGTTGTTCAATAGATTCAACAATTGTTGTTCAATCAATTGAACAGATGCTGTTCAGAAAAATAAAAAACCACAATTTCTTTTTTCTGCGTGTTTAATTATTGTTGTTCAGTAAAATGAACAGTTGCGATTCTTTTTTTGGTTTTTTGACATCCTTTTTTATGACTTTCACATATCATTGTTGTTCAATGGAATGAATAACTAATGTTAAATACATTGAACAATTTTTGTTCAATTAAAAGAACAACTGTTGTTCCAATGACCGCACAATTGTCGTTCAATCCTTCATAGGAACGACTGTTGTTCCCTTAGTCACAACTATCATTCCCTCTATTACAATTGTTGTTACCTAAGTGAAGGTTGTCCATTTTCATTGAAAACTTAGTCAATGGGAAATAATTTTGATGTTCTAGGTCCTCTTTGACATAATGATTGGGTAGTCAATTTATCTTTTTTTATCTATAAACATAATCTTATTTTTAAGAAATGATTATGCAAAGAAGATTTCACCATGTCAATTTTCAACTTTCTTAAATTTGTCAAGTCCTTGATTTTGTAAAATATATGATGATTACCAAAAAATTGTACTTAAATCTTTCCATCACTATCTAATGGGTTGTTCCTCAACCCAAGTATTAACAAAGAAAAGTATATTTATTAGCAATCATTTGAAAGTTATTGTTTTTTGAGAAGTGAGACTACTCAAGTTGAAAATAGTTACTACAAAAATTTTTAGGCCATCCTTAGCTCTTAAGGAGTTAATTTGCCACCCCATCTATTAAGTAATATTTTGTTGATTAAAAATAACCATAGTGGAATTTTAAATAAAAATGGTCAAATGAAGGATAGGAGGTATCATCACGAGCCGACCTACCATGATCATAGGTCCTAATAAAGTGACATTACCACTACTGGTCACCAAGCTGGGTTAATGGCATTCTGTTGTAAAACTAAAGGACAAGAGGTCTCATCATGAGTCAGCTTGTTCATTTTTGTTAGCTCCCATTAATGGCATTGTTATTAACTGGTTACCAAGCCTGAACAATGATCTTCAGTAGACATCTAAGTAAATTGAAATTATCTTGTAACTATGTATTTAATTCTAATAGATGGGACATTGGCATCTCAATGGGTTCAAAAGGCATCCCCGTCAAGGCTATGGACGTCTGCTGGCAACAGTGGCCATGCCTATGGTATATAAGTTAATTTAATACTATGATATACATGGTTACATTATTTTCTCAAAGCTAATTTCTGAAAAGGCCTAATGTTATATATATAAGGGTTGCTGGAATTCATGGTTCATGGGGTAATATTTAATCAGTTCTTAGATGATGATGGATATGTTTTATTGAGTTATCAATATCCACTTTGCATGTCAGGGATGAAAATTTTAGGATATTTGATGTTTGACATTTTGTATCATCTAATCTAGATCATTCCTTTATTATACAAGTTTCATATCCTTAACCAAAGATATTTTCTTTTCCCAATCAATCATCATTTATTCCTAGCTTAACAACACTACTATTATTTTGGGGTATTATAAAGAGGCCTAATTCTATATGTGAACGCCAAGTAATTGGTCAAAATTTGAGAAGAAAAGACTAAGATAACTAATTCTCACAATTTTTGTGCTCATAACAACCAAAGCATATGGGTATAGGGAATGCATCTTTTTCTCATCATTTTTACCCTCATTTATATTCCCTTCTTATCCATTATTATCCCATGACATTCACAACATGATTATGTCACTTTTATATATAATGAGGTAATTGAGGTGATGAATTGCTGACCGACGCTACTAATGAGTTCTGTTATAGAAATCTTGATGACAATGAAAATAATTAGTTTGGGGGATGAAAACCTCTGTTACACTTTATGATTACTTTCTTTCATCTTGCATGGCTTCCGCCTTCAACATCACTTTCATCATCAGATCAACTTACATAAGCTTCAACATATATCTGTCCATACATGCCATTCCACATTTTTACGAAGGTAAATCTTGAGGTAAAATATCATAAATTTTTTATTTATTAAAAGTTTAGGAGAATGTCATGAAAATCCAATGAGCATTATTCACTCATATTTTTCAAACATTAGTTCCACATCTTTACCACTTGCCATTTTTCAGAGACACAAAAGCTTTTAGTTTGGGGGAGTGTTGCTTACATTTATTCATTTATTATGACCATGCCATTAATATTATTTATCATCCATCTCCTTGTTCATTCTCGAAACCTCCCTTATTCCATATTGTTTTACACCAACCATACATTTCAACAATGATTGTAGCAACCACCTCAATTTTCTTTCTAGTATAGCTTGAGGGCATGCTAATTATTTAGTTTGGGGGAGAAGTCGTTATGAATGATGGATGTTTTTTCCTTTCTTCCTCATTTAAGGCACACAATTTCATTTCTATACAGTGCATAAATTTAAAACTATGAACTAGATTTTTGAATAACAAAGTGGTATCATTAAAATTCACAAACCCATAAAATTTCAAGCTAAACTAGTTTGTAAAATTGTAAGAGTCATGCACTGTCACCTACAACCATTTTTATGATATATTAAAATATTTTCATTGGATTTCTCTGATTTTCAGAGTTGAGAAGCATTAATATAATATAAATCTCCCTGCAAAATTTCAGCAAAATTTGGTTTGTATTTTATGAGAAAATGGTTAATGAAGTTTGTTGTTACTTGTATCATATTTTGTTGCATCTTCATATACATATTGTTGAAAGTCAATGTGTCAATTGTTACACCTTCACCAATATCGTTAAAATTGAATATCTATTCTTTTAAATAAATATTTGAGGAAGAAGTCATGTGTTTCATCAATATCATGAGCTGGGATGAGCATTTTGATTATTGTATTACAACATGGTTAATACAGAAGCATTGGGTTGCATGAGGACATGCAACATGTTCAGTTGGGGGGTATGTTGGGTCACTGAATTGTCATTATTATTACCACTTGTTAACATCTATTTCATCCATTTCTACCATCCTTTATCACGTTATTTATCATAATTTATCATTTAATTCCATTTTATAATTATGTATGCTCTTATGGATAAGTAATACTTACTATCCCTTATTTTTAATAAATTGATAATTATTATGCATGATTTTGTAAAATATGGTTTGACACTTTTAGCTTCCAAGATCTCTTCCAGATTGGAAATTCGATCTCCAACTATTCCAACTCAGAAATTCGCTGGGATAAAAAGCAACAATTTTTTGTTGGCAATTTCGAACAAATGAAGATGAATCCTGAAAATCCTAGACACGGGCTTTGTGTAGAAGTTCAATTTTCCATTGAGAAATTTTCCAAAATTCAGTCTGGATTGAGAGAAACAGAAGGTTCTTTGAAGATGATTTTCTCATATTTTTTGTTATGGCCGGTTCTTTAAAAGTAATTTGTTATTTGCTGCATTTTCCATATTTTTTATTTCTCACAATTTCTAGATTTCATTTAATTTGCTACTCTAGATTAACATTTCAATTATGTTGGGTGCAATAGGTTCAATTTATAATTGAGAAATGTGTGATTTAATTCATTATTGATTCAAGTCGTGTGATTAGGATAATTATTTTCCTCTCATTTAATTTATGTTTTTGAGATTTAGTATTGTTTTTCAAGTCTTTCATTTTATTTCTTTTCAAGCAAACTTGATAGTGTAGAACATAATCATATAGAACTAGTGTTAGATGTTGGTATTTGCTTGCATGTATTTTGTCGATTGCCTTGAAACAAAAAGATGTTCCTTGGTTGATAATTAATGATTAGGTTATTAGTTGTCTTTATTAAGCAATTAATTTTACCCAACAATGGACATTTCCAAAAGAAATTAGTTCTCACTTATATACCATAGTATTGTTTTAGAAGAGACAAATGAAGAGGTCAATATATAAATCAACCTAACTTCTTGGTATTGATTTCTTTCTAATTTTGGTTCTCTATCATGAATTTCTTAAATATCAGCACATGTAAATATCCAAAATGTTGATAAAATTACATCTAACATGTAATTTTATCAAATATGATAGCCGATACCTCCTTATTTACTACAAGGACCTTGCCTACTTAGCAATTTTCCTTATACCAATTTTTTTAGAAGAGAGTTAAATTGCGATGGATTGCACATGCTTTTAGTAGGGATGAGTCATGTGTGAGTCAACATATGGAAATTATAAGGGGGAAACTGTGAAACAAGCCAAATATCGAAATCTATGGTTTTTGACAAAGAATGATGTGTCACAGTGAGATCGTGTAGTCTAAGTTATCATGTTGGGAAATTGAGAAAAAATATGAAAGAGAATGTGAATAGAAATATTTTTTAAGCTTCCATGCAAGCAAGATCCTAGAGAAGTGATCAATATTGAAGTGAATAAAAACTTATGTACACTTAGATATCATCCATTTATTTTTTATACTTCAAATATTTAGACCAAAAACCACTAGTAAAGATTTTGTTGAGATAAAACATCACAATTTTCCAATTAGAAGTGGTCCAAGACTAGGTAAAAGAACATTCATGGCTGAAAACTAAATCTAGTAGAGAAAATGTCTAGAATTATAAACACAAAGTGATAGGCTTCTACAATATTCTCATAAATTCCTTAATTTGATATGAATCTGGGTTCATAAAAAAAAATGCTCAACAAAATATATGCATTTTGGGCTTTATATAATTCTTAGCTTGAGAAGTAAAAAAACTAATTACAACTTATTTACAATAATTATAATTAACTACAAGAAAAGTTGTGCAAACCATTGTAGCTAAAAATATATATTAGTTCTTAATGAAAATAGAAAAATGAAACAAAGAAAAATTATTCTTCGGCAATGCTAATTAAAAACAACAAAATAAGCTATGGAAATGATTAACAACAAGAAAGTAAATGCAAAAGAAAAATATCTATCGGCAAAAAATATTAATCTACTTTATTGAAATAAATTTAATCTACAAATGTTGTCAGAGAAATAAACTACAACTAACTTAAACACATTAAAAAAAACATAGTATTTTTTTGAAAGTAAAATATGATAAAATAGAAATATAATTACAAAATCATATTCTATGCTATAGAGAGATGTATTATCTTAAAAATATAAATTGAAACAAATATGTGTAGAAAATAATATATTGTTAGGTCCCTATATTACTAGTGTAGTTCCTTATTGTTGTTAGTGTACCCCCCTTATGGTTATTGTTGTACCTTTGTAACCCCCATATTGTTATCATTGTGCCCTTACATTATTATTGTTAGGTCAGCTAGGATTATATTGTGACCCCATGGACTCCTATATATAGAAAGGAGGTTTTGTCATTTGTATCATCCAATAATTGTTCATTTATGTAACGTAAAGGATATTTCCCCCTCGAAGTGGCTTATTTATAAGGCATTGATCTCTCTTTTCTTCTATTTTTGGAGATGATTTCATAACATTTGGTATAAGAGCTTTGGATTCTAGGGTTTCGCTGCTCCAAAGAGGTCATTGTGGAAATTTCTCTATAACATTTCTTCTACGAAGTTTAAAAATTTGAAATTTTTACCACGAGAAGCCGAAATCCTGAGGAACTTTGTGTAAAAATTTTAGATCTTGGTTCGCAATATTTTCGGAGATATGATCTATGGAAGTTAGGGTTTTCGTAGGCTCCCAAATTTCATCTAAAAGAGGTGACCTTGGGAAAATCACCATAACTCTCTCTCTGAGCATCAGATTGTAATTTTATAAAAATTAGCCGAAATCACACGGACTTTAGTTCCCTATGTATCAATTTCAGAGCCGAAGGAGGAATCAATGACACGTAGCACGTCGTACAAGTTCTCTCTACTAAAGGAGTCCATAATTAGGTCATTATGGGAGATTGGGCATAATTTTGTCTTGAAGCATCCAAATCAGGTCGGACCTATGGCATTCAAAAGAGGATTTAGAGGGCTACTACATAACTAAATTTTAGATATTGAAGATCCAAAATCATAGAGATAATTCAGTTTCGAAATCGAGCACCTCAAAAGAAAGAAAAAGGTGTGTATTGTTTTTCAAATTGCATAAGTCTTGTTTGAAAAATAAATTTGAAGTGATTCCAAGGGCATATTTAGACATAGATATCCGTATTGGGTTCTAAAATTCCCCCTAAAAGAATTCAACACCCATTAAGCCCTCATAGTACTTTACTATGACTCATGAAGATAAAGAAGTGCAACATGATATATCAAAATTACAAGAGAAATTGCACCAAATTTCGCTCTCGCAAAGAGAAACAAAAAATGAAATCGAAGTTTTGAAGAAAGGCATGGAAGGGAAGATGGATTGTTTGAAGAATAATATGGATGGTTTGAAGAAAGGCGTGGAAGCTAATATGGAGGGTTTGAAGAAAGTTGTGGAAGCTAAGATGGATGGTTTGAAGAATGGCATGGAAGACATGGAAGAAAAAATGAGAGGCAACATGGAAGACATGAAGAGTGATCTAAAAGCATATATGGAAGGTTTGAAGGAAGTTTTGACAAAGTTGATACAAGAGATGATTCCTAATGGAAAAAATATAGTAGAGGAAAATCATGATGAGAACAAAATATATGTTATTCATGATTTCATGAACTCTAGTGTTGGATCAAAGACCCACCATATTCCAAATATCAGTATGAGGAAGTTTCATGGCAAGGATCCTGTAACATCAATATTACAGATGGAGCAATATTTTGATCTTAATAATGTGCAAAACACACAAATGGTATGCCTTGAAACTTTATATTTAGAACAAAATACATTTGTATGGTATCGATGGCTTTTCTCCCGTAAAACAATTGTCACTTGGTTAATTTTTACGAAGGAAATGATAGCACATTATTACGATACAAATAACAACACCTTCTTTGGCCAATTGATAAATCTAAAACAAAAGGGTTCAGTGGTGAAGCACATTAAGGAGTTCCAAAAATTGAATATAAGGGTAGCTGATATTCCGGAGGAACACATGATTGACGTCTTCATAGGGACTTTAAAGGATGACATCCAACATGAGGTTTTCCTTTGGGAACATGATTCATTGGAGAAGGCATTCAGGTTGGCAAGAAAAATTGAATGTAAAATTATGGCGACAATGAATCCTACCACTCATATCTATGAAGATGGAAGTGTTTCTACTGCTAGAATTCCACAACCTATAAGGTTGAAACCACAACAATTGGAATAAAAAAGGGCAAAAGGGCTTTGCTACAGTTGTGATAGAAAATACACTAAAGGTCATAAGTGTGCTGAGAAGAAATTATTTTACATAGATTGTGAAGAGGAGGAAGAAAATGAACAAGAAAATTCAAAAGAATAGGATATACACAAGGAACAAAACCTAGAGAAAGAAGAAATGAGTCTGACCATATCCTATAATGCATTGGCAAGAAATACCATTCCTCAAACTCTCTAGATAAAAAGGACATATCAAGAAAAAAAATTTAATAGTGTTGATTGATTCGGGTAGTACCCATAATTTTATTCATGGTAAGGTAGCCAGGGAATTGAATTGCTTCCTATACTCAGCACTAGAGTGTCAAGTGATGGTTGCAAATGGAGGAACTATAAATTTCTCTAGAAAATGTCATCATATCAAGTTAACCATGGGGGAATATGTATTTAATAGTCCAATTATTTTCATTCCAATGAGAGGTGCTGATGTTATACTAGGAGTACAATGGTTACAATCTTTGGGGATGACAGATTTTAATTTTTAAGAATTTTTCTTGAAATTTTTTTCAGAAGGAAAGGAAGTTGAATTACGGGGTATTGCAGGGAAGCCAGGAAAGATAATAAGCTCTAATTTCATGAAAAAACTTGTAAAGAAACAATAACGAGGCGTAATTTCACAATTATGCTCACTAAAAGTTCCAACATCAAAATCATCTATTTCTCCAGATCTCCAAAAAGACTTGGACAATAATTCCAAAGTGTTTGAAACTTCAAAGGACTCCCACCTATTCATGATCATGATCATGCTATTCATTTGATTTGAGGAAGTGTTCCTCCAAACATCAAGCCTTACGAATATCCTTATGTCCAAAAGAGTGAAATTGAACGTATGATTGCAAAAATGGTAGAGGCTGGTACAAATTCAACCTATTCAAAGTTCTTTCTCTGCTACAGTAGTATTGGTGCATAAGAAGGATGGATCATGGCACATGTGTCAGGATTATAGGGAGCTCAATAAGCTCACTATTAAGGATAAATTTTCCATTACTGTGATTGATGAATTATTGGATGAATTACATGGAGAAATTTATTTTACCAAGGTGGATCTTCGTTCAAGATATCATCAAATTAGAATGAAGACTGAAGATATTCCGAAAACAACATTTCGAACTCATGAGGGTCATTATGAATTTTTGGTCATGCCTTTTGGCACTACCAATGCACCTTCTACATTTCAAGGGTCGATGAATTCCATTTTCAAACCCTTCCTTAGAAATTTTGTGTTAGTATTTTTTGATGATATAATAATCTACAGAAGGTCTCGGAAGATAATGTTCAACATGCTGACAGGGTGCTCAACCTATTGGAGGAGAAACAATTATATGAAAAAACCTCCAAATGTTTCTTTGGAAGGCAAGAGGTGGAATATCTGGGTCATATTGTATCTCACGAGGGTGTTAAGTTAGACCCTAACAAAATTAAATCCATTAAGGAATGGAAAGTCCACACAACCATAAATCAGTTGCGAGGATTTCTTGGGTTAACAGGGTATTATCACAGGTTTTTTAAGCACTATGGGATAATAGCAGCACCTCTAACAACATTATTGAAGAAATATGCATTTTCATAGACTCCTGAAGTAGCTAAGGCCTTTGAACATATTAAAGAGGCAATGTGCCTAGCACCGGTCTTAGCTATGCCATACTTCACAAAAACCTTTATAGTGGAATGTGATACCTCAGGAAATTTAATTGGTGTTGTTTTAATGCAAGAAGGAAGACCCATTGATTTTGAAAGTCTTCTAATCAAAGGAAAGTATTTACAGAAAGCTATTTATGAGATGGAAAAGTTGGAAATACTATACGCACTAAAGAAATGGCGACCTTACCTAATGGGAAGACACTTAAACGTAAAAACTGATCATGATAGTCTGAAATACTTTTTGGAAAGAATAATATCTTCATAAGAGTAGAAAAAATGGGTCACAAAGATGTTGGGTTATGACTTTGAAATTATCTAGAAAAAAGGGAAGCTAAATGTTGTTGCAGATGTGCTCTCAAGAAAGGATGAAGAGGTGGAATCATTGCTTTGTGCCATTTCTATTATCCAACCAGATTGGATAACCAAAGCAAGGGATGAATGGAAAAAGGACAAAGAAGTGTGGACACTCATTCAAAAGTTGTAGAAAGATCCTAGTACATCTGATACATTTAGCTGGAAAAATGATTCCTTATGGTACAAAGATCGCTTATATCTTTGTAAGAATTCCAAACTAAAACAAAATATTCTTTTGGAATTGCACACTTATCCCTTAGGATGACACTCAGGAATTTTAAAAACTTACCACAAGGTGAAGAAATGTTTTTTTTTGGATGACCTTAAATTTGATATTCAAAAGTTTGTGGCGGACTGTTTGGTTTTCCAGCAAAATAAAGTGGAGACAATTAAGACCCCTAGTCTTCTACAACCTTTATCCATTCCAAGTCAATGTTGGGAGGAGATTTCAATGGATTTTATCACATGTTTACCTAAGTCCGAAGGAAAGAGTGTCACCATGGTGGTAGTTGATAGACTTACCAAGTATGTACATTTTTGTGCATTATCTCATCCATTTAAAGCAAGTACAATTGCTACTGTATTTATGGAAACAATTCAAAAGATACATGGAAACTGAAATATTATTGTAAGAGACAAAGATACCATTTTTACTAGAAATTTTTGGACAAAATTATTTTCTTGTTTGGGTACTCAACTAGCTCATAGCTCATCTTATCATCCTCAATCCGATGGGAAAACTAAGATAGTGAAGAAATGTTTGGAAGGATATAGTTGTTGTTTTGTATCTGATAAACAAACACAATGGGTCAAGTGGTTACCTATGGCTAAATGGTGGTATAACACTTCCTTCCATACTGCAGCGAAAATGACCCCATTTATGGCACTTTATGGATATCATCCACTGTCCATCACATCAAATTTAAGAGAAAATTGTAAGGTCCAAGCAGTGGAAGATCACATCAAGCATCAAAAACAAATTCTCCATCTCTTAAAGGATAACCTAAATTTGGGAAAAAATCGAATGAAACAACAGGTAGATCAACATCGCAATGAGAGAGGTATTGATGTAGGAGACTAGGTATTTTACGACTACAACCATATAAACAAATGTCCCTCAAGAAAGCTAAGAAGGATAATAAATTATCACAAATGTACTATGGTCCTTAAAATGTGTTGAAAAATATTGGTACTATGGCATACAAATTGGAGCTTCCTGCTTCTTGTTGAGTGCATTCAGTTTTCCATGTTTCATGCTTAAAGAAGGTTATAGGTGACAAACTTCCAGTTTAAGCAATATTTCTAGCACTTGATGAGGAAGGAAAAATAATATTGGAGCCTGAAGCAGTCGCAAAAACAAGAACTCAACAAGTACGAAATCGATCAATTTCAGAGTATCTCATCAAGTGGAAGAATTTACCCACTGAAGATTCTACATTGGAGGACGAAAATTTTATACAGAATCATCTAGATCTACTCAAGCATTGAGGACAAAATTTTTTTGAATGAGAGAGGCATGTTAGGTCCCTATATTACTAGTGTAGTCCCTTATTGTTGTTAGTGTAGCCCCCTTATGGTTATTGTTGTACCCATGGAACCCACATATTGTTATTATTGTGCCCTTGCATTATTATTGTTAGGTCGGCTAGGATTATATTGTCACCCCATGGACTCTTATATATAGAAAGGAGGTTTTTTCATTTGTATCATCCAAGAATTTTTCATTTATGTAATGTAAAGGAGGTTTCCTCCTCAAAGTGGCTTATTTCTAAGGCGTTGATCTCTCTTTTCTTCTATTTTTGGAGTTGGTTTCATAACATATATGCAATAAAATCATAAATAGTAAAATAAATTAACAGATAATAAAAGGTGGAAATATATACTAACAAGAAAATATGGCCACTACGATTATAGAGTGGCCCTTTCTCTATAGTTTGTTGGTGTTTTACACAATGCACACTTTTAGGAACTCAAACAAATGATTTCTATTAATAAAAGATGACAATATACATCAACTAAAAAAAATTAGCCTTCTAAGTTTGGTTCTAAAAGTTTTCATACACAAACAAACAAAAAAATTTGTTATTTTCTAGCAGTTCTAGCTTGTAATAAAGGAGGAACCCAATTTTAGTTGGGTGTCATAAAACTATCAAAAACAAAAACTAACTTAATATTTTCCCCGTAACTGCCCTACTTCAACTAGATTTTAAGAATCATGGTCTAAACGACATGAAGTGGGTTAAGACAAAATAGGAATTATTATTTAATAGAGGAAAGTAAATGACAATAAAAAGTAAAATATTTACAATAGTAAAATACATTGTTGCTGACAAAAGTTTAAAAAAGAATGGATTTTTTCCTTAGAAATTTATTTGGCTGCAAATACGCTTTGCAGTATGGTTGTAGATATCATATGAATATTAGTGCTATACTAATATACTCAAATGTGAGTTCCATCCTAAATACCTATTCAACTTCATGATTTGTTGACGAAAATTCTTGCAGCCATCCTCAAAAGTGAAACTATGAAAAGGTGTCTTGTATAGTACCTACAAACTCATAATCAACCAACATTCACTAGAGGATGTAAAATTGTTAAATAATTATATAAAATACTTGTTTATTAGCATTAGATCTAATCACTATAATTATAATGAATAATAAGATAGAAATGGATGAAAATGGACAAAATAGGTGAATTTTGTAAGGAAAATGATAACAAAATGATGGTAGTAAAGGGTGATTATGAATGAAAAATTCATTCCTCATCATTACTCCCAAATTAATCTCTTTCACATCCTTTGTGAAAATTAATTAGAATTAGAATCATAAGAGATAAATTGAGTGTGTTTTTCTTCACAAACAACTCAAAAGTTACAAGGAACTACTTGAGTAGCGGTTTCCTCTGGATAAAATGTTTCGCATATGTCAATGTACGCCCATTTCCTTCTTTCTTTTTCTTGATGAACTATCATATTTCCTTTGTAATCTATAATGGGATGGAGTATTAAAGTATATTTGAATTTTAATCCAATCCATTATAGTCCTTTAATTCTTAATTATTTCTCGTACAACTTTCTTCTCTAAATTATTGCATGTAGATTCGAAGGTGAATGGGGTTCCTTTTCTTTTAGTGCATCACGTAATTCCTCCCATGTTTTCTTACACGTATTTATGGATATCATCTCACAATAGTTCTTATAATCTATAAAATATTCAATTATCCCTTTTTATATCATTTTTCTAACTCCGATGATTTTCATATCATGTGTCTTTTTGCTATGTTCTTTAAGAATATCTCTAATGAAATTTGGTTATGCTCTTATCGTTAAAGATGTAGTAATTTCTTCTATATTTTATAATTCCAATTCATGATATTTCTTCAGTTTGTTTTCTAGCCATGATTAGAAAGATCTTAAATTTATGTCTCCAATATAATGATTTGGATTCCAATTTGAACTTAGAGGAATCATATAACTATGTAACTAAAATTCACAAACTATATTTCTCCTCTCGTGAATGCTACAAAAATAGAGCGAACAAACATTTTTGCCAAAAGGTACGATTTCCACAGAAAAGTTTGACATGAGTCATTCAATATGAAATTGAATCCACTATTCTTTCAAATACAATGTATATACTAGTGAAAAAGGTTGACAATATCAGTTCAAAAGTTAACTCACCTAATTTGTTAATCATAATCTTGTTTTCTTAGTGAAACTTATTTCTGTAGCTACTTTTTTTCTTGCAGATTCCAAATGGTTTATTCTTGACTGCTACGAAATTCAAATATTATTTTTTTCTTCATGTATTTGTTTCTAAAAGGGTTCAATGGGAATGTATTATTTAGGATTAAATGATGCATATAAAATTTTCCAATGGTCTCACTAAAGATTAAGCCCCATTACTTATTCTCTCAATTTTTGATTTCATCCATTAAATGAAAATTAATACTTATCTGTTGTTGGTATGTATTTCTTACTTCCTGAGGGGGTGCCTTCATTTCAAGGTCTTATATCTACATAGCATTAAAAGAAAAAATTTTCTCCATCTTACTACTAGATGACTCTACAATTTCCCTGTGTGTCTTTGACCTTCTTCTTAGTGGTTCTGATGTTTCACTAGTGGACCCTGTTGTTGTTACCAAGAAGTTACTATAGGTGATTCAGAATCATACACTAGTGATAATAAATTTTTAATAAATTCTCCCCAACTGGGATTTTGTCTTTGTTCAATAAATGTAAAATTTTCCCAAAGATAAATCCGACTACGATGTGGTAATTGGTCATATTTTCCCTTCTAAAACTAGTTCACCATGGCTTGTAAGGATTTTAACAGGAAGCATGGAATATCGATGCTTTTATTTCTTCTTATATGTGGTAGGAAATAGAAATGATAAGTCATGCAAAGAGAGGATATTCCCTCGCAAATGAAGTAATTGATGATATGTTTAAGCACTTTAGCCCACATATATGGAAATGATAGGAATTTGACTTCTTGTCTAATATATTCTAGTACTTCTCCCTCCTCAAGAGATGCTCCTATGGTAATGGATGACTCTACTCTTTTAAACCACCTTTTTCCCCTGGTATATATTCCTATTACTCAAGCTTTCATTTCTTTAGAGGTGGTAATGCTTAATTTTGCAATCTAGGCTATATTTGTTTGGAGATCAAAATATAGAATGAAATTCTCTACTAGGGGTACACTTATGTTCTCAATTCTATAGAAAAATGTTAACCACCTTGCTCTTCTGAATATATGTACCACTTATATATTATGTGTTGTCATGCTCATTATAATGGGTTCCTATATGAACAAAATATCCACCCATTGTGATGTTATTTTTCATAATTCTACTACTACCACCCCTACTTCTACAAATCCTTGTGGGATCAATTCAAATTTCTAGCAAAAAATTAGCTCTACAATGAGTGAAGATACCCTATGTTCCAAATATTTCTTAGATTTTGTTGATTTTCTAGTTCATATTCTCTAATGATCATTAACTATTATGCATGCTCAATAGATGTGAAATTTGTTGAGGTGATGATTGAGGAAAATTGTTTTAATTTTCAACAACCTTCATCATGTTCCATCTTAATAGAACATGATGTGGATATACAATTTTCACAGGTGCCAGGTGCATTCGTGAAATGGTTTGAATTGGCATGAAGTTGGGATTTAATGAATTCATATAAAGGGTGATGGTGCACAACATTCAAAATATTTTTGATTTTTCTGATGTGATTGGTTCTGATATAATAGTCATGTTAGGAATCTAACACAATAATGACTGGAAAAATGGTACCAAACAAGTAATTTAAATAATTAGTTCAAAGTTACCTAACACGTGGTGTTTTAAAACTCAAAGATGAGTCCTTTGTTGCACAATATCCTTTCTACTACTTTTGATTTGGCAACTGTGATAAATGTGTGGTGTTGCTATATAATAAGGTTGTAACAATTTTTTTCAGGTTCCTTGAAATTGCGACAACATGTTTTGGGATCCACGTGTTGTTGATATTGTTGCTAATTTCTGAAATCAATAATTCTTGATTTGAAAAAAAATATTCAATTCTTGATTGTTGTAGCTGATAATATTTGCAGCTACATTTATTTGAGCTATAGAAATTCATTACAAATTATAGAAAGTTCATTGCTGAAGTCTGAAATTTTTTGCTTGTTTTTTTCTAAAAATAAATTCTACAAAACTAAAAGTAGTTGTCTAAAAAACCAGTTCTCCTTTTGTGTGCTGTAACATGGCTTAACTACCTCCCAATGATCCTAAAATATGGTCATGCTTCCATTCACCATCACCTACAGGTTTTGGTGCAATGGTAATCACTTTCCATTATATGTGGTATCAGAACTAAGGTCAAAATTTCAATACACACTTGGGTAACACCGTTGGGGAGGTTATGTCGTGGATAAAACCAACACTCCTCATGTGTGTTTTTACATGGATTAACCAAATCCCATTGATCCTAAAATTTGGTGATGCATATTTTCACCATCACCTGCAGGTCTTGGTGCAACAATAATCAATTTCCATGGTATGAGGTTATTGTTGGCATTTCCATGTTGGGAATAAACACTTTTGTGTTGGCATTGATGTCGAACGTTTTGCAGTGATTTCAACCTTTGTGCAAGAATGAGATGAATGTGTCAAGGGAAGTGTTAGCATAGTTATGTGGCATTGATTAAGTATATTTGCTTATGCACTTGAGTGATGAAGTGTGTTTCCTATAAAGTTCAAGTTGGATACTTGGTCAAAGAAATAAAGGAAGAATATAATTTTGAAGGAATTTCTTTCCTTATAAGATCAACTCATATGTTCCTAAAATGATAAAGTTCCAAAGGATGAAGGAAATATGGCTAGTTAAATACTGGTAGGGTTCTTGCCCTCATGGTTCCACAAAACCTCGGGTTTGTCAGCCAAATGATTTGTTAAATAAATTAAAAGGCTCAAGAGGGATGGTTCATTCACATAACATTATAACATTCTTTATATCCCAACTCATTTGTAATATATGCATATTTATGTAACAATCTCGAGGTCCCGAGGTTAATGAAACCGAGAGACATGAATATTTCCTAACAACAATCGAAAAGATTTGTGTCTCACCTCAGGTAAGATTAAGGCATGGCATGGTTGGGCGAGTAAAGGTTATGAAGCATGGAAAATAAGATAGAGATATAGAGACAAATTCCCCTCTCATTAATCACTATAAATTTTCATGTATTTCCCTAAAAAAATTTAATTAACAAAAGAATTAGTCACAAAACATAAGTCCCTGAGCCCCCCCTCCTTCATATATGTGAAAAGTGGAAACTAAACACATGGCATGATCCCATTTCCCAATGATGATAACATGTAATATGAGTTGTCATTCTAGTGACGTAGAGATGATTCCATCTCGCCTCGGAAGGACCAGGTAGTGGTACCATTTGGAGCAGGCCAAGATGATGTAGGTGTGATGTGACGAGGAAATGATATGGCACTGAATGGATCAATTAGTGATGAGTTGGTAGCCTAGGTAGCTTGCTAACACAACTAATGATGTCAACGTTAAGAGATGATGATTTCAACATATGACATGGAAGCCTCAGATAGTGACATGTGGCATACAAATTTGGTATTTTCAGGTGGCCAAGTAGGCCATATTCAAGTGATGCATGGCTCCACTGAGAGACACAAATGTAGCAATAGTGATGTTAGTAATTGATGTGCCTTTTCATTTATAATAACACTAGAAGGTCATGTTGGTGAAAATTTTCCCATGTTAAATACTTTTTGAGCTATCCAGGCATTCATTTTTTGAGCCTAACTATTGGAGTAAAAAAGTGAAATGCCCAAAACCATCGAACCACGGATTATGTGGCACCCATCACATTCATGCTATCTAGTTTTTTTAGGCCATTCGAGAATAAATTGATGACATGTTCAATAATGTCCCAAACTCCTGAACCGATGTGGGACCCAATTCAAGGCCATATGGATGCTTAGTCCATTCAAGAGATGGGTAGGTGGAAGATAAATGATGCAGAGTGATGGAATGGTAAGGAATATATATAACAACACTCAAAGATGACCAAATGGCCTAGATGAAATAATTAGGTTGTTCAAATATTCAGTCATTCGGGCTTCTAGACCTTTGGAAAGTTGAAATTTGCTTCAACCCCAAAACTATGGTGTTATCCCAGTTTCGGTTGAGGACACAGTTATGATTTTGATCACATGAATTAAGGAATATGATCTTGGAATGAGCATGAAATTAAGCACCTTAATCATTAGAATGTGGTCATGGCATCAGGTCATATGCACAAAAGGTTGTGTGTTTAGGGGAGCTCCAAGGTTTGAATCATGATTCGATGAATATTGAGAAAAAAATAAAATGAGGCCACAAGGACCATGATCTATAGAGGGTATTAATGTATTTTTTGGAAGTTTATGGATTCACTAATGGTTTATCTCATTAACAATACAATTGATAATGAATTTCCTGGCTCAAATAGATCAGGCCAAACCAGAGTATCCTTCACACCACAAAGGGTTCAATGATGAAAATATCTCGAGAAAGGATTTTCATTATCAACATTCTAATGTACGTATAATATCTCAGTAGTAGGAAAAGTGAGTCATGCATGAAATTAAGTGTGTCGATAGCATGTTATAGTTCTTTCTCCTCGAGCCATGTGAGCCTTATAGAATAACAATGTTGACCATGCCTATGCCTCATGGTTTAGTAAACTCTGCACATACCCAGGTTATTAATGAAAATCAATGAGCCATGTTGAAGTACCATAGGCCCTATATGGATGATAGAATTATTTTCATCAAGCCATGTGTAATAAAATAATATATATATTTTTTTGCAGTAGATGCAAAGTGGTGAATGCAATAGAGTGTGTGAGTGAGTGTAACTAAAATAAGAGGCTATGGAGTGAGGCTGACAGAGGCTATGAAGAAGATAAGGTTGAGTGTTGTTGTTTTTCATACTATATGGAGTTGAGAGCTGTATGTGATGCAGAAAAGATACCATTCGAGAGCTCTTGCGTGTGCATCTAAGAAGAACAAAGGGCCGAAGTGCTTAGAAATGTTGTGTATGACAATAAGGGAATAGATAAGAGAAAGAGTTCATATCAGGTTGAGTGGGAGTTAATGTAGAGAGTAGTAAAACCCTTATGTATACTAGGTTGGTTCCTATGCAAAAGGAAGTTGGTTCTTGCAAAATCAAAGATTTGGTGCTTCTTGTAAGATGATAAGGTGTCTAGAAATAGGGATTTGGTGCTTCCTTTAAGTGGGTGTTGTTAGCCACCTATAAAATTTGACTATACCAAAGGTGGCTAAATATGTTTTGAGCCTTCAAGGAACAATTTTTCTCTATTAAAAATTGTTGGCTCTTGAAGACTCTTGAAGGCCTCATGCCTCTGTCCAGTTTCCGACACTGCTATTTTACATCCTAAAAACCTCTGAAATCCTACAAAAATCCAAAGTCAAATACTGCTGCAAACATCCCTTTCCCCTTCCTTCTCCTCAAAACTAACCTCCTCTTCTATCCCTCCATTCCCCATGAAAATCCCTCATTTCCATGCTTCTCCTATTTTCCCCTCATCAAAATTCATTTTATAAGGTTAAAAACCCACTTTTTAGCCTTACCACAACCTTCATTTCCTTTGAAAAAACCATAGAAAATATATATTTTCTATGTTCTGGGCTTAAGCCCCCTCGGGCTAAGCCTCTAACCCTTTTCCGTCCATGTGCCCAAGCGCCAAAACTAAATGCTAAACCCGTCGGGTGCTTATCCTTTTTAATTTAAAATTTCTCCGCCAACTCATTAAAAACCTTTGTAAATTCGTGTTTTTGGGGTTTTAATTTATTTCCAAAGCTTTCCGTTGTGTAAATTGTGGAGCAATCTCGATCATCGATCTACTCCGTAGATCGAACGGTGCGGAACTCGCCTTTCCTGTGGACCCCCCATCCGTGCGTTGTTTGCCCGAAAACGCGTGGTTTTCATCGCACCGCTCCTTAGCGGAAGGCGGTTTTCCCCCGATCACCAGCGATTCCATATGTTTTTTGACATGCGTCCTCTGTACTGTTTGCAAAACCACCCTCCATTGCGAATTAAATCCTAGACCAAGACGCCCAGCGATATTAACCACTGCCATCAGATCTGAGCCCGCCCATCCAACAGCTGTCGCTCACCCAAGCTGCACCCGTGATAACCAGGCCATCGTATCGCGGAAATCGCGTCTCCACCGTCGATCTGATCTGCAAATCGACGGTCCATATTCATCACCCTGATCCCATCGCCCAGTCAACGATTCCCCATTGCTGACTTTCCATTGCTCTGCTCCCGACTGTCGATCTCGCGCGATCGACGGCTCAAATTTGATCCTTTTCTACCTATTCTATAATCTCCCCCGATCAATCCCGACTGTCAGATGATGCCATCCAACGACCATGCTCCTCCACACACCTTCCGATGCAGTTAAACCTATAAAAGTATGATTTTTTAATAATTTTTCGTATTGTGCAGGGCTTTAACTCATTCTTCGTGGTTTTCAATGAAGATTCAGAGAAGGAGGGTGACGATCCTCCAGTTTTAGTTTCGTCAAAGGAAATCATTCACAAGGTGGGATTTCGTGTTTCATCAATGTTTTTCAAGCACTAATGCCTTATAAACCTTGCGCAGCCCGGCACGACAGCAAGAAAACCATGAAACAAACACAGTCAAAGATTATCAGTGTCAAAGACCAGGATGAACCAGAGCAGAGAATTGATGGACAGATTAACGGGGATTACGGCTAAGACAGTTATCAAAATCCTAATCCCCAATATAAAACACAGTTTAAAGAAAAACCTAAAGTGTTTTATTAGGAAAACCCTCCACTTCCATAGATGGAGGAAAATTGATTCCTCCCAGCGACCAAAGTGCCACCTGTGCCTCAAACTATTCAATCAGGAACATAACTTATTGATTGGGATCAGATATTTTACCTCGACGCAGCTGAAGAGTTACTTCTGCCAGGAATTTATTGAAAGGATGTCTGCAGAGTAGCCCTAGCATCACACAGAGCCTCAAAGGTCAAAAAAAGCTCCCACCGAGCTTAATTCATAAGTATAAACCAATTAATACAGTGAAACACCTGTACAGTTTCTTCATTGAGCCTCCCAAGGGCCAAGAAACATTAACTCTGTATTAATTGTATTTGAGGTCTTTTATCAGATCTCACTTCCTCATCCTTCTATAAATACTTCAGTAGAAGATGAGTGAGTGGTTGGTTGTTGATGTAATTTCTGAAGCATTGTAATTTAATTGAGCTGAAGACTCCTGATTGTAAATAGTGATTCACTGGCTCTTGGAGCTCTGCTTGTAATAGATAAGTTAGGCTATGAAAGAAATATGAATTAAAACACTGGAATTGAAGATTGTAACTGGTTTGGAGCATCAATACAAGTTGATTTATGGGATCCTGGTCTATGTTGACGATGATGTTATTCTCATTGTAACTTGTTATTTTATTCTTGTTTTCATTTTGTTTCATTTTCTTCTGTAAAGAACAGTTTAAACAGTGTTAGGACCTACTGCACTTCAGTAACCTTCTCTGACTGAAAAATCTTTATTTAAATGTTTTCTCCCAACTATGTTATTTGGAAATTATTTAATTCAGTTCAAGCATAGGAATGCTGGCGTTCCCTCGTCTTATTGTCTTAGCTGAATATTATTTTTGAACGTTACTTTCAGTATATGTTGTGTGAAGATGAACTGAAGAAGATATGGTGAGCCCTGGTCCCAGTCTTGTTTGCATAACTGTTTGATTGTTTCCCTTTGAATGTGTTAAAAGATGGATAGTTTCAAAGTACTTACCAGATCTTAGGCCATTCTGTGTTATCTCTATGATTGTCTTGGAAGTAGCCAAGTAAAGAAGAGCTAGGAGAGGATTTGTGGTGAGCCCGGCTCGCTAGCTTCTACTCCAAAAGTTGCCTTCAAGTTTCCCTTTGTTTTTTATATGTTTTATATTGGAAGTGTATCAAAGGCTGGATAGTTTCAAAGTACTTACCATATCCTAGTTTTCTTTCATGTCTTTCTTAAGCGCGTGGTCAAAGGCTGGCTAGTTTCAAAGTACTTACCAGATCATGGGCTGCTCTTTGTTCTGCATCTGTTTATTTCCCCTTCTTAATGTATCATTCCATTCCATAAATCAAACCTTAAAGATATCCTTAGACATAGATGACTTGCCCCATGGACCACTCTTGCCTCTTGCTATTCCAATTAAATCCTCTTATGACTCCATAGCCCAATGGACTGAAAAACCCGCCGTCATCTTTTCTCTTGATGAGAACTTACTCTTTTTCTTGCAACTTCTAACTTTTGAACCTCTTTACCTTTGGGACTTTTCACCTCTAACAACAATCACATTCAACCATCCAAAAACAAGAAAAACCCTTTGTCTTCATAACTAGCCTAACACCATTACCCCAAACTTCAAAGACAAATCCATCTTTTCACTCATTGGAGAGATCCCTCTCTGGATTCAGGAGGGCTAGATCCTAGAATCCCAAAGTTGGTTGGAACGATGTTGTTTCTGTAATTGGACTCTACCAATATTGCTAATAAATTACAGATTCCCAACATTTCTGACGACTCCACTGGGGAACTGAGTTGAGTTTTCATCTCATTTTCCCTTGATTTTCACACAAACGTTTGAGAGTAAAAAGAAGCTTTTTCAAGCACTACCAAGAAGTGGTAATCATGGTAAAACTTGTTTTGAATCATTGACAATCTAGGTCAACCCTAGGATTCTCATAAGACTTTATCTAACCTTGAAAATCAGCTAGCTTAGCCATAAGAGTAGACTGCCTTTGTCTCACAACCGTAGCTACGTTTTGAAGCAAATTTAGGGCATTCTTAGAAACCACACAAATAAAAAGAACTCAGAAAAAACCAAAAACATTTCAGATTGGTAGTAAAACACTTTCTCTTACATTTCACTTACCTTTTGTTGTGTTTTACCTCATAATCTTAGACAGAGTCTGGAAAGGGCCAGGTAGCCTCTGGATCTCATCCTCTTTCAAGAGGTGACATATCTGGTAAATGCCCTCCCATTCAATCTCTGGTTAAAGTTTGTTGTGTTTTGGGATATCCTTGAAAAAGGATGTTTCACAAGCACTGTGGTGGACAGTGTATCTCTTTGAAAACACTCTAAACTTTCCACCTGGCGACTCCACAATCCTGAACAGACCTTAAGACTCCACTGGGAAGAATCCTTATCATTATAATATCTTTCAAACTCAGTTAGAGGACCGTAGGATTAAAATTTGTGTAAACAGATCAATTAACCCCTCAAATATTGTCATATCTGGTTGAACTCTTCTTATCATTTGGGTCTAAAAAGACACAACATAGTGGCTCCTAGAAAGATTCACACTAGAGCCCATCCTGACCCTGATCCACCTGAGATAGTTGATAACCCAAAAAGAATCCTTAGGAAGTCTCCTAAGATAGAATCTTCAACTGTTTTTAGATTACCCCTAAGAGCTAATTCAGTCCCTGAAAATCTTTCAGCTCTACTACAATCACAAGCTGACCTATTAAATCCATTTAGAACTAGGTCCCTTGATGATTTAGATATGTTAGATTCTGAGTCTTCACATTCATCTCCTGAAACAAGTGAACATCTTGGGAATAGAGAAACAACACCTATTGATTTACATTTTCTTTATAATCTAGGTGTCTCTCATCCAAGGTCAGCTCAGCAATCTATTTCCGTCCCATCCACCTCTTTTCATCCTTCATCCATCGCTCAAACCACTTCACTTCAGCCCACACTCCCTCTTGTCAATCAACCTCCACCACATATCATGGCAGCATGGTATGCTCCCTTAGTCCTTCCTGTACCATTAGTCAATCTTCCACATGACTATCAGTCCAAAATTCCATTATATGATGCTAGCAATGCTACAACAACATCACAACATGTGGACAAGATGAATGACTACTTTGACAGAAATGAAATTGATGATGATTCTGTCAAACTCAGATTGTTTTCTTAGAGTTTAGGGGGAGAAGAAAGAAAATGGTTTAAAGCCCTAGCCCCCCATAGTATCAACAGTCTCCAAGGCTTCCATAAAACATTCTTAAATAAATGGGAAGTGAGGAAGAATCCTCTCCAAGTTCTTGCTGACTACAATAATCTCCATAGAAACCCCGGGGAAAGTGTAAAATCCTATTGTACTAGATTTAACAGTGTGTATAATGCCCTTTCCCCAGAATTAAAACCTCCACAAGGCTCAACCTTAAACAAGTTTCTTGAAGGGTTTGACGCTGACATGACCTATTCACATAGAGAGAGAGATTTTGCAACCCTTGAAGACATGCAAAGAGGCGCTCTTTCTGTTGAAGTCAACCTAATGGAGAAGAGGGAAAGGATGAAAGCTGAAAAGAGAGTATCTTTTAGAGAGGAATCCACACCTACTACCTCAAGCTCAAAGATGGAAAGAATGATGGAAGAAATGATGAAGAAAATGAGCATTCTTGAGAGAGCACAAGCAAGTCAAAACCAAACTGCTCCTCAAAACAGAAACCAAAACCAAAATCAGAGCATAAGAAGAAACTAGCCTCCAAACAAACCCAGGGAAGATGATCAACATATCACTCCTCCCTTTCATCAAAACTATGTGAGTGAGGTTGAGGAAACAGATGAGATAATGTAGGATAATGATATGAACCTATTTGGCGTAGACGATGATGACTTTGAGGTTCATTATGATAGAAAAAGGGGTCTTTACACACCCTATGATGACAAACGAGATGATAATGAAAATTGTTGTCAAGACATGGAAAATGCCATCACAGAACCTTCAAAAGAATATGAACTTAGAAGTAAATCTAGTCAACAAACCCCCAACACCAAAACCTCCAATAAATCTTCTCAAAACAGCACTACAACCAAGCCTAAAATAGTCAAACAAAAGGACAAAACAGTGGATGTTAATTCTGGTAAAGGTAAAGAGAAAGACACTGCAAATTTTGAAAAACAGAGTGCAAACATCAGTAGTACTATCACTTCATCCAGTACTCCTTTTTCAACAATTGTGTCAACTATAGATAAAAAAAATCAGCAAGCTGCTGTTGCTGATAGAGTGGCAGTAACTAGGGCTGAAACCAACACGTTAAAGAATCAAATTCCTTTCAACCTGGAACAGGAAATCTCAAAGATCAAAATTTCCGTCCCTTTGACTGAGTTAGCTGCCCAACATGTATATAGGTCCAAAATTTTGAAGGCTTTTAACATAGAAGAAAACGAGGACACTCTCAATCTTAATGACGACCAGCCAGAGCTTATTTTTGGTCCAAATATTGAAGGAAAGTTTCAAGAGGGACCTGTCCCTCCCTTTTATGTAATTTTGAACATTCATGAAAAAATTCTACACAATGCTATGCATGACTCAGGCGCCTCTCATAATTTAATGCGAAAAGCTGTAATGGAGAGCCTGGGTCTTGAAATCACCAGACCTTATAAATATCTTTACTCCTTTGATTCGAGCAGAGTCAAGTGTTTAGGATTGATCAAAGACCTTTGTGTTAAATTAGCATATATTCCAGCCAAATGCTTAGTTATGGATGTTGTTGTGGCTGATGTACCCCCAAAGTATGGAATGCTTTTATCAAGATCTTGGGGAGCTAAGTTACAGGGGACTATGCAAATGGACATGACCTATGCAACTATCCCTTTTTTCAATTAGACTAGAAGACTTTACAGGGAGTCTCATATGCAATACACAGTTACAAGTCAAGACAGCCTCAAAACTCCCCTTTGTATTCTATAAGTACAAGCCTTGATTCTTTTATCATGTTTAATGATGAAACCTTCACTGAACAAATCACTTTAACAGAATCAATGGCTGAAACGAAGGAAGAGGAGCACAACACTGAAGTTTCAAAACACTTTGCTGTATTTGAAAACATTAGAAAACCAAACATAGGTCTTGAACTACAAGTCATCAATCCATTAAACTTAAATCCTGACAGTCAAGAGAACAATCCTCAACCCAATGAGAAACTTGAGGAGTCGAATCATACAGAGGACATTCACCAAACCAATAAAACTGAAAATGATCCTCTCTGGAGTATGTATTTTGATGGGTCATGCACTAAAACTAACGTTGGTGCAGGTGTTTGGATTACTATCATTGAAAGCAAGCACACATAATGCATTTCTTGCAAATTAAACTTTCAGTGTTCTAACAACATAGTGGAGTACGAATCCCTGCTCTTAGGTTTACATTTGCTGAAAAAGTTAGGAGCCAAGAAAATAACTGTGTATGGGGATTCTGAGTTAATAATTAGGCAAGTAAATGGGGAGTATAATGCAAATCGTCCCAGAATTAGGGCCTATCGGAATGATGTCATGGATATTTTGAAAACATTTTAGGAATCCACACTGATTTTTGTCCTGAGAAAAAGAAATCTTATAGCCCACAATTTAGCTTCCGCAGCTAGGGCATGTCTAACACCATATGAGACCGAAGATTTCTCAACTCAGATAAAATTTAGACTAGCTGTGCCTGATAATAAAATATATTGGCAGGTGTTTGACAGAGATAAACAAATAGAAGACTTCATGCAATTCAGAAATGAATTTGAACTACATAGTTCAGATTTAGATTATGATACAGACTGCAGTGAAGAAAATTTTCTTGGTGAAGAAGAACCTTCTCCTGAGCTTGTCACTATTAACCTTAAGACTAGCAAACTTAGAAACAAAACAGAATTGAGTGCAAAATCAGAAATAGAGGAATTAGAAACTCTGCATTCTAAAGATGAAAGTTTGCCAAGTGGTCTAGCACCTTTAGAAGAGTTGTTTGATTTTAATGATGTGGCCAAAAAACCTAAACTGGAACCGGTAGAGACTGAAGTGGAAGAGTGTAATATTGGCAGTGAAGAGAAACTGAAAATGATCAAACTATCCAAAACCTTGCTAGCTCACATTAAACTCAAATACATAGAGCTGTTCAAAGAACTTTCTAATGTTTTTTCATGGAGTTACGAAGATCTTAAATCCTATTACACTGAAATAATATAGCACAAAATCCCTCTTAAAGAAAACCAAAAACCATTCAAACAGAAACTGCGTAGAATAAACCCTGTACAACTGCCCTTGGTTAAGAAGGAAATCATGAAGATGTATGAAGCTGTTATTATTGTCCCTATTAGATATTCGGAATGGGTATCTAATCTGGTGTTGGTTCGAAAGAAGAATGGAGAAATCAGGCTTTGTATAGATTTTATAGATTTAAACAAAGCTTCATTGAAAGACAACTACTCTTTACCAAAAATGGATCATATTTTACAAAGGGTGGTAGGGTCCAAAAGAATTTCTTTGCTTGATGGCTATTTAGGGTATAATCAGATCTTAGTTCACCCTGCTGATCAATTAAAGACAACCTTTACTACACCATGGGGCACTTTCATGTATGTGAAAATTCCCTTTGGTCTAATGAATGCTGGAGCAATATTTTAGAGAGCCATGGACATAGCATTCTCGGAAGAATTGGGATCTTGATGATGTCACTTTTTTTTAAAAAAAAGATGAAGAGCATTTAGAACATTTAAGAAAAGTTTTCGAGAAATGCAGAAAGTTTGGGATATCTTTAAACCCTAAGAAAACACTTTTTGGTCTCCAAGAGGGTAAGATTCTTGGGCACATTATTTATGAGGAGGGAATAAAGATAGATCCAAGGAGGATTGAGGCCATATTGCAAATCTCTCATCCTCGAAACATCAAGGAGTTGCAATATTTCATTGGGAAGATTAACTTTTTGAGAAGGTTCATCCCTAACTTCGCTGAGCTCCTCAGGAATATCACAAACATGTTGAAGAAGGAGCAAGGGGTAAAATGGGCCTTGGAAGCAAAGACATCCTTTGAGCTGGTGAAACAAGCATTAACCAAAACACCAGTTCTGATAAGTCCTGATTTTTCAAAATATTTTTATATCTTCTCATTCGCATCAGAACATACCATAGCTGTTGTCCTTTTACAGAAAAATCCACAAGGACAAGAGCAGCCTATTGCATTCTTTAGTAAGGCATTGAGGGATGCCCCGTTGAAGTACAACATTATGGAAAATAAAGCCTTTGCTTTGGTTAAAGCTTTAAAAGATTTCATGGTGTACATCCTTCACTCACACATCATTGCCTTTGTCCCAAATTTAGTGATTAAATACATTCTAACACAGGACCCAGATGGTAAGAGAGGTAACTGGATTGCTGTTATTCTTGAATATGATTTAGATATAAAACCCACTAAGCTCATCAAAGGCCAAGGTCTAGCCAGATTAATGGCTGAGTCAAATTGTGAAGTTCTTGATATTCATATGATTAATGCTTTAGATGATCAAGAGGAAATATCGACACCCATTGTTGAAAACCATTTCATGAATTCCTCTTGGTATGCTAATATTGTTTATGTTTTTCTTAATTTAAATACACCTCCTGGCTTATCAAAGACAAAGGCAAGGTTCTTGAAGCTGAAAGCAGTAAGCTATTGCATTATAGATAGATGTCTTTATTGGAAAAATGCAAGTGGTATATTGCTTAAATGTTTGCCTGAGTTTGATGCAGAGAAGGTTAAGCAAGAATTCCATGAAGGAGAGTGTGGGGGTCATTTGTACTGGAAATCAACAGCCAAAAAAATTTTGAGGGCTGGTTTCTATTGGCCTACTCTTTTTCCTGATATACACAAGATGACTGCTACTTGTCATAAATGCCAACTGTTTGAAGGCAAGATAAAATTGCTACCCCTTCCACTGCATCCAATCACTGTTGAAGCTCCTTTTCAATAGTGGGGACTTGACTTCATAGGAGAAATACATCCACCATCTTCTGCCCATCATAGGTGGATTCTTACTGCCACAGACTATTTCACTAAGTGGATAGAAGCCATTCCTTGTAGGCAGGCCAATGATTCAGTGATCATAAAGTTCATGGAGACTAAAATTCTCTCCATATTTGGCTGTCCTACCAAAATTATCACTAATAACGCAACAACATTTGGATCAAAGAGAATGGTTGAATTCCGTCACAAGTATCAGATATCATTGGGGCATTCCACAACCTACTACCCTCAAGGTAATGGACTTGCAGAATCTTCCAACAAAAGCTTAGTGAATATAATCAAGAAACTGTTGGAGGACAACAAAAAGTCTTGGCACACAAAGCTGGTCCATGCACTTTGGGCTAACACATTAACTTTGAAGAAATCTATTGGTATGTCACCTTTCCAGCTTGTGTATGGTACTGATGCAATTTTTTCTAACAGCCTTGGTGTACCAGTGATGAAGCTCATTCAAGAGTTGCAGACTGAAGAAAATGACATAATCAGAAGAATAAATCAGACCATTCATCTTCAGCAGACCAGAGAGGAAGTGTATGACAAAGCATTACAGAAACAGGACAACATCAAAAAGCTTTTTGAAAGAAGAACAAAGGCCAGCAATTTCAAGATTGGGGACAAAGTTTTAAAGTGGGACTCAAGGAGGGAAGAAAAGGGAAAGCATGGAAAATTTGATAACCTATGGATTGGCCCTTATTCTATTCATTCAGTTGCCGGTAATAATGCATTTTTCTTACAGGAACTGGATGGAACATAATTGTTTGGGGGTCCTGTCAATGGCAGGATTCTTAAGCATTACTTCTCTTGATCCATTTTTTGTTTTGAAGCCTTTTAATATTTTTCCATTATGAATATTCCATTCACCATTGAATTCAAAGTTATGAAAAATAAATAAATACAAAAACAAAGAAAATAAGAAAAGAGGGCAAAAATGAAAATAATAAAGGCAAATCCCCATGCCAAAAAAGAGAAACAAATCTGAAAGTGTGCAAGATTAAATGCCACTCCTACTAAACACACTTCTAGTTAGTCAAACAGTTTAATCTTGACTAATTAGTTTTAAATTTTCTGCTGATAGGATAGTGAATTTGATTTTCCAAACTGTTCAATCTTGGCTTATCAGTAGATAGATTAGGATAGAAATTGAAGGTTCAAACAAACTCAAAATCTGAACTAGAAGAAAAGCAAAAACATCTCAAAAGAAAAGAAAAAACAGAGCTGTGAAGAAAGGAGAAGGCTATGATGAGAGACTCTCAGATCTTAAGCCTTCCATTTTGATTTTAAATTTCTGCAAATAATAATATATGTGCAGCTTGTTTTTATGCCATAGATCACATCAAGTCAAATAGCTTAATCTTGGCTTGGTTGTTTTTAAATTTCTGTTGTAGAATTTAGAGAATGGAATTCTGTTGGACAGTTTAATCCCAACAGATAGTACATTAGGTAGAGAATAATCTGAGCTCAACTGTTTAATCTGAGTTTAGGGAGAAATAAGGAGTAGAGTTAGATTAGTTTTTATGCTTTCAAAATAATAAAATGTTGTGAAAAGAGTTTGCCAATCCAAGTGCACTCTAATGAAGAAAAAATGTTAGGTCAGTAGGGTTAGGTAGGTAGAAAGTTGTATTGATGAGGTCCATTATTTTTCCGTAACTGATGTTTTTTTTCAGAGCAAAGCAAGATCATCCAGCAAAAGAAGAGAAATCTGAAGGATCAGGCACAAGTCAGCCTCCCAGAGAAATCAAGTCTGAATTCTTGATGCCTTCAAGAAGGCAACATCCCCAAGTGGAGCCACTATTAGCCACCTGTAAAATTTGACTATACCAAAGGTGGCTAAATATGTTTTGAGCCTTCAAGGAACAATTTTTCTCTATTAAAAACTATTGTCTCTTGAAGACTCTTGAAGGCCTCATGCCTCTGTCCAGTTTCCCACACTGCTATTTTAAATCCTAAAAACCTCTAAAATCCTACAAAAAATCCAAAGTCAAATACTGCTGCAAACATCCCTTTCCCCTTCCTTCTCCTCAAAACTAACATCCTCTTCTATCCCTCCATTCCCCATGAAAATCCCTCATTTCCATGTTTCTCCTATTTTCCCCTCATCAAAATTCATTTTATAAGGTTAAAAACCCACTTTTTAACCTTACCGCAACCTTCATTTCCTTTGAAAAAACCATAGAAAATATATATTTTCTATGTTCTGGGCTTAAGCCCCCTTGGGCTAAGCCTCTAGCCCTTTTTCTTCCATGTGCCCGAGCGCCAGAACCAAATGCTAAACTTGTTGGGCGCCTATCCTTTTTAATTTAAAATTTCTCCGCCAAATCATTAAAAACCTTTGTAAATTCGTGTTTTTGGGTTTTTAATTTATTTCCAAAGTTTTCCTCCATGTAAATTGTGGAGAAATCTCGACCATCGATCTGCTCCGCAGATCGGACGGTGCAGAGCGTGCCTTTCCTGTGGACCCCCCGTCCGTGCGCTGTTTGCCCGAACCCGCGTGGTTTTCATCGCACCGCTCCTTAGCGGAAGGCGGTTTTCCCCCGATCGCCAGCGATTCCATACGTTGTTTGACATGCGTCCTTTGTACTGTTTGCAAAACCACCCTCCATCGCGCATTAATTCCCAGACCAAGACGCCCAACGATATTAACCACCGCCGTCAGATCTGAGCTCGCCCATCCAACGGCCGTCGCTCACCCAAGCTGCACCCGCGATAACCAGGCCATCGTACTGCGGAAATCACGTCTCCGCCGTTGATCTGATATGTAGATCGACGGTCCATATTCATCACCCTGATCCCATCGCCCAGTCAACAATTCCCCATTGTTGACTTTCCATTGCTCTGCTCCCGACCGTCAATCTCGCGCAATCGACGGCTCAAACTTGATTCTTTTCTACCTATTCTATAATCTCCCCCGATCAATCCCGACCGTCAGATGATGCCATCCGACGGTCACGCTCATCCACACACCTTCTGATGCAGTTAAACCTATAAAAGCAGGATTTTTTAATAAGTTTTTGTATTGTGCAGGGCTTTAACTCATTCTTCATGGTTTTCAATGAAGATTCAGAGAAGGAGGGTGATGATCCTCCGGTTTTCGTTTCGTCAAAGGAAATCATTCACAGGGTGGGATTTCATGTTTCATCGATGTTTTTCAAGCACTAATGCCTTATAAAACTTGCGCAGCCCGGCACGACAGCAAGAAAACCATGAAACAGGCACAATCAAAGATTATCAGTGTCGAAGACCAGGATGAACCAGAGCAGAGAATTGATGGACAGATTAACGGGGATTACGGCTAAGACAGTTATCAAAAACCTAATCCCCAATCTAAAACACAGTATAAAGAAAAAACTAAAGTGTTTTATCAGGAAAACCCTCCACCGCCACAGATGGAGGCAAATTGATTCCTCCCAGTGACCAAAGTGCCACCTGTGCCTCAAAGTATTCAATCAGGAACATAACTTATTGATTGGGATCAGATATTTTACCTCGACGCAGCCGAAGAGTTACTTCTGCCAGGAATTTATTGAAAGGATGTTTGCAGAGTAGCCCTAGCATCACACAGAGCCTCAAAGGTCAACAAAATCTCCCACCGAGCTTAATTCATAAGTATAAACCAATTAATACAGTGAAACACCTATACAGTTTCTTCATTGAGCCTCCCAAGGGCCAAGAAACATTAACTCTGTATTAATTGTATTTGAGGTCTTTTATCAAATCTCACCTCCTCATCCTTCTATAAATACTTCAGTAGAAGATGAGTGAGTGGTTGGTTGTTGATGTAATTGCTGAAGCATTGTAATGTAATTGAGCTGAATACTCCTGATTGTAAATAGTGATTCACTAGCTCTTGGAGCTCTGCTTGTAACAGATAAGTTAGGTTATGAAAGAAAGATGAATTAAAACACTGGACTTGAAGATTGTAACTGGTTTGGAGCATCAATACAAGCTGATTTATGGGATCCTGGTCTATGTTGACGGTGATGTTATTTTCATTGTAACTTGTTATTTTATTCCTGTTTTCATTTTGTTTCATTTTCTTCTGTAAAGAATAGTTTAAACAGTGTTAGGACCTACTACACTTCAGTAACCTTCTCTGGCTGAAAAATCTTTATTTAAATGTTTTCTCCCAACTGTGTTATTTGGAAATGATTTAATTCAGTTCAAGCATAGGAATGCTGGCATTCCCTCGTCTTATTGTCTTAGCTGAATATTATTTTTGAACGTTACTTTCAGTATATGTTGTGTGAAGATGAACGGAGGAAGATATGGTGAGCCCTGGTCCCAATCTTGTTTGCATAACTGTTTGATTGTTTCCCTTTGAATGTGTTAAAAGCTGGATAGTTTCAAAGTACTTACCAGATCTTAGGCCATTTTGTGTTATCTCTGTGATTGTCTTGGAAGTAGCCAAGTAAAGAAGATCTAGGAGAGGATTTGTGGTGAGCCCGACCCACTAGCTTCTACTCCAAAAGTTGCCTTCAAGTTTCCCTTTGTTTTTTATATGTTTTCTATTGGAAGTGTATCAAAGGCTGGATAGTTTCAAAGTACTTACCATATCCTAGTTTTCTTTCATGTCTTTCTTAAGTGCCTGGTCAAAGGCTGGCTAGTTTCAAAGTACTTACCAGATCCTGGGCTACTCTTTGTTCTGCATCGGTTTATTTCCCCTTCTTAATGTATCATTCCATTCCATAAATCAAACCTTAAAGAGATCCTTAGACATAGATGACTTGCCCCATGGACCACTCTTGCCTCTTGTTGTTCCAATTAAATCCTCTTATGACTCCATAGCCCAATGGACTGAAAAACCTGCCGTCATCTTTCCTCTTGATCATAACTTACTCTTTTGCTTGCAACTTCTCACTTTTGAACCTCTTTACCTTTGGGACTTTTCACCTCTAACAACAATCACGTTCAAAAATACAAAAACAAGCAAAACCCTTGGTCTTCATAACTAGCCTAACACCATTACCCCAAACTTCAAAGGAAAATCCATCTTTGCACTCATTGGAGAGATCCCTCTCTGGATTCAGGAGGGCTAGATCCTAGAATCCTAAAGTTGGTTGAAACGATGTTGTTTCTGTAATTGGACTCTGCCAATCTTGCTAATAAATTACATATTCCCAACAGGTGCACACAAAACATGATGTAATATGAGTGGTTACTTTAGATCTGCATCATAAAAATAAATATTGGTGGTTTTCTCCTTTTATGGTTTCCACATTAAATCTCTATGTTCATATGCATATGATGCTCATGACGTTTCTATGTTGTTCATGTGATGCTTTAATTTGTTGATTACATAATATTCTGTTGGAATGCGTAATTTGTTGATTACATAATATTCTTTGGAATGCTCCCGTGAATGGTTTCCAAGAAATGAAATTATAATTTGACAATGATTGTTTAAATTAGCCTTAATATTGATTCACACCCCCCCACTCCCCCCCCCCTTCCTCCCCCCTAAGTGTTAAAATTGTTTCCAACAATTGGTATCAAAGTGAGTTCCTTCAAGTATAGCTTAATTGCTTAAAGGTAGATTGAAAGGAAACATGGATAATAAATATTGGCTCACACCAGAGGGAGTTCCATTTTTTAATGGAGCATATTATGTGCTCTAGAAATTTAGAATGACTACATATATAATGGATCTTGAATTATATGTAGGGTGTCCATAGCGTATGGATATAATAATGGCCATGATAGTGAATCAAGACAGATTATCATGAAATAAATATAAAAGTGATATGTCGATAAAGTGAAACATTATGAGTCTACAAAAGAAATTGAACAAATTGCATTGTATATATGGAGGAGAAAGTCGAGAGGAATCAACTAATATTGAAGAACCCTCTTGGTCTTATAATGAGTTAAATCCTAAAGACGTTGCTTCTAGAGATAATGAAAAGAATATAAATAAGAAGAAGAAGAAAGCATCTCAAAGGAAAGATGCTTATAATATTGAAGTTATTCAAAAAAATGTGCAAAATACTGCTCAATACTCCAGAGATGAAGAAAAATATCCTAAGTAGAAGGAATATACAAGTAATCTATTGTTTCGTTATAAATGTAAAGACATAGGTCATCATATTATAGATGTTCACTGCATTATTTGAAGAAAAGGATAAATTTACATATAGTAGTAGTGAAGACGGACCTACATTTATAGAAATAACATATCAAGATTCTACCCAATGAGAAAATAAGAGCATCACCAATAGTGCTAGAGAAGGGATACTTCTTATGCTTGTGGAATAATCTCTAGATTCAAGGAGGGGTCAAGATCTTAAAATTTTATATAAAGCACTTGTTGATCTAAATGTTGAGCTATAAAAATTCAAAATTTTGAATTAAGTAATAAAAAATCAATTAAATATTCGATATTCTTACAGTGAGAGACTAGAAGCTACGATAGTCTCATTAATACAAGATTTAGAAAAGGCTAATGATTAGTTGTCTATATATCAGAAAATTAAAAAGAGTACTAAGATCTTGGAAGAGATTCTCAGTAGTCAAAGATATCCCCTAACCAATATTGGCCTAGCATATGAAGAATCATGCTCAAAGAGGGAAGAATGTAAAAGTATACAATCATGCTGGAGGAGATAAAAATTCCACTAGAAATAAAGCCAAAGGAGATTTTGGACAACAATAGAAACAAATGAATAAAAAACAATAAATGAATATGGATGGCATCCATAAGATGAAACAACATCAAATAAAGATAACGAAAAAAGATTAATGTCAGTGACAAAGGAAAGGGAAATGGATTAACAACCGAAGGAAGAAACAACAACAAAGAATTGTTCACGGAATCAATTCAAAAAACCTTAGATAATGAGTAAAGAATCAGCATACGTCCTTTCCTCCTTAAGGAAAAAGTCTTTAAAGACAAATAATTTAGGTATTAAAGGCTCTTTAATGGTTACTTTTTTTCTTGCAACAATTATGGGCATAAGGCCATTGAATTTAGATATCATGCAAGAAATCAGGGCATGTTGAGTAGAAAAAACATGAGAGCTAAAAATTACCTAAAGAGTGGGTATGAGAATAAAAAGAGAAGAAATTGTGAAAATTGTATGAGGAATCACAACCCCTTCTTAAACCATGTTGAATGCTACAATTGTGGAAATTTTAGGCATAACGAAGAAGATTGCAGGTATCAAAAGACAAGTCCCCTCTCTAAAATAATGCAACAAAAGGAAGAAACTCAACCATTAAATATGAGAAGAAATAAAATGGCAAAGGAAGATGAGTTTTCTTTTCATGCTCAACATAATGGAAACATGATGAAGGAAAGAAAAATCATAAAAATTCTAAATTTTTGCTCAAGAGGATTTAGAGAAAACCAAAAGGTATTATTCTTTTGTTATTGTTATGGATATCTTTGAGAGCATCAACTACAATAAGTGTAGGCTTCAAGTAGGTAAAATAAGTAGATGCACAATTAACTCTTCTTCCCAAATCGAGTGAAGAGAAAACATGAAGATATGGAGGAAGAACAAGGAGGATAATTTACTGAGGGAGAGTATATCCACAAATTCTCTTCATTTAAAGGAAGAGGGAAATTTTAAGTGAAGACAAATAAATTAGATGCAGGCAACCAGAAGGAATATATATGGTGGTGCATCTCAATGTTTGAGGTAATGTAGAGAAATATGTTGGTTACAAACATGAATTTTTTTATTTATGTATAAAATCATTGTAATAGAAAGACAAATCTAGCCAACATAGCCTCAAGAGGAATATGTTGCAACATCTCAAGTCACATGAAGAAGGTAATAATTATTGGAGATGAGTTACAACAGAAGAGCGGTATGCAAAAAAGAGCATAAAAGAAAAATCTAGGCCACATGATCATACCTTCAAAAGCAACAAAGAAAGAATATGGAAAGATCTTAAGAGAAAGAGAGTGCATAGACTTTGGGGGGGTGCACAATCAATAGAAGCAAGCTCCATCGATTTACCTTAGGGAGAGTTGATTTCTCAAGAAATGAAAGGCCTACATATCTTAAATGACATACTCTTATTTCATTTAAGTAGTGCTTTTGATTACGCATGGTAGTCATAAGTTCATCTGAATAATTGATTTTGCTCCACATGTTCCTTAGTTATCAGTTTGTATCTCTATGTCAATTGGTATCATTTGGCTTAGTTCCAGTAACCCTTTTTATTGTGGAAATATATTTTTGAGAACAAATGATGGGAGATTTCCGGAAGAAATATCCAATTGGTATAAAACCATTGGTACAATTTGTGTTAATGAAGCATCAGTCCCTAGATGAAGTAGCTTGATCTCAAGGGGAGAGAAGATGATGGCTAATATTCTCAGGAGGAGTGAGCACCATCACTCAAGCAAGAACAATAGTGAAAGAGTAAGACAAATGTGCATCATTAACAAATAGTATCAATAGCTTTGGTTATACCATTTGTAATTTGGATTGATACAAAAATGCATTAACGGATAGGAATGATCAACTGTAATATTCCAAAATGTTAGCCTTCATCTAAATGGAATATTATAGTTGGTTTTATCACTAGGTAGTTGAATAAATGGGTAGGGAGGCCCATAAACCTCTTTAGAAGGACTAATAACACTCTTAATGTGAAAGGAGGAAGAATAAGCAGCTGGATTAAGAACCTTTGGGTGTGAACAGGGACTAGATCATGTTGATTCAGTCAACTTTGACCAAGTCAACAGTATTGTCTAGATACATTGAATCTCCTTGATGTACAACGTAGTTTTAGTGGAGGAAAACTTGCATGAGCTTGGCGGAAAATATGGATGGGACCCAATGTGGAGAGGTTCACTTGCTATATATGGAGAGGATGGGAGCCCTGGTTATTCATGTTTTATATTATCATTTTCTATTGGTCTTTTTAGACTTTGCTCCCTCTTGCTGTTTAGTAGGGTTGCGGTGTTGTTTAGCACAAGGGTGTTCCTGGTCAGGAATCCCTACCTCATCCTCAGGGAAGGAGAGGTTCTTTGGGCTGCATTTCCTTATTCTGGAATTTTGGCCAAGCTACCTCCTTCAACTACAGTGCAGTCTCTATTTAGATCTAGGTTGTGTTTCAACGTGCAGTAAAGGAGGATCTCTTAGAGTCATTTCTGGGCTTGTTTCTCAGTGGAGAGGTTGTCTACTTATTGGAGGACTAGAAAGGAGGACTCCTGGGCATATTTTGAAATCTTTGGCATCAGGCCAACCATCTACTATCCCTCACAGCACAATCACCATCCTGAATTACATTATTTTGGGAAGCATTTGCTGGGAGGGTTCATTGAGCTCATCAGGAGGGTTTATTTCTGAGTAGAGGGATCGCCCTTCTAATTAGAAATACCATTGGAGGAGGAAATCATTATTTCATATATTTCATAGCCTCAATCATATCATATCCAGTGTTTCAGTGGCACATTAACCCCAGGATTATTTGTCACATTGTATATTTCTTGGTATTTCTAGCAATCCTTTCCAGGTTGGCTAGAAATCTTGTATTAGAGCCCACATCTTCATTGCTGGGCATTTCTTTTTTTTCTATCAGCCACATTCCATTTATATATGTATTCAGAAGTAGCTAAACTATTGTAGACAATGCTATCACTGCTCTTCGGCATTCTATACAATTGCAACAACTCATGTGCTGATTGTTTTGATCATTGGAGGCTTGTTCGTATTGCTTGAGTGGCTTGTCCCTCATGATATTTTTGTATGTTTCTACTGATATATTAATAAAGTGATGGCTGTACATTGATACTTCTTATGAAATGTTCAGATTTGCTGCATTATACATAATTATCTTTTATATTGTTGCTATTTCCAATTTGGAATATTACAGTGGTATCAGAGCATAATCTTGGCTCAGCCTATCCATTCAAGACATTATGTAATTAGAAGGAGAAAATTTTTCTCACATAAAAGAGAAGATGTATAGAAGAAACAAAGGAAAGTCTCCATTATTTGGAGAAATGAAGGAAGAGAGGATCTTCCAGCTTCTTTTCCAAACTATGAAAAATATCAAGGAAGATCTCAAGGAGATGAAAAGGGATAAGTGTAGAAAATTTACAAAAGGGTTTGAAGGTGAAGCAAGCCCTAGATATTCACATGATGGGTGTGAACATTCAGCCACACATGCAGATCAACAACACAGTCTATTTCCCACATTCACTGCAAGAAGTATGGAGGAATAATATGCACCAAGGGAGGAGACCTTGAGTGACTATCTCCAGGAGTATGAGTCTCAATCATGGAGATTCAAAGAGCACTTGTACTTCCAAGAGTTTTGCCAACTCAAGGAAGACAGAAGATCTAGCAATGGAAGCAAGAGAGGTAGAATATTTCTATCTAACTTTGATGGATCATCAGAGTGCATAGCCAAAGCTTGGGTGAAGGAGCTAGATTCCTATTTCCAGCTACACCAAGTTTCAAAAAAGGAGGCCATCAGAGTAGCAGCACTGCACCTCAAAGGTATGGCCCATGATTGGTGGTCTTCTAGTTCTGATTCATTTAAACATGAAAATGTAAACACTTATGTTGGTTTCACTAAGAATTTAGTGAGAAGATTTGATATGAAACATTGTAAAAAATCATTTGTTGAACCCAAAAACTCAAAATTTTTGCATGAGTTGGAGAGACCTATTCTTCCCATTCCACTCCTTATTTATATTGAAGGGGATGAAAACATGCATGATTCCTTTCCAAGGGCAAGATACCCACTTCTTAAAGAACCCTCTTCTATGGATGAAGACATGGAGGTTTCTCCTTTAAGAGAAGACCAAGATCAAGGGTCTCTCATTGATGATGAGTTATTCTCAAATATTGGTGAAGAGGATGAGAAAAGAAGAGCTAACAACATTGTACCATTAGGAGGAGATCCATCATAACATGGAGATGGTGAGGGAGCCATTGCTTCCATTAGAGGAGAACTTGTGTCTTTGCAAGGAGTTCCAAATGATTCAACATGTGGGAACCAAAATGCAATTCCATAGCAGCATGCATCAGTTTTTGTGAATTGTGAGATGGAAGGGGAAGAAAGGAAGGATCAACATCAAGTGATGATTCACTCTTATCTATTTTAGGAGGTTTTTGCACAAAAAAAGGAGACTGTATTGCGCAGTGAAGAGAGGGACAAATCAGTCCACTCATATGTACAGTCGACTTAAGATTTTAATGTCTCACTACATGGGGGCATTCCACCTAGAAGGCTACTAGATCTAGAGTTAGCAGGAGACATTTTGCCATTTGTTTCACCACTCTTAGATTATGGAGGGGTGAAGACCTTGGAGGAGTCTAGTACAGTGCAAAGAGTTTGGGATAGACTCAGGGAGGAGGGAGACATCCTCCCATTTTCAGCATTACCCACTCTCACTACCTATACTGCGCTGACAGAAGTTGCTGCAGTGATGGAGGATGGCACCTTCATGGTGCAACGGAGCTACTCCATGGATCTAGAGAAATAGAGGGTTCTTCCTTTGAGGAAGGAATCCTCCATAAATTGGAGTAGATGGAGGCCACTCATGCTTGCATTGGCCAAGATCAGGAGGTTCTTTTTGGATGGTAGCTTCTCATGGGAGGCCAACTTCCAAATATCATCACTTCTATTTGAGCATGAGTAGCTGCATGATGGACATGGAAGAATTTTGGAGGATGAATTTGGCATGAGGGATGTCAAAGGAGAAGACAACATCATGTGGGGAGCTTCACATTTCAGATCTTTAGCGTTGTCTCTTAGGAGGGTTGATCCATATTGGAGGTCTCAACTTCTGGTAGAGTGCTCCAAGGATCTTGGTGCTTGCATGATTCTTGATGACCCAAAGGGAGATGATAGATACATGGTGGTTGGAGAGGTCATCTATTATTATTGAAGATTCTTCTTAACTAGAGTTTCTAGGCTCAAGAGGAAGCTACTACATGCAGCACATGTGGACTTTATTTCCATGCACTTTGATGCATTTCATTCTTTTATGGAGGAGTTCACTTGGGAGGGCATCCAACATGATATATTTCAGCATATGGAGAGATGCATAGCCTAGATGGTGATATAGAGGATGTCACAGCCACTTCCCTACTCATTGGAGGTGAGGGAGAATTTTTAGTTGAGCCATTTCAGCTCAAGGACCATAGTACATGGTAGAGGAGGTACACATTTGCATTATGATTGGCACTTCTTTACTTTCTATGAGAAGCATGTTTTATTAAGGAGATAAATTCCTTATTATACATTATATTATGATGTACTTGAGTCCACTTGTAGCACTGGTATTGGCTATTCTATTGGTGGTTTGTGGGGGAAGCCACATGATTCTTGGTGTGCACCATTGACACCACATTATACCTTCATGCTTCCATATCATAAGATGATTGTGGAAGCAAGAAAGTGGCTGGGAAAGCACTTGTTATTCTTTATTTTGAGGTAGGAAAGGGATGCACTGCACTAGTTCCCTGTGTGGAGCTATGATCCACTTTCCGGTTGTCACATGGCAACTTGTTTTCATTGGTTTTTCCTTCCATGTATTTTTGATATTCTTATGTTCATGGGGAGATTGGTTTGGAGAGTGTAGGATGAGTTGGAGATGCCCATTGGGAGTATGATTCTCCCTGCTTTACATGTTGTATGTTTCAGGAGAAACACTGGGAAAACCATGATTTCCACATCACATCTCTTTTCTTTATGTGGGAGGAGCCATTTGAAGAACTTGAGTTCTTGGAGGAGGCACTTCACGACTGATTTGTTTTGTGGGGTAACTTGGGCCATTCTTGGAGGCCATGAAATTTCAGCCCAAGATCAGCAAAAACCCCATACTTACCATAAATGGAGAGAGAAACAAATTTTATGGAAAAATCTAATCTCTCCATGTAGCCCCAACACATTGCATAAACCGGGGGTTGATGATTTCTGTGATGAGCTACCTAGAATGGCTCATTTAATTTGGATGATAGCATGGGTAGAGGAGAATATCATTGGGGATGAGATTCCCTATGTTTATCATCACTCCTACCTTGAGGAGGCCATTGGAAAACAAGGAGGTTTCCACATACACCTTCCACTTTCTCATGACGTACACCATTTGGTTTTGCATGTTTGGGAGGAACCATTGGAGGGCAGATTTATTACAGACTATGTTGAGCTATGTTGGGAACTATTTATGAGGAGGCCACAAGAAGAGGAAGGGAGGAATTTTTATCCACCTTTACAGTTGCTTGAGGACAAGCAACATTTTGGAGGGGAGGACTGTAATATTCCAAAACTTTAGCCTTCATCTAAAGGAATATTATAGTTGGTTTTATCACTAGGTAGGTGAATAAATGGGTAGGGAGGCCCATAAACCTCTTTAGAAGGAATAATAACACTCCTAATGTGAAAGGAGGAAGAATAAGTAGTTGGATTAAGCACCTTTGGGTGTGAACAGGGACTAGATCATGTTGATTCAGTCAAATTTGACCAAGTCAACAGCGCTATCCAGATACATTGAATCTCCTTGATGTACATCGCAGTTTTAGTGGAGGACAACTTGCATGAGCTTGGTGGAAAATATGGATGGGACCCAATGTGGAGAGATTCACTTGCTATACATGGAGAGGATGGGAGCCTTGGTTATTCATGTTTTAGATTATCATTTTCTATTGGTCTTTTTAGACTTTGCTCCCTCTTGTTGTTTAGCAGGGTTGCAGTGCTGTTTAGCACAAGGGTGTTCCTGGTCGGGAATCCCTACCTCATCCTTAGGGAAGGTGAGGTTATTTGGGTTGCATTTCCTCATTTCAGAATTTTTGCCAAGCTACCTCCTTTAGCTATAGCATATTCTCTGTTTATAGCTGGGTTGTGTTGCAGGGTGCAGCAAAGGAGGATCTCTTAGAGTCATTTCTGGGCTTGTTTTTCAGTGGAGAGGTTTTCTACTCATTGGAGGATCAGCAAGGAAGACTCCTGGGAATATTTTGACATCTCTGACATCAGGCCAACCATCTTCTATTCCTCACAATGCAGTCATCATCCTGAATTGCATTATTTTTGGACGCATTCGCTAGGAGGGTTCATTGAGCTCATTAGGAGGTTTTATTTCTGAGTAGATGGATCGGCCTTCTAATTAGAAATACCATTGGAGGAGGGAATAATTATTTCAGGTATTTCATAGCCTCTTTCATATCATATCTAGTGTTGCAGTGACACATTAACCCCAGTTTTATTTGTCACATTTTATATTTCTTGGTATTTCTAGCAATCCTTTCTGGGTTGGCTAGAAATCTTGTATTAGAGTGCACATCTTCATTACTGGGCATTTATTTTGTTTCTGTCATCCACATTCCATTTATATATTTATTTATAAATATCTAAACTGTTATAGATAGTGCTGTCACTACTCTTCGACATTCTATACAATTGCAACAACTCATGTGTTGATTGTTTTGATCATTGCAGGCTTGTTCCTATTTCTTGAGTGGCTTGTCCCTCATGATATTTTTGTATATTTCTGTTGATATCTTAATAAAGTGATGGTTGTACATTGATCCCTCTTATGATATGTTCATATTTTTTTCAATATACATAATTATGTTTTATATTACTGCTATTTCCAATTTGGAATATTACATCAACCATTGGTCCTCACAAGAAAATTTAACAACCAAAGAGTGGTGAAAATTGGATGAAGATCCAAAAGAGATAACAAATGTTTCGGGTGATAATTTAAATATATATCCAACATTCTACATAAGATCAAATGTTATAAAAATACACAAGGAAATTTTTTCTTGTTTGCAAGCATCGTTAACCCTTGACATTGATATTAAAGAGGGAAGTTTATCCTCTTTTTAGAAGTAAAAGGAAATTCTAGTATCAGGAGGAGTGTCTGTTGGGTACCAAATCTGTATACTTTTCTCTCCTATTTTCACCCACATTTCTACCTCTCTATATCATTAATTTTTCTAAACACAAGAGGTAAATCCCTTCCCACTATCGTATATGGAATATTTGATTAATGAAGTACTAGTCGTGGAGGTTTTACCTATGCAAGTATTAACTCCGTTATTTCCATAGATTTGACAAGTAAAAAAATTACATTTACAAGCCACGAAGAAACTCTGAATTCTCAGCATTATCTCAATATGCTACAACAACACAACATATTCCAACTTATCCCAGATCTATTTCAGACTTTTCATAGTTTCCTTTCGGCAACTAGTTTTCTATTATAACAAATGTATAATTGTAGATATTTAGTTGTTAGACAGGAAATATGGTTTTCCTAAACATCTGTATAAAAAAGGGCCTTAGGGCTGTGAATCGGGGTTAAGCAAGAAGGAGACAGAAATTGTAAGAGAAGTGTTTTAATCAATTGAATTCACAGCATTTTGTTGTTCCATTTGTGAGCCGTGAGTTTATCATAGCCCTGATCAGAGATTTGGGCCCACTCTTCTGATCAGGTGTTGCATTATTTTCCTTTTGTTGATTTCATATTTCTATTTATTATTGTAACTATTGTTCCGGTATGATTCTGTAATTGCTGTGAATGTTTTTATAATTCTGCAATGCATCCTTAATTGTTGTTACAGTAGTTGCTTGTTTTCATTGATTAAGCATGTGATGCAATATTAGACTATGTTATTTCTCTTGCATATACTGTGCACATTAGTATACAATAACTAATGCACCCAGATTGATAATTAATGTGGAAAAGGGGTTTGGATATTTGTTCACACTTGGACACCAAAATTTTGGCGCCGTTGCTGGGGAAGGCTAACAAGGTGCAAGAACACAATCTGCAATTGATCTAAGGGTCGATCTCTCGTCTTGGGGAGGGAATTTATTACCCTTCTCTAAGTCCTGAGCATAGTGTTCTTCTAATATTCCAAAAATTTATCCTACATCTAAATGGAATATTATAGTTTGTGTTATCAGTAAGTAGATGAATATGTGGGTAGGGAGGCCCCTAAAACCCTTTAGAAGGAATAATAACACTCCTAATGTGAAAGAAGGAAGAATAAGTAGCTGGATTAAGAACCCTTGGGTGTGAATTGGAGGAGATACATGTTGAAGGGGTCAACTTTGACCAAGTCAATAGCACTGTCATGGAGGGGTGGCATTCATGATGAGACAACGCAGTTTTAGTGGAGGACAACTTGCATGACCTTAGTAACAAGTGTGGATGGGACCTAATGTGAGAAGGCTCACATAATATATATGGAGGGGATGGTAGCGATTGTTATTCATGTTTGGGAATATTATTTTGTATATGGTCTATTTAGACTTTTCATTCCTTTGCTGTTTGGCAAGGTTGTTGTGCGGTTTAGCACTGGGTGTTCCCAAGCGGGAATCCCACCTCTTTCCTTGAGAGGCCTCTTGGAAGAGTATTGCATTCATTTCCACAATCTTATTTTTAGGCCAAGCTACAAATTTCTTCATCAATGCAAGTTTTGCAGGTTATTGTGCTGTGTTGCAGGGTGCAACAGTGGAGGATTAGATCGGGTGTCTTCAGAGCTAGTTTTTTAGTGGAGGAAGGTTTCCATCCATTAGGAGGCCTGTAAAGAAGATCCTTGGGCTTATTTCACACATTTGGAACCAAGCCAAGTAGTATTCATCCCCTACAGTGCAGTTTCAGTCCTAATCTGCGTTATTTTAGGGAGGAGTTTCTGGGGTAGTTGCAGTGATTGTTTTGGGAGGAGATTTCTTTAGTGGAGGAGCCATTCTTTCATCCGGAGGGTCTGTTGGAGGAGGGTTGTAGAATTATACATCAGCTTCAGCAATATCTTCTCATTTATATTGGTGCAACATATCTTCAACCCTAGGCTTGCAGCTTGCATTGGCACATTGTGTGCATTTTCCGGAAACCGTTTTGGGTTGTCTTGGAAAGATGATCTAGTGCCTGGATGTTAATGTTTAGATTCTATTAGGGCCTATATCAGTATTATTGTATCATTTTATCATCTCCAAATATATTTTTGCATAATATAACTGCAATGTAGCAGCTCTTCGGCATTTTGTGTTGCAGCAACATCTCACTTTTGAGAGTGTTTATGTATTGGAGGCCTGTGTGACCACATTCTATGATTGGTGCCTCATTCTTTTGTACCTATTTGCTGCATATATGATCAATAATATGGATTTATAGTGGTCTCATGATTTCATGTGTTAAATACTTGCTGCTGCTTTCATTTTATGTGCTATATTGATGTTATTTCCATTTTGGAATATTACAGTGGTATCAGAGCATAATCTTGGCTCAGCCTGTGCATTCAAGACGTTATGCCATTAGAAGGAGAATATTTTTCTCACATAAAAGAAAATTTGTAAAGAAGAAAAAAAGGCATGACTCCATTATTTGGAGAAATGAAGGAAGAGAGGATCTCCCAGCTTCTTTTCCAAACTGTGAAGAATATCAAAGAAGATCTCAAGGAGGTGAAAGGGGAGAGGTGCATAAAAAATTCAACAGGGTTTGAAAGTGAAGCAAGCCCTAGGTATTCACATGATGGGTTTGTAAATTCAGCCACACATGCAGATCCACAGTGCAGTTTATTGCCCACATTCACTATCAGAAGGATGCAGGAAGAAGATGCACCAAGGGAGGAGACCTTGAGTGACTATCTTCAGGAGTATGAGTCTCAATCATGGAGATTCAAAGAGAACTTGGACTTACAAGGGTTTTTCCAACTGAAGGAATATATAATATATAGCAACCATAATATAAGCAAGAGAGGTAGTATCTTTCTATCTAACTTTGATGGATCAACAAAGTGCACAGCCAAAGCTTGAGTGAAGGAACTAGATTCCTAGTTCCATCTACACCAAGTTTTAGAAAAGGAGGCCATCAAAGTAGCAGCGCTTCACCTAAAATGTATGGCCCATGATTGGCGGTTATGTAGTTTTGCTTCATGTTATCATGAAAATTTAAACACTTATGCAGGGTTCACTAAGAAATTAGTGAGAAGATTTGATATTAAAAATTGTGAAACATCTTTTTTTGAACCCAAAAACTCAAACCCTTTGCATGAGTTGGAGAGATATATTTTTCCAACTCCACTCCATATTTATGTTGAAGAGGATAAAAGCATGCATGATGCCTTGCCAAGGGAAAGATCCCCACTTCTTGAAGAGCCCTCTTCTATATATGCAGACAGGGAGGTTCCTCCTTCAAGGGAAGACCAAGATCAAGGGTCTCTCATTGATGATGAGGCATTCTCAAATATTGATGAAGAGGATGAGCAGAGAAGATATAACAGTGATGTACCATCAGGAGGAGATCCATCACCACGTGAAGATGGAATGGGAGCCTTTTCTTCCATTAGAGGAGTCCTTGTGTCTTTGCAAGGAGTTTCAAATGATTCAACATGTGGGAACCAAAGCACAATTCCGGAGCAACATGCATCATTTTTTGTGGTTTGTGATATAGGAGGAGAAGAAAAGAAGGATCAACATCAAGGGATGATCAGAATTCACCCTTATCTATTTTGGGAATATTTTTCACAAAATAATGGGATTGTATTTCACAGTGAAGAGAGGGAAAAATCAGTCCACTCATATATCCAGTCCACTTCAGATTTTGATGTCTCATTACATGGGGCCATTCCACCTAAGAGGCCACTAGATCTAGAGTTGGTGAGAGACATTTTGCTATTTGGTCCACAAATATTAGATTCCGGATGGGTGAAGACCTTGGAGGAGTCTAGTACAGCGCAAAGAGTTTTGGATAGACTTAAAGAGGAGGGAGGCATTCTCCCATTTTCAGTATTACCCACTCTGACTACATATACTGTGCTGACAGAAGTTTTTGTAGTAATGGAGGATGGCACCTTCATGGTGCAAGAGAGATGCTCCATGGATTTGGAGAGATAGAGGGTAATCCCTTTGAGGAAGGAATCCTCCATACATTGCAGTAGATGGAGGCCACTCATGCTTACATTTGCCAAGATCAGGAGGTTCTTTTTGGATGACAGCTTCTCATGGGAGTCCAACTTCCAAAGGCCACCACTTATACTTGAGCATGAGTAGTTGCATGATGGGCATGGAAGGGATTTCAAAGGAGAAGACAACAGCATGTGGGGAGCTTTACATTTCAGATCTTGAGCGTTGTCTCTTAGGACGATTGATCCATATTAGAGGTCTCAACTCTTGGTAGAGTACTCCAATGATCTTGGTGCTTGCATGATTCTTGATGATCTTGAGGGAGATGATAGATACATGGTGGATGATGAGGTAATATATTCCTATGGAAGAGTCTTCTTGAATAGAGTTTCTGAGCTCAAGGAGAAGCTGCTACATGCAGCACATGTGGACTTTCTTTCCATGCACTTTGATGCATATCATTCCTTGATGGAAGAATTCACTTGGGAGGGAATTCAGTAGGATGTATATCGGCATGAGGAGAGATGGATAGCCTAGATTTTGATGGATAGGTTGTCACAACCACTTCCCTACTCATTGAGAGCGAGGGAGAGCTTTCAGTTGAGCCATTTTAGCTCAATGACCAAAGTACATAGTAGAGAAGGTACATTTATGCATTATGATTTGTACTCCTTTACTTTTTATGAGCAACATGTTTTACCAAGGAGGATTATTCCTTCTTATATAATATATTATGATGTACTTAAGGCCATTAGCAGCATTGATATTGGCCATTCTATTGGTGGTTTGTGGGAGAGGCCACATGATTCTTGGTGTGCACCATTGGCACCAAATTTTACTTTAATGATCCTATCTTGTAGCATGATTGTGGTAGAAAAAAAGTGGTTGGAAAGACACTTGTTATTCTTTGTTTTGAGTTAAGCAAGGGTTGCACTTCACTGGTTCCATATGTGGAACTATGATCCCCGGTTGTCATATGAAAACTTGTTTTCATTGGATTTTGCTTCCATATATTGATGATGTTATTGTGTTTATGGGAAGCTTTGTTGGGATTGTGGCACAAGAGTCAGAGGTGCCCATTGGGAGTATGATTCTCCCTATTTTATATGTTTCATGTTTCAGGAAAAACAATCGGAAAACCATGATTGCCACACTATGTCTCTTGTCTTCATATGGGGGGAGCCATTTGGAGAACTCGAGTTCTTGGAGGGGGCACTTCATGGATATTTTGTTTGGTGGGGTAACTTGGGCCATTCTTGGAGGCCATGAAATTTCATCCCAATATCAGCAAAAATCCCATACTGATCATAAACAGAGAGAGAAACAACTTGGGTGGGAGTATCTAATCTCTCCATGCAGCCCCAATACATTGCATAAACCGGGGTTTGAGGATTTCTTTGATGAGCTACCTAGAATGGATAATTTCATTTGGATGATAGCATGGGTATGAGAGACTCTCATTGGGAATGACATTCCCTATGTTTATTATCACCCCTACCTTGAGGAGGCCATTGGACAACAAGAAGGTTTCCACTTACAGCTTCAACTTTTTCATGATGTGAGCCATTTGGGTTTGCATACTTGGAAGGAACCATTGGAGGGCAGATCTATCACAGATTATTTTGAGAAGTGCTAGGGACCATTGATGAGGAGGCCACAAGAAGAGTAAGTGAGGAATCTTGCTCCACCTTTACAATTGCTTGAGGACAAGCAACATTTTGGAGGGGAGGACTGTAATATTCAAAAAATTTAGCCTACATATAAATGGAATATTATAGTTTGTTTTATCACTAGGTAGATGAATAAGTGGGTAGGGAGGCCCATGAAACCCTTTAGAAGGAATAATAACACTCCTAATGTGAAAGGAGGAAGAATAAGAAGTTGGATTAAGAACCTTTGGGTATGAATTGGAGGAGATACATGATGAAGAGGTCAAATTTGACCAAGTCAACAACGTTGTCATGGAGGAGTGGTATTCATGATGAGACAACGTAGTTTTAGTGGAGGAAAGCTTGCATGAGCTTAGTGGAAAGTATGGATGGGACCCAATGTGAGAAGGCTCACATAATATATATGGAGGGGATGGCAGCCATTGTTATTCATGTTTGGGAATATTATTTTGTAGATGGTCTGTTTAGACTTTGCATTCCTTTGTTGTTTAGCAGGGTTGTTGTGTTGTTTAGCACTGGGTTTTCCTGAGAAGTAATCCCACCTCTTTTGTTGAGAGGCCTCTTGGAATAGTATTACATTCATTTCCACAATCTGGTCTTTAGGCCAAGCTACAACTTTCTTCATCAGCGCAGTTTCTACAGGTTATTGTGTTGTGTTGCAGGGTGTAGCAGTGGAGGATTAGATCAGGTGTCTTCAGAGATAGGTTTTCAGTGGAGGAAGGTTTCCATCCATTTGCAGGCCTGTAAAGAATCCCCTTGGTCTTATTTCACATATTTGGCACCAGGCCAAGTAGTATTCATCCCCTATAGCGGAATTTCAATCCTGATCTGCGTTATTTTAGGGAGGAGTTGCAGGGGTAGTTGGAGTGATTGTTTTGGAAGGAGATTTCTTTAGTGGATGAGCCATTATTTCATCCGGAGGGTCTGTTGGAGGAGGGATGTAGATTTATACATTAGCTTCAGATATATATTCTCATTTCTATTGTTGTAGCATATCTTCAGCCCTAGGGCTGCAACTTGCATTGGCACATTGTATGCATTTTCCGGAAACCCTTTTGGGTTGTCTTGGAAAGCTGATCTAGTGCCCGGATATCTATGTTTAGATTCTATTGGGGCCTATATCAGTATTATTGTATCATTGTATCATCTCCAACTATAGTTTTGCATAATATAATTGCGCTGTAGCAGCTCTCTGACATTTTTTGTTGCAACAACATCTCACTTTTGAGAGTGTTTATGTATTGGAGGCTTGTGTGACCACATTCTATGATTGGTGCCTCATTTTTTTGTACCTATTTGCTGCATATATGATCAATAATATGGATCTATATTGGTCTCATGATTTAATGTGCTAAATACTTGCTGCTTCCTTCATTTTATGAGCTATATTGCTGCTATTCCCATTTTGGAATATTACAGTTATGTTTTCTTGCTTTTGCATTGTTTTTTTTAGAACTAATCTCTCGTCTTGGGGAGGGAATTCATTACCCTATTCTAAGTCCTGAGAATAGTGATTTTATTTTTCTTTTTTCATTGTTTCTCTTAAAACCAATCTCTCCTCTTGGGGAGGGAATTTGTTAGCCTGCTCTAAGTCCTGAGTGTAGTATTTTTATTTTCTGATTTTTGATTATTTTTTCTAAAGGGCTAATTTCTCATCCTGGGGAGGGTATTTGATCGCCCTACTCCAGGTCCTGAACTTTTATTTTCTTTTAGTTTATTTTATTCTCTTTTTGAACCTACTCTCTTGTCCCAGGGAGGAAATTATCCATCCTGCTCTAGGTCCTGAGCGCTTTTATTATTTTAATGAATTATTCCCACCAATTGCATGAAAAAAGATATAAATAAGAGGGGCAGAGGAAGACCCCCAAAGAAAGGAAGGGATCTAGGAAGGAAGATGTATATCTAGGAGATAACTACAAAGGCTGAATCAGAAGCATCTTCTAGCGCTGCTGTCAGGGTAAGGGTTCAGATGAAGTCTGAAGGGTAGTCGGTTGAGAAGAAATTTCCATCCATGGTACCAAAGGAAATTATTTCGAAGACAGAAGGAGAATAAATAAGGTATCAGTGGTAGAGATACCCTTGTTGCCGGCAGAGGGGGAAGAAATAGCAAGCAAAGGGGCAGAAGAATTGAACAATTTCAACTCGGAAGAAGAACTCTCGAAGGGGTTTGCATCACCACGAAACCAAGGGAGTGTTGTGAAACCTCCTGTAGTTGAATTGAGAAATTCCAATTGGGAAGAAGAGCTCCTAAAGGAGATTGCATCACCACGAGGCCAAGGAAGTATTGTGAAACCTTCTACAGTCGAATCACCCCAACTACGAGTTGCAGAACCAGTTGAAATCCCGAGTGAGTATTGGAGGATATTCATGGCACCTAAAAGTTCTTCTATTGATTTTCCAATTTGAAACATTATAGGTGATGCACCGATGAAGCCCATTCCTTTAACGAATCTGCCTAATTTTCATGGGCTTTCCTCCGAAGACCCCGATACATTCCTCTTCGAATTTGACATTGTATGTCAAGGGTATGATTACATTACCAATGCTCAGGAGCTAAAAATATTTCCTACTACTTTAAAAGGGACAACCCTATGATGGTTCATGGGTTAGGAGGGAAGACTATCTCCTCATGGGCTGCGATGAAGGCAGTCTTTTTGGAGAAATACCAGGATTACTATAAATCTTGTTATATCAAAGAAGAGATTTTTAATTTTATGCAGAAAGAGGCCGAGAATATGGAATATTGTTTGGAACAATTCAAATATATAATGTAGAGATCGAGCCATAGTGACCTGGATAAATATATTTTGAAGATCATCCTTCTCCAGGCATTTAGGGAAGATTCCCTGCAACTTCTGAACATAGTAGGAAAGGGGGACATTTTGAAAGAAGAATTCGACACTATCTATGAGTTGTGCATTCAGTATTCACAAGGGGCTGCAAGAAGTGGACAAGGAATTCAGTCATGAAAAAATTCTGGTGGAGGGGTTACAAAGGAAGAAATCGGAAACCTACTGGATAACCTAAGGAATGATATCCCAAGCACAGTATCCTCCCAAATGGATACTTTGCAATTGAAACAGAAACAAATGGAGTTGGAGAAGACTATGGCTATATTTTTCCCATAGTGCACAAAGAAGCATCCATTGAAAGAATGCCCATTAAACACAGTTGAAGCCTGCAAAATTTTCTAACATGCCCATGCGACTAGCTCGTGCCCTTCCTTGCTAGGTCTGAAGGTGGATTTTCAAGGGGCAAGTGAAGAAAATGCGGTAGATCAACTGTAATTCATGGGACCCAAAAATCCATGGCAACCTCGACCACCAGCTATGAATCCAGGTATGTCCCAAGACCCATATCAGTATTTTAATAATTTTAATATGGATCCCTACTATATACCTTTTTCATCAATGTGGTCTCAGTATCAATATCCCCCCCTAGCAACAATGGGCTCCCCAGACTAGTTCTGTTGGGGTTCCCATGTTCTGGCCAGATTGGCAAGACCAAAAGATGAGACAACATTAGAACCACTTTCAGACCTTAGGATCTAGCCCTCCTAGGTCCAGAGAGGGATCTCTCTATGATTGTCAAAGGTTATATGTCTTTGAGGCTCAAATTTAAGATGTTAGGCTAGTTATATGCACAGGGTTTATCTGTTTGATTGTTTATGTTTGGTTGTTGGGACTCAGGAAAGGAAGGGTCCAATATAAGACAAGGATGAGAAAAGAGGATTTTAGGCAAAGGAGAGGTGAATCAAAAAAATATCAAGACCATTGGGCAATGGAGTCAGGAAAGGGTTTACTTGCTGCTCAACATGCAAGCTTTCAGTTGGGCTAGTCATCTAAAGCCTTGGATCCTAAAGATGTTGGTGGGATGAAACAATAAGGAAAGAAGGTGAAAGAAGGGAGAGACAACCAATTTCTATCTATAGATCAGGTCATAGGTAATTTAACTCCAGACCTTCTTGGACATACTCAAAGGCAAATCTCAAAAGGGAAACTTGAGAGAACTTAGAAAGGTTAACTGAAGTGAAAAATATCCTAGTGAGGTAGAGACTAAGTTCTAAACCTCCCAGTGTTCCCAATTCATCCAATTAATCCTAACAAGAACATCTAAAAACATATTTCATTAATTCATACATCAGCTAGTAGGCAATAACATCCACTACACTAGTTAAATCAATTGAAACCAATTCTTAGATAACACATTAAGAAGAAAACATTGAAGGAAAGGAGAGCAGAAACATAGGGTACCTAACAAGGGTAAATCCTATGCCAGATTTCTGATGCAAGCCAGAAGAGATGAAATGAAATGAAATAAAACACAGAGATAGAAAAACATCACCACAGCTTTAGATCAGGATCCAAAGAAATGTGCTTGTCATATTAAACGGCAGCACCAGTCAAGTACAACATAGCTTACATCTTGATATTCAGCCTGATGAACCTTCCTCAGTCTATCTTACAATTTTACACAGAGAACTTGTCTCAAGAGAAAGAACTTGCATTTCATTGATATCCAATCAACAACCACTACAATAGTCTTCTCATGAGTTTTATAGCAGAACATGAGCCGAGGAGGTAGGTGGAGCACTAAATGAACATTAAACTCTGAAAAGAAAGGGAGAGCCGAAGCCCATTTTGTTTAAATTCTCTGCACATTCATCTCTGGTACCTTTTGGAATGAAAGAATGATCTCCTTTGGCTTCCATTTACTCCGGTATGGTCTTGATGTACTCTGGTTGCAGAACTCTGTGATAACTTTGGTGCATAAGAAAAATGGTAAATAAATGACTGAATGGTCTGCCATACTACATTAACAACTACTCTGGTATCTTAGGACTGTGGTCAAGGTGGAAAGCTCCTCTGGAACACGGCATGGAATAGAAACAATATGGGCATTTTTTCATTCAGAACAATCTGCTGATGTGAATCCTCTGATAGTTTTGATTTCTGTGTACTGGTTCGCTTCTGACATGCGAAATCTATGGTTTAATGGCTCTAGAGAGGATTCACAGAGTTTAAACTCTATTCCTTTAATGCAAGCCCTGTTATACGTATTCTCGGCCCTTTTCTCCATGAGTTTGGCTCTGGAAAACAATATTTTCATGTTTCTCTGTAGCTGTACTGGGACTTTGAATCATGGCGGTATTCCGCCGCTCGTACTTTGCAAAAACACGCAACCTAGTCATGAAATCCATGCAAAGGGAAGGCTGGTTATGGGGGATGGGAGAACAATGGCATGACAGTGGTGAAACAGTGTTTTTGGATGAAATATTGGTGAAAAATGCATTGGTAATGGTGAAAACAACGAATAATAGGGTTTGATGTGAAAATGCTTGAGGACCGTTCGATCATGATCTGGAGGGGTAGATCGATGGAGGAGATCAATCCATGGAATGGCGTATGAAGTTGGGCGAAATGAATACGAAATATTAAACATTAATGCAAAATCTGAAAGTTTGGTTCTAAACGGAAATGCAAAGAAATGGAATGAAATGTAATAGAAATGATTGTATGCAGTGGGACCCATACGAAAATCGCAATCGCAATTGGAGCGGGGCGGAGGGATATACATATGAAACAATATTTTTGGATGCGGTTGGATAACCCTTTGTATACGAAATAAAACCAAAATTTGGGTTTAACAAATAAAAAGGACCTTTATTATATGAATGAGAGGAGGTATGGTACGGTGGGCCCGGGGTCAATCGCATCGGAGGTCGGGAGCAGGGGTAATCGCAATCGCAATCGGGAGGGTGTGTGATCCGATCAATCGGAGGGGAAAAGTGATCGGAGGAGCGGGTGCAATCGGAGGATCGGAAAAGGGATTGCGATCGGGAGATCGGGGAAAGGGACTGCGATCGGGAGATCAGGGAAAGGGACTGCGATCGGGAGATCAGGGAAAGGGATTGCGATCAGGAGATCGGGGAAAGGGATTGCGATCGGGAGATCGGAGCGATTGGAGGGGAGTTGTGATTGCGATGATCGGAGTTAAGTCGCAATCAATCACATCGCAAACACTTGCGATGAGCCAATCAGGGGACTCAACACAAACACTGCGATTGAAAAGACTTGCGATTAGCGCAGGCCATCTGATCTACGTGGTAGATCAACGGTGTAAAATGCGTCATGGGTCTTATAGACCTACGCTAATCGCATCGGAGTTTTTCTGTTGTAACAAAGGAAATGCGCCCGCTTGACACTCCAATTGCGATTGGCACTCAAGACTTAAGCGCTTGGTCTTAGCGCTGGGGCGTATGGGGAAGTGGTTGAAAGGGGCTGACGGGAAAAGGGGTAAGCCCTATTATAAAGTTAAAAAGTGGGTTTTTAGCCCATTTTAATGCATTTTAAGGGTTAGGAAGGGGAATGATAGAGGGAAAACATGGGAACTTGGCCAAACAAAGGGTAAGGGCAGAATTCAAAGGGGATTTTGGGTATGATTTTGAGGGTAAAGGGGGACTTAGAGGGAAAAAGGAGAACATTGAAAAAGGGGGAAAAGGGGTAAAATGGGACATTCTGCAAAGGTACAAGGGGAAAATAAAGGCCTCTTGGAGCACAATTTTTTATCAGCAGTAAGGCTTATTGACTCAAGAACAGCAGAGGGAAACAATCAAAGGCAGGGAACATAAAAGGCTTCAAGGATGATGTGTTTTCAAGGGAAATGCATTCCTTGAAGGCTCACAAAATAATCTAGCCCCTTGCTTGCTTGTCAAGGAATTTATAAGGGGCTAACAGTGGCTCCACATGGGGATGGCTTCTTCTTGAAGGAGTCGAGAATTCAGAAAATAATCTTTGGTGTAGGGAAAATGGCCACTGCTTGTGCCGCCTTTATTCTTTGATTTTCAGCTGCCACAAATATGATAGATTAGTAGAAACATTCCCAAACAATCTACCTACCCATCCTAGAATCCCAACATTTTTCTTCTAGGCTGCATTTGAACTGGCAGACCCTTTACATCATTTATTTTATAAACGGAAAATAAGCCTATTCTAAATCTACCCTTATTGCTCCATGAGACCAGATTAGACTGTTAGTCCCATATGTTTCTCTACCTAAACTAGTATCTGCTAGGATTAAACTGTCTAGCATATTTCTTCTCTACATTCTAAGACATAAATTGAAAACAATCAAGCCAGGATTAGACTGTCTGACTTGCTAGAATTTGCAAAAATTAAAACAAATAACTACATGCTCAAAGACTGAGCTTTATTGAGCTTTTCCTACCTACCCTACTCTAACTGGACTATTTACAAGTCTAGCTTACAAACATTGTCTTCCAATGCATCCAGTCCATCAAGTGATCCCATGGCATGTCCTTTCTGCTCAGCTCCTTGAGCAGGCTGGATAGGCAGGGCAACTCCCACTCTTTTTGTTCAATAATAGTAGCCTTTACAAATTTTCTTTCTATCTGCAACATGCTGCTCAAAAATACCTTTGATCCTTCTTCAAATGTTTGCAGGAAATGAACATAAGGATCATGACAAGATACCTGGCCATGAATATTTGGCAGGCTGGCTTCAACCAGGATCTCTTCTTCTTCCACTGGATCAAGAAAAAGACTCTCTTTAGAGAGAGAATCTCCCTCATCTTCTTCATTTTCTGAACTGGAGGAATCATCGTAGATTGCAGCCGAGTCCTCTTGGAGCTCTGATATGTTCTGCTCTGATGTGTTGAGCTCCGTGAAAATATCAGTGTGTTCTCGAGCAGTGGTTTGTTCCATTGCTTCCTCTTTTTCAAGAGAAGGCTCATTATTTTCATCTTGCTCAAGAACTTCTTCTTTGCTTTCCTCCTCATCTTCTGAAAGGAAAGACTTCCGATCCATGATCTCATGACACTCATCACTAATGCTTTCATAAATTTCCCCATCAGTGTCATAGATAGGCTGACTGGGTTCATTGCTTCTCTGGAGTTGTTGGCCCTGATATTCCTCCCATGAATCTAAGGATGATGGTCCTGCAAGCTCAGCTTCTCTTTGAAAACAATAATCATCCAACAGATCATAACTAGGAAAATCATAACTGTAAGTAATGTCACCCATAAAACCTGTCAGATTCTCAGCAAGTCTTTCTTCGTCCTTATCCACAGAGGAACTTTCTGGATCTGTACAATCAAACTCAAGAGGTGACTAAGAAAGAGCATCTGTTCTATAAAAGATTTCTGAGGTGGACTGCTGGTTTAATATTTGATCAATCTCTTCTTCTGTCAGAAGAGGGGTTTCCCTATGGTCATGGATAGAAGAACAACAATCCTCTTTCTCTTGTATCAGCTGATTGGGAGGTTGGATGTTTTCTTGAGCCTCTTCTTCCATATCAGATTCTGCCTCTTCTACGTGGTCTCTTGTTTCCTCAAGGCAGCGCTCCCTATTAGCTTTTGCTATTAGGTTCTGATACTCTCTAGTCAGCGTAACACAAGACATAGGTAAGCAATCGGGAAGTTCCTGATCACTTTCCTCTTCATCTTCTATAGACTCCTGAGCATCGTACATGCCTTGCTCATATTCTCGGTCTTGAGTTTGTTCTTGTTATGGAATAGGCATGTGTTGTTCTAAATAATCATCATTTGCATTCAGATTAGCCATGTACATTTCCAGCACTTTCTCAAACATTGATGTTATTCCATATAATTGATCATACAAAGCATCATACTTTGTATCCCTATCCATGTTTGGATCCATATTTATGCAAAGAAGGCTACTGCTTCTTCTCAACCAGTTCAGAGTCTTCTACCAGTGGAGTCATTTGGTCTTTGGATTATCGGGAGTGTGGAGTCACCAGGTGGGTGTATATGAATGTTTGAAGCAGGATGTTGTCCACCATCAGCAATTAGAGCCAATCTAAAGGCAAAGTGGTCTCTTCCCCAGTGGAGTCACCATTATGTTGGGGTTCCCATGTTTTGGCCAGATTGGCAAGACCAAAATATGAGACAACATCAGAACCACTTTCAAACCTTAGGATCTAGCCCTCCTATGTCCAGAGAGGGATCTCTCTATGATTATCAAAGGTTATATGTCTTTGAGGCTCAAATTTAAGATGTTAGGCTAGTTACATGCACAGGGTTTGTTTGTTTGATTGTTTATGTTTGGTTGTTGGGACTCAGGAAAGGAAGGGTCCAATATAAGACAAGGATGAGAAAAGAGGATTTTAGGCAAAGGAGAGGTGAATCAGGAAAATATCAAGACGATTGGGCAATGGAGTCAGGAAAGGGTTTACTTGCTGCTCAACATGCAAGCTTTCAGTTGGGCTAGTCATCTAAAGCCTTGGATCCTAAAGATGTTGGTGGGATGAAACAATAAGGAAAGAAGGTGAAAGAAGGGAGAGACAACCAATTTCTATCTATAGATTAGGTCAGAGGTCATTTAAATCTAGACTTGCTTGGACATACTCAAAGGCAAATCTCAAAAGGGAAACTTGAGAGAACTTAGAAAGGTTAACTGAAGTGAAAAATATCCTAGTGAGGCAGATACTAAGTTCTAAACCTCCCAGTGTTCCCAATTCATCCAATTAATCCTAACAAGAACATCTAAAAACATATTTCATTAATTCATACATCAGCTAGTAGGCAATAACATCCACTACACTGGTTAAATCCATTGAAACCAATTATTAGATAACACATTAAGTAGAAAACATTGAAGGCAAGGAGAGCAGAAGCATAGGGTACCTAAAAAGGGTAAATCCTATGCCAGATTTCTGATGCAAGCCATAAGAGATCAAATGAAATGAAATAAAACACAGAGATAGAAAAACATCACCGCAGCTTTAGATCAGGATCCAAAGAAATGTGCTTGTCATATTAAAAGGCAACACCAGTCAAGTACAACATAGCTTACAGCTTGATATTCAGCCTCATGAACCTTCCTCAGTCTATCTTACAATTTTACACAGAGAACTTGTCTCAAGAGAAACAACTTGCATTTCACTGATATCCAATCAACAACCACTACAATAATTTTCTCATGAGTTTTATAGCAGAAGATGAGCCGAGGAGGTAGGTGGAGCAATAAATGAACATTAAACTCCGAAAAGAAAGGGAGAGCTAAAGCCCATTCTGTTTAAATTCTCTGCACATTTATCTCTAGTACCTTTTGGAACGAAAGAATAATCTCCTTTGGCTTCCATTTACTCCGATATGGTCCTGATGTACTCTGGCTGCAGAACTCTGTGATACCATTGGTGCATAAGCAAAATGGTAAATAAATGACTGAATGGTCTTCCATACTGCATTAACAACTTCTCTGGTAGCTTAGGACTGTGGTCAACGCAGAAAGCTCCTCTGGAACATGGCATGGAATAGAAATAGTATGGGCATTTTGTCCTTCAGAACAATCTGCTGATGTGAATCCTTTGATAGTTTTGATTTCTATGTACTGGTTTGCTTCTGACATGCGAAATCTATTCTTTAATGGCTCTGGAGAGGATTCGCAGAGTTTAAACTCTGTTCCTTTAATGCAAGCCCTATTATACATCTTCTCGGCCCTTTTCTCCATGAGTTTGGCTCTGGAAAACAATCTTTTCCTATTTCTCTGTAGCTGTACTGGGACTTTGAATCATGGCGGTCTTCCGCCGCTCGTACTTTGCAAAAACACACAACCTAGTCATGAAATCCATGCAAAGGGAAGGCTGGTTATGGGGGATGGGAGAACAATGGCATGACAGTGGTGAAACAGTGTTTTTGGATGAAATATTGGTGAAAAATGCATTGGTAATGGTGAAAACAACGAATAATAGGGTTTGATGTGAAAATTCTTGAGGATCGTTCGATCATGATCTGAAGGGGTAGATCAACGGTGGAGATCAATCCATGGAATGGCGTATGAATTTGGGTGAAATGAATACGAAATATTAAACATTAATGCAAAATCCGAAAGTTTGGTTATAAACAGAAATGCAAAGAAATGGAATGAAATGTAATAGAAATGATCGTATGCAGTGGGACCCATACGGAAATCACAATCGCAATCAGAGAAGGGTGGAGGGATATACATATGAAACAATATTTTTCGATGCGATTGGATAAAACCCTTTGTATACGAAATAAAACCAAAATTCGGGTTTAGAAAAGAAAAAGGACCTTTATTATATGAACGAGCGGAGGTATGGTACGGTGGGCCAGGGATCAATCGCATCGGAGGTCGAGAGCAGGGGTAATCGCAATCGCAATCGGGAGGGTGTGCGATGCAATCAATCGGAGGGGAAAAGTGATCGGAGGAGTGGGTGCGATCGGAGGATCGGAAAAGGGACTATGATCGAGAGATCGAGGAAAGGGACTGCGATCGGGAGATCAGGGAAAGGGACTACGATCGGGAGATCGGGGAAAGGGATTGTGATCGGGAGATCGGGGAAAGGGATTGCGATCGGGAGATCAGAGTGATCGGAGGGGAGTTTCGATTGCGATGATCGGAGTTAAGTCGTGATCAATCACATCAAAAACACTTTAGATGAGTCGATCGGGGGACTCAACACAAACACTGCGATTGAAAAGACTTGCGATTAGTGCGGGCCGTCTGATCTACGTGGTAGATAAACGGTGTAAAATGCGTCGTGGGTCTTATAGACCTACGCCAATTGCATCATAGTTTTTCTGTTGTAACAAAGGAAATGCGCCCGCCTGACACTCCAATTGCGATTGGCGCTCAAGACTTAAGCGCTTGGTCTTAATGCTGGGGTGTATGGGGAAGTGGTTGAAAGGGGCTGACGGGAAAAGGGCTAAGCCCTATTATAAAGTTAAAAAGTGGGTTTTTAGCCCATTTTAATGCATTTTAAGGGTTAGGAAGGGGAACGATAGAGGAAAAACATGGGAACTTGGCCAAACAAAGGGTAAGGGCAGAATTCAAAGGGGATTTTGGGTATGATTTTGATAGTAAAGGGGGACTTAGAGTGAAAAAGGAGAACTTTGACAAAGGGGGAAAAGGGGTAAAATGGGACATTATATAAAGGTACAATGGGAAAATAAAGGCGTCTTGGAGCACAATTTTGTATCAGCAGTAAGGCTTATTGACTCAAGAACAACAGAGGGAAACAATCAAAGGCAGGGAACATAAAAGGCTTCAAGGATGATGTGTTTTCAAGGGAAATGCATTCCTTGAAGGCTCACAAAATAATCTAGCCCTTTGCTTGCTTGTCAAGGAATTTATAAGGGGCTAACAAGTTCTAATCCTTCATGGAATCAGAACTGGCATGGAACCTCTCCTACTGGTCAATTTCCCCAATCTATCCTCAACAACAACTTCAGCTTCCCTCCAATGTACCTCCAGGAAACCCATCCCTTCGACCCCAAATTCCTATCCATCCCAATCTGAAACCTAATAGTAAAGGGGTCCAAAAAATTGACATTCTTAACCTTCCATCATATAGCATTTATACCTCAAGACTTAATGAGACAAACTTACGATCTTAGCGGATAGTAAATGCTCCGACTTCACCTATTATCATAGAAAATATTGATAGTGAAGCTATAGAACTAGAACCAAGGACATTTGGGGGTAAACCAGACTAGAATATGATAAATCAGACACCTCCCCAACCTGCTCTTAACCAGGGTTGTCCAATTACTCCACCATATCTTGAAAGATTGACCCTGAATAAACAAAGCCCTCAAGAAGAGTTTGACTTCCTAGGGGAATTGAAAAATATTTTTGTTAAAATACCCCTACTCCAAGCTATGAGGGATGTACCTATATATGCAAAATCTCTCAAAGATTACTGCTCTAAGAAACCTGGGAAGAAACCAAGGCATCCGTTAACCATTCATGTGATGGATAGACTGTCTGACATCGTGTTAGGAGAAACAATGCCTATAAAATATGGCGATCCAAGAAACCCAATTATTACAGTACAAATCAATGGGGTTTAAATCCAAAATGTACTAGTAGATTTGGGAGCTGCCATCAATATCATTACCTCTGAAACAACGAATGCATTAGGTCTCAAAAAAATTAAACCAACCCCTACTATCTTAGAATTTGTAGATAGGTCTACAATTAAACTGGTAGGGAAGTTGGAAGATGTGACTATTTCGGTGGACTCATGGCACTATCCTGTAGACATCCTTGTATTACAAACATGATCCTCAGTCAGTGGTCATCCATTGATCTTAGGAAGACCTTGGCTCGCAACCGCAGATGCCTATATTGGGTGTCCATCTGGACATATGATTATATCCAATGGGACAATTACAAAGAACCTTACTCTCTATCCTCCTGTGGAACCCAGCCCATCTGAAAAAATATTAGCTAGACAAAAACCTCTACTAATAAAAGATTCTGAACATGAAAATGAAGAATTTCGACCAATTCTTACCATTGGGTAGGCCCTTCAATTCAAAACAGAAAATGAGGATGATACCATTAACACTTTTATTAATGATCCCTATTCTGTTTCCGATTCCACTCGTCAAATTTGGAATCTACTATGAGCTGTGAGACTTAGGAAAATATTGAACTAGATGATGAAATTGAAGGCATTCCTGTAAATACATCCCATGATAGTATTCCAATTAAAATTGAACCAGGGAAGACACTCAATATTAACTCGAGTCTATCAGAATCCCAGACAAAGCAGCTTTTAAAAGTCCTTCAAGACCATCAAGAAGATTTTTCCTAGGATTATACCGATATGAAGGGGATCCCTGCTAGTTTATGTACTCATCATATTTATATTAAGGAAGATTTTTGCCTTGTGAGACAACCCCAATGGAGAATGAATCCTACTCTAAGGAACATTGTCAAGGAAAAATTACAGAAATTACTGGATGTAGGTTTCATTTACCCCATCTCGAATATCCAATGGGTGTCTTCGGTAGTTATCGTTCCCAAAAATAATGGTAAATTGGGGATCTGCGTAGATTATAGGGAGCTAAATAAGGCAACTCAAAAAGATCATTTCCCTTTATCATTCATTGACCAAGTCCTGGACACCCTGGCTGGGAAGAAGTTCTTCTCATTCCTAGATGGATTTAGTGGGTATATCCAGATCCAGATATCCCCGGAAGACCAAGATAAAACAACCTTCACATGCCCATGGGGGACCTTTGCATACAGGCTCCTCCCATTTGGTCTGTGTAATGCACCTGCAACCTTCCAGAGGGAAATTCTAGGAATTTTTTTCTGATTTAGTCGACGATAGTGTTGAAATATATATGGATGATTTTACTCCATATGGGAACTCATTCGAAGAAGGATTGGAAAATCTGGAAAAAGTACTCAAAATATGTAAGCAGACCCATGTATCTCTGAGTATAGTCAAATTCCATATGATGAGGGAAGAGAGAATAGTATTGGGATATTTGCTCTCAGCTGCTAGAATAAGAGTTGATATGACCAAAGTAGAGGTAATACTACACTTCCCAGTACCCAAGACAACCACACAGGTACGTAGCTTTATTGGTTGTGTTGGTTATTATAAACATTTTATAGAAAATTTTGCTAAAATAACACATCCACTTTTTCAATTGCTAACAAAAGATGCATAATTGTTTTGGACAAAAGACTGTAAAGCATATTTCATGAAAATAAAGGGGTTGGTTTGCAAAGCTCCGATCCTTCGAGGACCTGATTGGGAATTACTATTTCACATACATGTCGATGCCTCTCAGATAGTAGTAGGAGACTTATTAGGACAACATGTAGAAAAAACTTCGTATGCAGTTTATTATGTCAGCAAGAATTTGATTCCTGCTAAATTGAATTACACGGTGACTAAAAAAGAATTCCTGGCTATCATCTATGCTATCAACAAGTTCGGTTGGCACTACATCACCGAGTATTCTACTTTTGTACACACTGATCATGCAGTAATAAGGTATTTGATGAATAAACCTATTACTCCTGGTCGCATTACAAGATGGTTGATATTTCTTCAAGAATTTGATATCACAATAGTAGAAAAACCATGAAAAGATAATGTAGTTGCTGATTTTCTATCTAGGATGGATAGCAATGATGAACACACACCTATAGAAGATAGTTTTCCCGATGAGAATCTCTTTTCACTTTCTACTAACCCTCTGTGGTACACATTTATTTCTAACTATCTTACTACAGGGAAGGTGCCTCATCATTTGTCATACAGGGAACAACAAAAAATTATTCATCACAGTTCCCGATATTCCTGGATGGAAGGGTACCTATTTCATACAGGAGCTGATAAGAAGACTCGGTGCTGTGTATCTGAGGATGATATTTATGAATTGCTAAAGGCTTCCCATGATGGCCCTTGTTGGGGGAATTTTTTAGATAAGAGAATGGGCCATAAGGTGTTACAAATGGGATATTACTAGCCTTCTATCTTTCGGAATGCGTAAAATTATGTCCGGAGGTGTGATAGTTGCCAGCACATGGGGAAACTCGGTTAGTCTGATGGAATTCCTTTGTAGCCACGGGTAGTCCTTGAACCTTTTCAGAAATGGGCTATAGATTTAGTTGGACCCTTCAAGCCACCCTCCCAGCAAAAGGTTCACATTTTGTTCTGCACTGATTACGTGACTAAGTGGGTAGAAGCCAAATCTGTTGTGAAAGAAATAGAAAAGGTGGTTTTAGATTTTCTATTTGAAGAAAATTTTTCTTGTTATGGTACTCCGAGGGATATTTTTTCAAATGGAGGAACACAATTTACATCACACCTGATAGCAAAGCTTATGCAGAAATACAGGGTCAAGCATAGGGTGAAATCTCCATACCACCCCCAGGCAAATGGACAAGTGGAAAGCACAACCAAGACATTGGAAAATATATTGACAAAAAATGTGGCATACCATCGTCGGGATTGGGCTCAAAATCTGCCTGAAGCTCTCTGAGCATATAGAACAACAAGGTGGAACACAACTGGGTTTTCACCATTCGAGCTAGTTTATGGGATATCCCCGTTGTTTCCAATAGAATTTTAAATCAATACGCTCAGAATAGCTCTTGAAGTAGGTTTGGATCTATCAAATGCCCAGAAGCAATGATTGGCTCAACTTAATGAACTAGATGAAATCCGTTCAATGGTTTTCGAGAGGACTACTTCTATTCACCAGTAGAGGATGAAATGGCAGGATAAGTTTATAAAAAACAAGGTGTTTCATAGGGGAGACTGGGCATTACTTTATGACTTCCGTTTTAAGGATTTTAAGGTAAATCTTTGTACTCGCTGGATGGGACCTTATGAGGTGGACGTTGTATTTTATAATGGCACAATTAGGTTAGTTACAATTGATGATACACGTGCTTCTTTTATAGCAAATGGACATCGCTTGATATTATACCACCGCCCAACCTCTAAGGATTCTTTCATCAAACATCTCTCTGAGAAATCTGGTATGAAGGTTATCAGCACAGAGAACTCTTCCTTTGCATCCTCACTCTAAAAGCATAAAAAATTAAAGAATGAAGAAAAAAAAGAGAATAAAGAATAAAAAATTATATTTCTTTTTGTAGGAGTTACTACTAAGGAGTAATGTTTCAGAGTTTGAAAATCTCCTAAGTGTTGATGCTGTTACTCCTTCGTTGTTGCTACTCATGATGTTGTTACTCCGGATGCTGCTACTCTTGACGCTGTTACTCGATGTTGTTACTCCGGATGCTCCTACTTGTGATGCTGCTACTCCTGATGTTGTTACTATAGATAATGTTACTCCGGATGCTACTACTTGTGATGCTGCTACTCATGATGTTGTTACTCCAGATGCTGCTACTTGCGATGTTGCTACTTGATGCTGTTACTCCGAGTGTTGCTACTCACAATGCTAGTACTCGAGATGCTACTGCTCCTCGATGATGTTACTCCATCCGCATCATTACTACGCCGATATTCTACCAACCGTCACTTCCTCCAGGTAGGCCACCAGTTATGTATCCATTTGAATTTTATGGATTTAATTAAATATTCCATGAATAAGAAATTGATGTCATGGATGGCTAATTTTATGTTGGGGGGGGTGTCGTCATAACTAAACGACGATGTAATGATTATTCTAAAAGTCATTATTACAACTTCATGTAATGGTATGCCCTACGATCCTTACCATATTTTGTATAATCATTAAATATGTATTGGGATCAACAATACATATATGATACAAATCAATTAGTCCTTTCCACCTCATAAAAAATGTTATTTCATTCATCACACTTACCATACTTTTCCATGATTTTCTTCATTTCTCGAGAAATCACCATCCGTATTTACCGTTATTACACTTCATTTTTCACCATGATTTTTTTTCCAAATTTGGTACCCACTACTCTTTCCAATGGTCTATTTTTCTAGAGAGTTGTTACAGTCTCTACAGGATGGGCGGACTAGCTATGCGGCATGAACCTGAAAATATAGTCTTAATCTCCGCAGCAATGCAAATGTGTGGCGAGTTTTTTCAATGCAAGATGGGATATATAATTCGATAGATTGTATGGATTCAACAAGGGAATCATGATGGATTTTGTGCTAAATTTGAATGAGTATTTCTCTCAGGTCAGACGATTAGAAATTCCCGTCACAGAAGAAGTAATCATGGAAATTAGTGGGCTAAGACAACAAGGGAAGTAGTGGTTTGCTCGAAGAATTCCCCTCCCAGAGTTTCCTGAACTGTTCTTGTAGGCATGAGAAAGCGTTGTTCAATATGGGAGGGGGTATGAGTGCAAATATATACCATATCCATGGAACGAGGTAGTAGGCTTTGTGATGAAATACATAACCTACAAAGGACGAGCCACTATTCTGTTCAAATACCATATCAAAATCCTAGCTCAACTTCGATTTTTTTAGGCACAGGTTCATTCGTTAAACATGCCTTTCTTTTTATTAAAACAACTTCAGCACATGGCACAATCCACTCAGCGTTCATGCCAGATGCTGGTAGTCCTCTCCAATCATGGACTTGTTCGTTTGTTGGTCATACATGCAATAGTTCGATTTCAAGTTTCCTGGGAAGAACTCTACGAGTCATCAGAAGAAGAGATAGAAGTTGCTATTGCTGCTAGAGAGGGAGAACCAATACCTTTGATTGAATTAGTAGAAGAAGAACAGTCAGAGGAAATGGAAATAGATTAGGAAGAACCAGAAGAAATGAAGATGGAGATCAATTTGGAAGAACCAAAAGAAATGGGGATGGAGGAGACAATTGGTGATACAGTCGAGGCTGCCACACAAAAACCATCCTCGCATGAGGAACCTACAAATGAAGGAATTATGGGTATAGTGAATGAAGTTGAGAATGTCCTACAGTCATCGACTTTCATCAATGAAGAATAGGAAGGTGGAACATTAGACAGAGGGATGTCAAGTAATGTTGTTATGCAAGAAACAACATCACCTGCCCAAGCATATATAAATATTGAAATAAGAAATGGTGTCACACAAGAACCATCCCCGATTCAGTTAGAACAGCAGACAGAGAAGAAATAATCCGCGAAGTCGACACTGTTCCACAGGAACTAGTATTGACCATAGGCGAAGAAGCAATGCATGAATAATAGGGAGACAGAGAGGAAATAACCTGCGAAGTCGACACTGCTCCACAAGAACCAGTATCGACCAGAGGTGAGGAAGAAATGCATGAAGGATAGGATGACATAAAGGAAACAATCCTCAAAGTTGACACTGTTCCACAAGAATCAGTGTCGACTCCGACTGAAGAAGCAATGCATGAAGGTGCGGCCCAAGTTAGAATCAAGGGCAAAGAAGGTATTCCCCATTCTCATTTTTAGTATATGATGCCTAGAGGAGTGGGGGGGTTTTTCTCGTCCCAACGATTAATGGAGGAGATTTTTGTCCCACTAGTACTAAGGTTCATTGAATTAGGGAAAGATATGACCAATATTGGCCTATCAATTGTTGATTCTCAACAAAGGCACCCATAGGCTCAAAAGGGAGAAGGAAATTCTCTAGAGACACCAGAGCATAGGATGGCTGATGAAATCAATGACAGAGTGAAAAAAATCCTTGAGGTAAATGAGAAAGAGAATGCTCCTGAAGAAAGGGAGCCAAGTCAGAAGGACCTAATAGAAAAACTAGTTGATGACATCAATAGTGTTCCACCACCTCCTAAGCCTGCTACAGGCCTGGGAGATTAATTCATTATCAAAAAAGAGTGGATAGAGAAGTGTGAAAGAAGGAGGTTACCTCTCAAGAAAAGGTATCATCTTGAGTTAAATGAAACCATGTGATTGAAGAAGGAAGTTTGGGAGTTGAAGAAGCAAGTATCCCGGTTGAAGAAGAAGGTAAAAGTATATAAATGGAAGGCAGTAAAGCCTAAAATTGAGGTCTCCTATATGGCTACACAGCCTGGTCCGATTGAACATCTGTTTGAAGGCTAGGAATTCTTCCTAGCTGCTGAAATTCAGAGATGGAAATCTACTGTGAATGGACATAAGAAGGAGACAATGCAGGTTCGAGAGTAGGCTGTCAGGATTGTTACAGGGTATATAGACCAGTGAGATAAAGTGTGGCAGAGGCAAGAAAAATAGTAGGGCAAGGTAAAGGAGTTAGAAGAACAAGTGCAAATGCTGCAATCAGATAAGGAGAAGATGTTTACCTTGGCGCAATGGGTAATGGCTTGTACACCTCCCACTCATAGTTATGCCTTATTCCTTCATGAACGGTTCCTTTGATTTTTCCTGGAGAGTATATATAAGGAAATTTGTCACGAAATTGAGGATCCAATCCAGTTCCTCCGTATTTTAAAAGTTCATGATATCATAGGTCAGCATTTAATGTGCGAAATCTACATGCATGGTTACTTCCTAAGGCACGATCAGGCCTTCAACCCTGTTCCACTCGTGGGGGATATTCATTTGAGAGCCTTCACCTTCTACACTATCAATCAAATTAAATGGTGAAAGGTCTATGATACGTTTGAATAAAACCAAGTTGCAAGGCCATTGATGATGAGGAGGGAGCATGGCCAGGCAAAAAATATTTATAATAAGCATTTTACCCTTTTACAGATTGAGGGGCATAGGGGACATATGCTGACAACCCAGAAATGGCGTGATGACCTCTGTGTTAGATGCATAGTAGCTTTCCGAAATGAAGCGCTGGATAGTTGTCAAAGGAGGTGGATGTTGTCATCATCAGCCGTCAGAGGTCGAGAACCTTTTGGAGCACCGAACATTGCATGAGCACTAGAAAGAGTGCCACTTTTTGTAGCATGCATTCAGACTTGTGGGGTCCGGTGGATGGGATTGAGGTTTCACTTTCCCCTCATATGGTTGCCAACAGAGCAATATACGCCCACATATAATGTCAGCCAAGATTGGTGGAAGGATGTTGTTCTGACAGAAGGATATAAACCTCAGGGGACAGATATGGCTGGAGAATATGACCTTGCATAGCTTCATGCCAGCCACAGTTAGTCCAACCCAAATTTGAGAAGACAACAAGCTACATGAGGACATGCAGATAGACTAGTTTGGGGGAGATGTTGGGTACCCAATATTTATTATTTTCTCTCCTATTTTCACCCACATTTCTACCTCTCTGTATCATTAATTGTTCTAAACACACGAGGTAAATCCCTTCCCACTGTCTTATATGGAATATTTGATTAATGAAGTACTATTCATGGAGGTTTTACCTATGCAAGTATTAACTCCGTTATTTCCATAGATTTGGCACATAAAAGGATTACATTTGCAAGCCATGAAGAAACTCCTAATTCTCAGCATTATCTCAATATGCTGCAATAGCGCAACAGATTCCAACTCACCCCAGATCTATTTCAGGCTTTTCGTGGTTTCCTTTTGGCAACTAGTTTTCTGTTGTAACAAATGTATAATTGTAGATATTTAGTTGTTAGACAGGAAACACGTTTTCCTAAAAATTTGTATAAAAAAGGGCCTTAGGGCTGTGAATCGGGGTTAAGCGAGAAGGAGACGGATATTGTAACAAAATCATTTTAATCAATTGAATGCACAACGTTTTTTTGTTCCATTTGTGAGTCGTGAGTTTATCGCAACCCTGATCAGAGAGTTGGGCCCACTCTTCTGATCAGGTACTGCATTATTTTCCTTTTGTTGATTTGGTATTTCTGTTTATTATTGTAATTGATGTTCTGGTATGATTCTGTAATTGTTGTGAATGTTTTAATAATTATGAAATTCATCCTTAATTGATGTTACAGTAGTTGCCTGTTTTCATTGATTAAGCCTGTGATTCAATAACATATTATGTTATTGCTCTTGCATATACTATGTGTGTTAGTCTACAATAACTAATGCACCCGGATTGATAATTAATGTTGAAAAGGGGTTTGGATATTTTTTCACACTTGGACACCAACAGTGTCTACTAATGGTTGTTTTTCTGGTCTCTTTAGGAAAGGTTGCAAATGATTGTGGTTGTAGCTGAGATTCGATGACAACCCATACGTGTTTCACTAGAAATATGTGGTTGGATATATATGGCATGATATCAACCATTGAGGATAGAGATAAGTTTTCAAATGGGGAGAGTGAGAAAATATCAGTTCTCATCGGGAGAATTAACGTTTGAATAGAGATGGAAATTTCCCTTTGCCATTTATTTCAAAGGATGGGAGAAGGACATCATCCAAAAGGGGATATTATCAATAACTTGGGAGAGAGAGACATCAAAAATTGTGCTTGTAGGATATTTCTCTCAAGTTTGGGAGAGTGAGACAATATGATTGTTTGATGTAATATATTAAGAGTTGTCATCAATTCCAAAGGGTGAGATTGTTGGCATTATTGTGTTGTTAGTAGGCACTTTTGTGCTGGAATTGATGTTAACCTTTGAGTAATGATGTCAACCTAATTGCATGGATGAGATGAATGTATCAAGGGAAGTGTTGGAATAATTATGTGGCATTGATTGAGCTTATTGGATATTTCATTTGAGTGATGAAGTGTGTTTCCTATCCATGACAATTTCAAGCATTGTTCAATGCATTGAAGGGAGGCTATACCTTTGAAGGAAGTTTTGCCTCAAAACATTAGATCAAATGATCTTGAAAATGGTGTAGTTTGATAGGCCTCGGAAATACATTTCCAATAGTATATGGAAGCTTGAAATTCCAAAGGATTAAGGATATGTCAAGTTAAATATTGTTGGGTTCTAAACTTCAAGATTCCACACAATCTTGGGTTTGTCAAAAAAATTCTTTATTAAATCTAATTAACAAGGTTAGGAGAGATGGTGTATTCACACATCATTATAAAAATTTTCATTCCCAATACCCTTTGTAATATTTGTGGAGTTATGTAATGGTCCCGAGGTTAATGAACATGAGAGATGGGAACATTTCCCAAAAACTACCAAAAGGACCCATTTCTCACCTCTGGATAAATGAAGGTTGTTGGTGCACTAAGATGACTATGAAAATCAATCTTAATACCTACACTAATTATCAACCAAGGATACGTCTGTTTATTTCAAGAGTGTTGGCACTATCTATGCAAAGTGAGATCAAAGGCTATTTAGGAATAAAATGATTCTAAATCATTGCAATAACTAATATCTAATTCTCGAAGTTCAATCTGGAATAATTAAAAAGAAAACCTTAAAGCCTTTCCAAACCATAAGTCTTGATCTAATCTCAACTGATTTATAAAGAAACTAAATCCAATCACATGAATTGAAGAAATAACATTTAAAGAATTACTGCCTGATACTAACAAAAAATTATCTACGGGAAAGATAAATTATAGTAAATGAACAACAATAAAATATTCAAGCCTTTAATTAATAATGACAATAATTAATCACTCGATATTAATGATAACATCACTTGAAAGAACAACAATCAAATGTAATTCTTGAACCAATATGAACAATTCATTAAAGAACAATATGCAATTGCAAAAGTAACAACATATGAGATTTATCTCAGGAGGTAAAGGTAAATTACGAAAATGAATTCTAACATCACACAACAATCGAAATGACAAGATACAATAATTAATAATCGCAAAAATGAAAGAAATGATTATGGCACAAAAGAAGCAGCAAGTCTCCTAGCGACTATGCCCAAAGCCTCCAGAAGCTACTACTGAGAATACTCAGAACACGATTACGAAGAAAGAATGATTTTTCTCATTCATCACAGTAGTAAGATACAACATCGTCATAGTGAAAATACTATGTCTTCAATACAAATAATAATGTCCAAATGAAAGTCAAAACTCGAAATTTTTCAACTCACTTATTTTTCACCGATCAAACTTATATAACCAAATGGTAAACTAATAGATGAGAGTGAATCCTTAGGATCATGATATCTTGAGGATTTCACAACTAATAATCAGATTTACACCATATAATTATCTCAATTCTCATTTCTTTCACTATCTCGTGCGATTAAGAAGTGATCCTTTTTATTTCTTTGGTCGTTGTTGTTCCATCGATTGAACATCAATTGTCTAATTCTTATTTCTGCACAAAAATGCAAGAAAAAGTTAGTTTTTATGCTAAAATCATACAATTTCTTGACAATTGATTTTATTCAGCTTTCAAAATATTTTCTTCTAGATTCTTCCCAAAAACAAAGATAAATACATAAAAGTAAATGATTAATCAAGATAATATGAGGATAAAAACATACCTTTTCTATGACTCAACATACTCCCCTGCTTACCTTTTTCCATGTCCTCATGCAATAATATAGTTGAGGTGTAATTGTGTCAAAGAGTAGGCAGGATAAACTTCTTTCAAATTAGCCTAAAACCATTCTTTTGTTGAAGCATTGGAAGAGCACAACTCTCATGACATTCAGGTAAATCATAATCAAAATAATATCCTTCAGGGGGATACCAAATAATGGGACACCTGTAACGACATCCTATCCAGGTAGGGCCCTTTCATAGGATGATATTGATGTATACATTTAGACGAGCAACATCAAACTTAAAATTTCTGTAACTGAATGACTCTTAGTTTTTAACATTGTTAGTAGAAGCTTTCCACCTTTCTTTCACTGACAACATGGCATCTTCTTTAATATCCTGGAAATATTCACTTCCAAGATGTACGCCATATTTATGGAGAGGTCCCAATGTGGCCACAATTCCTTGTTGTTCCATAAACCTTTTTTTTTGAATGAAGAGGTGTAGAGGTTTAGTGGGTTCTCCTCTAACCCATAAATCTAGACCATGCTGCCTTTTTTGAAAAGTATTATAGGCCTTGGCCCATTCAAGCTAGTTTTCAACAAAAGAAAGAAAGGCTTGGAATTGAACATCCCCAATACAGGGGATAGGATTAGCATCCCTTTCATCTTCCAAGAAAAAATTATGCAGGTATAACTCACAAAGAAGGTGTTTTACCTTCTCATCCCGTTCCTTGCAACATTGAATAAAATCTGAAGTAGTCTTGAATTCAGCGGGATTACCAACCCCAACAACTCTAATCTTCAGTAATAGGTATCTTTCCAGTAAAAATAATGCATAATTGGTGGCTGGTGATTGACAAGACAAAACATAAGAATAAATAGAACAAATGGTTTCAATTTTCTCCATGGCTTTTTGAAGCTGGTTCTGCACTTTATTCACTTTCTCTTGTTCATTCCTGAGACTAGAAAAAGTCTTGTATTTAGTTGCAATAAGTGTATCAAGTTTATTTAATAATTCCTGGGGCATTTGTAAAGGTACCAATTGTTTTTGGTGTTGAGCCAACACCTGCTGGATCCTTGTTAATTCATTTTTCAATTTCAGGATAGCAGCTTCCCTTACTAGAGGGACATATTGAGGTGTTTCTTCTGTCTGAGACACATTGTCACAATTTGTCACCAAATTAGTTTGAACAACGATTTCCATAGTATCAAATGTTTCTTGAGGAATACAAAAATCTACAAAATATGTTTGAAAAACAACATTCATCACATTCACAGAAAAGTCAATTTGAGTCTCCATTGAACAAGAACAAAGATATTCTGTTTGAGTTACAATATCCTTAGTGGAACATTTCTCTATTTGGGTACGAATGGTTTCTAATTCCAATTTCTGTTTTCAATTTTTATCCACTTCCTTCAACAATTTTCATAATATTTTAATCATTTTCTTCAATTTTATGTTCTTTTTACTCAAACTTTTCAGCCTGGTACTGCCTTTGTTTTTCTTCTCCTCCTCCTTTATGGGGTTTTTGATTAGAGAGGGAAAAAATGTGTCCATTTTAGGTAATAAAGAGGTTGTGCCAATGTTAGGGTCTTGTTCCAATGTAACAGTGTATCCTGATTGATTTTTTGATTCCAAATCTCTTTCTGCATAAGTTTCTCCCTCAGGATATTCATCTATAGAGGGAATTGGTTCCCCTTGTTTCTGCAAATATTCCATTTCTCCAGTAGGTGGAAAAATTTCAGTGTGGCCAGAAGTACCTGTAGAGGCAGACTGGTTAAGGGTATGATCTTGACCTTGAGAATGTTCAAATTGGCCTCCTTCCTGAAGGAGTGTTCCCAAATTTTATAATACTCGGGCCACCTCCTCCTCATCATCTAATGAAACAATGTTTTGAGGGTTTGCAGGGTGTGTATGAGATGACCCTACTTCATCTATTGGGTTCGTGGTATGCTTTCATGAGCTTAGCCTAGTAGAACATATTTGTTTTCCTTGGCCAGAGGCGAAGGAAGAATTCCTCCTTTTTCTTGCTCTCTTTGGAATTTCTGCCTCTTCAGTCTATTGTTATAAGTCATCAATATTCATGTCATTTACCCCTACCTATGCATCTGGGTTTTCCTCTGATAGGAGTACAGTAGGATTTACAAATTTATCCCAGGTCAATTACTGATGGGCAAGTTCAAGAATAATAATAAGCTTAATCAAGCCATGATGATTGATGGTAGAATGTGGATTTTTGGCTTTTTAAACCTAACTAGCAACATCATGCAATAATGAATTTAGAAAGAATGACAGGTTAAATATGATTTTCTGTCTAAGAATTGCTAACAGTTTAAGTTATTGAGGCTTTACCACATATTGACAACTATCGCAAGTGACGTATCTTTGAACGGTGGTCGCTAGTTCTCGCCATGGTTCCTTTTTGGGTGAACTCCTTTGCTTTTGCGTACTAGCTATTTCTTCCTCTGGGTCCTTAAATACTATGACTGATTCATGCAATAGAACATGTTTTTCGGTCCATTTTGTGCCTTCTACTAGAAGTCCTGAGACTTCGGCTATAACTACTTCAGTGAATGTTATACTTCTTCCTTTTACAGTTGTGCGCCCATTCTGAAAATTTTACATAAATTCAAGCACTATTTCACTACGGAATCCCTGTAATTTGACGAGGTATTGAAGCCAACCAATGCGCTCAAGAATTTGATGATCCTGCTCTGTTAATCATAATGTTATAGGTTCATTGTCGACAAAATTTCATCCCATAGTTGTTGTGCTATTGTAGCCTAATTCGCACCATTACATGCACTTTATCATAGTTAGATAGCTTGGAACAACAACAAATTCTGAATACAAAACTTTTGAATTTGGATTTTTTTTTATTTTATATAAAGGCAACAATAATAATATTTGTCGCATCAACAAGGTTTGATGGAGTTCGGTAATTATTTCACATGTTGTTCCATAATGTATACCTTCCCCCATCCAATTAGAAGAGGCAATCCACATCCACAGAGCACGGGAAAAGAGAAAAGGACGAAGTGGATTCATAAATGCGGCAGGAAAATAGTCAGAAATAGATAGAGTAGTGCTAACTATAAGTCATAGAAATAGTTTAGAAAATGAACGAAAAAGGAATAAAGTAGAGAAATAATCATTATGGGAAATAATTTTCCTTTGGTGAAAAGGTATGACGAAGCTGACAAGGTGATTAATGATAATGACCGCTGGCATCAATTGATCGGACAATATTAATGTAATTCACATAAAAATATATTTTACCATGCATATCAGTTAATATAAATATAAACGTTGTTCAAATGGTAAATTCTTCCTTGGAAATGAGTCAATAGGAAATAGTAGGATATAAAATAATTGGTAATGTAAAATAGAACTTCAATACCACAAGCAGAGCCCCTGTTGCCAGCAGGTGTTTATAGCCTCGACGGGGCTGATTTTTAACCCAAAAATGAGCCAAGATCCTTTATTTAGGGTTTAGATAGTTTGTTTTATTTCTACAAAGCGATCACTGTGTTGGCTTGGTAACTAGATAATCATAGTGCCATTCACCAGGGAATAACAAAATGATTAGGTCGGCTTGTGATGAGACCTCATGTCCTTCCGATAGTTGGACTGTCTAGAAGGCCATCACCCTGGTATGGTGGCCATTATGGGAAATTCACTTGTTAAGTTCCTTATGATCATGGTAGGTTGGCTCGTGATGAGACCCCCTATCCCTTTTTTAGAAAGCTTATATTATATTTTTAAAATTCATATTATAATTGGAGGGAGGCTCATTAACTCCTTAAGAGTTAGGGATGGTGGGAGAAGTAAAATAATGCCAATAAAAGTTATGCTTGTATTCATATATCATCATACCAAAGGGAATTATCAAATTGAAAGTGTGAAAGATAAACCAACATGGTATTAAGATAGTGAATCATTTTATGATGTATCTAAAGAAGAGATATCCAACAAGTCATTGAATGGATGAACCATGTCAATTTCAGAATAAAGATAATCATTAAAGGTGTAAAAGTCATACTTTTGTTAATATAATTGTTTTTTTCTTTAAATGTGGTGTAAAGTTCGAGCCAAAAAGATGATTTACATAGCAAATCACGTGGAAAAAAAAGATGGTTGTTCGATGTAGAATTGAACGATAGTTGTGTGGATGTTGGAACAACAACTATTTGTTTAATTGAACAACAATTGTTCATTTTACTAAAAAACAACTATTCACTCTATTGAACAACAATGGTATGTGAAAGTCGATAAAAAAAAAGAATCCGCAACTGTTCATTTTACTAAACAATAGTTGTTCGTTTGACTAAACAACAACTGTTTATTTTACTGAACAACATTGTTTCACTCTATTGAACAACAACTATTCATTTTTACTGAAAAATAGTTGTTTGTTTAACAGAACAACAATTATTAATTTTACTGAATAGTAGCTATTTATTATATTGAACAACAACTATTCATTCTATTGAACATCAGCTGTCGATTTTTTTGAAAAATAACAGAAACCATGAAATATTCAAACCAAAGAAAGGAAAGAAAAGAAAATTTTTCACTTAGAAGGGAATAGTAGCTGTCCAAAGAGCTGAACAATAACTGCTAAAATAATGACGTGAAACAACGATAAAGGGATGGCAATTAATTCGATTGTAAGCAACCTTTTCAAAGCAAAAATCCATGCATTTATACATCAATGTTTATTCTAAAAAAAATAGAGATGAAAAATTATAAAATAACTATATAAAGAAAATATATACATTACTTACAACTAGAAAGAAATGGATTTCATGAAAGTAATGTTTCCATGTCATCACTCCCAGCAGCTGAAATTTTCATAGTGGGATCATTGTGTACCTATTGGCAAAAAGATTCCTTGGTAAGTGGTTTGCGAAAAATACGTACTCGATGTTCATTCACCCGAAAAGAAGAACCCGACACATCAATGGTAGTCAGAGTTATAGTGACATTGCTATGCACTTCTTGAATTTCATATGGGCCAAGCTATCTTTTCTATAATTTACCTAGAAAGTATTGAAATCTAGAATCATAAAGGAGTGCCTAGTCTCCTTCCTGAAACGTCTTTTTTTTATAATATTGTCGTACCACTTAGCCCGTTGCTTCTGAATAATTGATGTGGGTTGTAGGGTAAGTAACCACACTTCATCTAATTCATTTATTTTCTAAATTTGTTTAGTTTGGACTTCTGTGAGGTCCAGTCCCACTTCTCGGGTTGTTATGAGAGTCTTTATTTCAAATTCGATAGGAAAAATAGGCTCTTTTCCAATTAAAATTTTGTATGGGGAATAACCAATAGTATTTTTCCAAGTTGTGTGATAGGCTCACAAGGCCTCTAGGAGTTTAGTATCCCATTCTTGCCGATGTGTTGAAACTGTTTTGGTCAAGATCACTTCAATGACTTTGTTGGTGCTCTCAACTTGCTCGTTCGCCTATGGGTGATATGGAGAAGTGAATCTATGTGTGATATGGTGGTTCCGTAGAGTGGCTGTAATATTATTTCCTACAAACTGTGGCCCCCCATTTGTTATCACTTCCCTGGGTAAACCATACCGCACAAATAACTCAAAAAGGAAATTAATTACAGTTTCTTCCATAGCTCTTGGCAAGGCTATTGTTTCTACCCACTTTGTTACATAGTCTATAGAAACCAATATGTAGGACTTTTGGTTTGACGGTGGATTGAATGGGAAAAAAAAATCCAACACCCTCCGTTCGAAAGGTTCCATTACCAATTGTGGTTGCAACTACATTTCGTTGGATTGACGAGGGCGACCCATCCTCTGGTAGCTATCACAAGCCTGAACATGCTTCTCATCGTCTCTAAATATAATGGGCTAGTAATATCCCATATGTAGTATTTTATGTCTAATCCTTCAATCTGCGAAGTGTCCACCACAAGGCTCATCATCACAAGCCTTCAAGATGTCGTAAATCTCATCTTCATAGATGCAACTATGTATTTGCATATCAGATACTATGTGAAAAAGGTATCCACCAATCCAAGAAAATCGGGCGTTGCATTCGACAATCAGCATCCTCTCTTTAGATGTTAGAAGCTTTGGTAGTTTTCCTACCGCCAGATAGTTTGCTACATCTGCATACCATGATGTCTTAACTGATATGGAAAATAGATGATCATCTAGAAACTGATCATCTATGGCTAGCGGATCGTTCGTTTTCAGAACCCGAGACAGAAAATATGCAACTAGGTTTTCCTTCCTTAGATAGTCTTTAATGGTAATATCAAACTCCTACAAAACTAACAACCAACAGGTCACTTACCCATTAGTAATGGGTTTATTGGCTAATTATTTAATGGTGGAATGATCAGTGTATAGAAAAATTTGGTAGCCTGTTATATAATGTCCAAATTTATTTATGGCATAAATGACAACTAAAAATTCCTTTTCTGGTTTGGTATAATTGAGTTCAGCAGAAGTGAGATTTTTTCTGATATAATAAATAACATAGGGCTTTTTGTACTCCTCTTGCCCAAGGAAAACACCTATTGTTGTGTCTAATGCATCTGTAGAGATATGAAAATGTAGCTCCCAATTGGGTCCACGCAATACGGGAGCAGTTGAGACTAATTTCTTCAAATATGTAAAAGCAATGTCACATTTATCATACCATTTAAATTCGACGTTTCATGTTAAAGCATAAAAAGGTACAACAGTTTGTGAAAAATTATTTATAAATATGCGATAATATCTGGCATATCCAAGGAAACCATGTACCTCAGTTTGAATGCAGGGTGTACAGGTAGTAGGATAATTACCTCTATTTTTTATGGGTCTACCTATATTCCAACCATAGAGATGTAGTGTCCTAGGATTATGCCTTCTGTCATCATCATGTGACATTTCTCGTTCCTCAAACACAGCCTGGTAGTGATGCATCATTCCAGAAATTTCTCTAAATTCTATAGTGCTTGGTCAAAATCGTTCCCGTATAGGGTGATGTCATCCATGTAAACTTCAAGTCCCTCATTTATCAGATTAGAGAAAATTCTAAGTATGGCCCTCTAAAATGTAGGTGGGGCATTGCATAAACCAAAAAGTAACACTCTATAGCCAAACATACCCCATGGGTAGGTAAAGGTAGTTTTGTCTTAGTCTTCAGGGGAAATTTGGATTTGGTTGTAGCCACTGAAGCCATCAAGAAAGGAAAAGAATCGTTTTCCTACCAAAATATCAAGAACGATAAATAAATGGAAGAGGGAAGTGCTCTTTTTGTGTGGATTTGTTCAATTGCCTGTAATCCACTCAAATCCACCACTTCTTGTTCTTTTTGGGAACAACTACAAGCAGAGAGACCCACTAATTACTATCCAAAATAGGATAAGTAAAATTCACATCCAGCAACTTCTGCAATTCTTCCTTCACGATATCCTTGAGGTGCAGATTTAATCTCTGTTGAGGTTGATGGATAGGATGAGCATCCTTTTCGGTGTAAATGTGTTGTGTACATAATTGAGGGTCTATGCCCTTCATGTCTAGATAGTACTGGGAAAAAGCCCCTTTATATTTTTGTAGAACCTAAATAAGTTTTTTTTGTTGGTCACTGTCCAGATTGTCATTAATGTTCAAAATATTGCATGTTTCAATCTCAACAGGCCTGCTGTTATGAACAATAGTTGTTGGTATATGTTGATCATCGACATATTTTGAAGGGTCTTCCTGGGCTTCATTGTCAAGAATATCTTTAAAAATTTGACATTTGACATTATTCATAGTATTTGATTGATTAATAAAATTACTAATTACATCAGCTTCAATATGATTCTTCAACTCAAGCGCTTCTACTACTGTAAGAGGTGAACGGGTGTTTTCTTCCAGGTATGTGGGTCGATGTTTATGAGTTTTCAGAATGGGAATACTTGGCTTAGCAGGGGGATATAAAATAAGGTTTTTTACAACATTTCCTTTTGTAATGTTCATGCTACCAGCATGAAAACCTATATAAGTATCAGTTGTTGCTAACCAAGGTCATCTGAGAATTAAAGTGTGTCTATGTAATCGACTTCTCAGGTTGATAACTATAAAATCCACTGGGTACTCCCATTAGTCAACATAAATAATAATTTCATGTAGACTTCCCTCGAGTTTAATGACAGAATGATCAACAATTTCTAGAAAGGTAGTAGTTTATTCTAGAGCTATGATACCAAGTGCCTTATAGGCTTCAGCCGTTAAAATGTTAATGGCTGCACCTAAGTCGGCTAGTGTGTTTGGAAAAGAGTGGCGATATATTTGAACAGTAATTATGGGATTCCATGGATCTTAATATTTTACTGGTGTTTCCCTGCCAAAAATCAAATCAGATAAAGTCCTTACGACATGGATGGTTGGTGAAGTTTCTCGTTTCTTCGCAAGCTTTTTCACACCGTTCTTTAATCGTTTTACCATAAATAGGAATGTCTTGAATAACTTGGAGGAGAAGAATTTTAATACATAATTTTTTGAGTTCCCCTAAGATATCAAATTTTGGATAATCAATGGGCTTGGGTATTATTAATCTTTCAAGGAACAGAGGAGAATTGAAAATAAGTTTTTTAGGATCTTGTTGCTCGACTGTGTCTTCTCCCTATTTTATTTATGTGTTAGTCACAATCGGAGGTTTAGTTATGGATGGTGTTTTTATCTCATATTGTTGGTGGTTTTTATTTTCCTGAGGGGTAATAATGCATCTTGATCTCAACTTAATCTCGTTGCATTCCATTTGTTTTATTCTAGGATTTTAATTTTCAACAATCTGTATCAGCATAACTAGTCCGTTATTGGGATTCGGGTTTGGTTGAGCTGGAAGTTGGGGACACATAAGAGGCTGAGGATTTTTCTGCAATGGATACGGAGATGGTAATGTTGGTTGAGGTTAAGGACCCATTCCTATAGGTGGATTAGTTATCCCCAGAGGTCGCTTCCAATTTGAAGACCAATTTGGATTTTGCGAAGTGGAGGTATGCCACTAGGATGGGTATGGATTGTTTTGCCAGAAAGGAGTAGAAAAGGGAGAAATTGGCTAACCAATGCCTAGAAAAGGCTGGTTTTGCCAAGGTGACATAGGAAATGATTAATACTTCCAAGTAGAGAAAGGTGATTGGCCTTAACACGTTGTTCTATAATTTTGTTGTTGATTAAATGGAGGAGAATAAAAGAACAGAGATGGGTCTTGTGACATACCTGTGGGTCAGGCTTGCCACTGTTGACATTGGTTCATTAAATTTAATGGTGTTTTCTCTTCTTCTGCCTATTTAAAAACTTCTTTTAATCCTGGAAGTGGTGGGCACTACTCAGTGGCATGATACTTAGTGCAAATAGTGCATGTCTGGACAATGTCCAACGGACATTCCCTCTAACTATGCTTCTTTCGTCATCGTGGGCAGAAAATGACTAAATTTGTTATGTTATGGCTTGTTTCTGTTTGGATCTCAGGATGCCCAACTGTGTTGTGAGGGCACCCAGGATATTGGTTTTGAAATCTTCTAAGAGATTGTTGATTTCCGTCAGAGTTACGTTGTCACCAACAACTTTATTATTTATAGTGATAGTATCTCTTCCAATTGGCCTGATGCACGTACTGCCTCAAGAGCACCTGATACATAGCTGAATAATGTCATCATAATTTTCCTAATAAATATCTCCTTTTCCCATTAAATTTAATGTTTCTGTCTAGTCATCCTTCATCCCTTTTATCATAGTTACTTTTAAAACATATTTAGATAATGTAGCATAAGGAGACCTTTGTAAGTTATATTGAAACCATTCAACATACTCTTCTAGAGTTTCATTATCTTTTGTAGTCATATTAAAGATTTCATATTTCAAATCTCTAGTCCTGCAATAATCTTGATATTTAGTGAGAAAATAATTTTTCATTTGATCCCAAGAGTTAATAGTTCCTCCACCAAGCCCCATAAACCATTGCAAAGCTTCTCCCTTTAATGTAGAGGGAAAAAGTTTTAGCTTCTAGGGATTGGTGGTATAATCATATCCCCTACATAAAATTTCAAATTCGAATAGGAAAGCATCCAGGTATTATGAGGTTAGGCCATGGAACATAGGAATTCTCTGCAAATGAATGGCTTTCATGGGGGAATTGGCAACTGGATTGAAAATAGGGTACTGCAACTTCGATTCTTGTCCCTGAGGCTAATTATGTGTCGTCTGGTCAAATATGTGCCAATAACCTTCAAGAATCTCTTGGTCTGGAAATTTGATTTGAACTAGACTGGTAGACAGATTTGGAAGGGGTCTTAACACACTACCTTGATCTGGGATATTAGGAATATTTTCTTCAACCGAGATCTCAGGAGATCTAGGTTCTGTTGACTGCAGATTTGTTCCTACAACACCACTATTTTCTCCCTCTCCTTCTTGCACAATGCATGAATTTCCCTCTTGTGAAGGGTCAAAATGAAAATTTTATGTAGCCTGAAAGCTCTGTTTAGACCCTTTTGTTTTGCTATGGATCTCGGTGTGAGATGCATATGGTGGGCCTGCTACTTGAGGGATTACATTAGGGATTTTTCCAGATATGGTATGGGGTCCTACCGATGCCTGAGATTCTTCTTTTCTTATGATTTTGTCTATAAAATTTGATCTACCAAGGGTCACCGATCGCTTGGGTTTGGTGGATTTAGGTGGTGGATTTAGATCTATTTCTACTTTTTCCTTCTTACCCATTCATAAAAACATCTATTCCTATCTGATCTCTATGCATCTGCTAAAAAGAATGCTCTTGAGCAAGCATTTTACTTGATGGCACACGGGTTCTTACCTCTTTTTTCAATACCCAAGTCTTTTGCAACAATAAAATTCCAAAAAAGAGAAAAGAAATCAATTTTAACACTCTCCCCAGCAACGGTGCAAAAATGTTGGTGCACTAAGATGACTATGAAAATCAATCATAATACATACATTAATTATCAACCAAGGATACCCTTTTTTATCTCAAGAGTATTTGCATTGTCTATGAAATGTGAGATCAAAGGCTATTAAGGAATGAAATGATTCTAAATTATTTCAACAACTAATCTCTAATTCTCAAATCTCAATCCAGAATAATTCAAAATCAAACATTAAAGCATTTCAAAACCATAAATCTTGATCTATTCTCAACTGATTTATAATGAAACTGAATCCAAACGCATGAATGGAAGGAATCACACTTAAAGAATTATTGCTTGATACTAACAACAATTTATCTGCTGGAAAGAAAAAATATAGTAAATGAACAACAATAAACTATTCCATCGTTTAATTAACAATGACAGTAATTAATCACTTGATATCTATGATAAAATCACTCGAAAAGAACAACAATTAAATGTAATGCTTGAACCAATCTGAAAAATTCATTAAAGAACAATATGCAATTGTAAAAGTAACAACATATGATATTTATCTCGGGAGGTAAGGGTAAATTACGAAAATGAATTCTAACATCACAAAACAATCGACATGAAAAGATATAGTAATTAATAATCACAGAAATGAAAGAAATGATTTTGGCACAAAAGAAGCAGAAAGTCTCCTAACGACTAGGCCCAAAGCCTCTAGAAGCTACTACTGAGAATACTCAGAACACGATTACGATGAAAGCACGATTTTTCTCGTTAATTAACCTTATTATTATGAAATTTTCAACTCACTTATTTTTCACCTATCAACCTTATATAACTGAATGGAAAAGTAATATATGAGAGTGAATCCTCAAGATTAGGAGATCCTAATGATTTCACAATTAATAATTGGATTTCCACCATAGAATTAGCTCGATTCTTCTTTTCTTTCGCAAGCCCGTGCAATCAAGAAGTGATCATTTTTCTTTCTTTGGCCATTGATGTTCCATCGATTGAACAACAATTGTCCATTTATAATTTCTGGACACAAATGCAAGAAAAAATTAGTTTTTATGCTAAAATCATACAATTTGTTGACAACTGATTTTATTCAGCTTTCACAATCTTTTCTTCTAGATTCTTCCCAAAAATGAAGATAAATACATAAAATTAAATGATTAGTCAAGCTAATATGAGGATAAAAACATACCTTTTCTATGACTCAACAAAGGCATGGCATGGGGGAGCAAGGCAAGTTTATAGAGAGTGGTAAGGAAGATAGAGTCTGAGAAGAAAAACCCTCTCCCATTAATTGTTATTAATGTTCACATATTTCCTCCACCTTTTTCAATTAAATGAGGATTTGGTCGCAAAAAATAATTCCCTAGAAGCCCCTCCTCCTTCTAGGAGACAAGTGGAAATATGACACATAGAATTATCCCATTAGTTAATGATGACAACATGGAAGATGGCGTAGTAGTCAAGTGAGCAGAAATGATGTCATATCACCTTGGGAGGACTAGTTATTGTTATGATTTGGAGTAGTTTGGTATGACATATGGGTGAGGTGATGGGGAAATGATATGGTATTTCACATATGAAGAAGTGATGATGTGGTAGCCTAGGTGGCTTGCTCAAAAATTTGGTGAAATCAAAATTATGATATGATGGCATAAATAGATGATGTGGCAAACCCGTTTAGTGACATGCGACATGTAGATTTGGTATTTTCACGTGGCCAAGTGGGCTATATTCAGGTGAGAAATGGATTGACTCAGAGAAAAACATGTGGCGATAGTGACATAAACAACTGATGTGGGTTTTTCTCAAGAATAATTCCATTAGGTCATGTTGATGAATCTTTTCCCATGTTAAACATTTTTTGGGCCAATTTGATTGTTTGAATTATTCAGGAATTCAATGTTAGGGCCTTTCTAGAAGAGGGAAAAGGTAAAATTTTCTAAATCATTGAACCTTGGAGTAACATGGGACCCTTCCTATTCATGCTATTCAGGTTACTTAAGTCATTCGAGCCATCTAGGAAGAAATCAATGGTGGGTAGAGAAATGTCTCAAACCCTCGAACTGGTGTGGGACCCAACTCAAGTGGATCTAGCTACTTAGGTCATTCAAGAAGTATTTAGGTGCAATATAGATGGTGCGTAGTGATTGGTTGGTAAGGAAGACATTTAACACTATTTGGAGATGGCCACATGGCCTATATGACGTTATATAATTGTTTGGATATTTTAGCCATTCGAGACATTGGGCCTTTGGAAAGATGAAATTCTCCTGGATCCTCAAATTGTGGCGTTAAACCCCTTTCAGTTGAGGACATTTTTATGATTTTGGTCACATGAATTAAGGTGCGGGAGCATAGAGATCAAATGGAATTAAATGCCTCAATCATCAACCTATGATATCAATTCATATCCCAAAATTTCCACGTGTTCAAGGGAGCTCTAAGGTGTGCATCAACCATCAATGGTGATTGATTATAATAGTGAAATGAAGGCACAGGGACCATGATCTATAGAGGCTATCAATGGAGTTACTGGAAGATGATGGCTTCTTTGATAGTTCATCTCATAAATTTTACATTTGATAAAGAATTGGTTGTCTCAAATATATCGAGTCACACCCGAGCCTCCCTCACATGACGAAGAATTTAATGAGAAAAATGTCATTTGGAAGGGATTTTAGTAATGAATAGTGAATTGTATGTACAAAAATTCGGTTGCAGACAGGGTGAGCGATACATGAAATCAAGAGTGTTGATAGCATGATGTTGTTCTTTCTCCTCGGGAATTTTGAGCCTTACAAAAGAACAATGTTGACAATACCTGTGCGTAATGGATAAGTAAACATTGGACCTACTTGGGTTGTTAATGTATATCAATGAGCCATTTTGAAGTACCATGAGCTTTGTATGAATGATAGAAGTATTTTCATCAACCATGTGTAACATAGGAAAAAAACGTAGGTTTTCAATAGGTGAAAGGTGGTGAATGGAACATAGTTGGACAATGAGTGTGTCTAAAAGAAGAAATTGCTGAGTTAAGCTGGGAGAGCCTGTGAAGAAAAGAAGGTCAGGTGTTTCTGTTATGAAGATTGTATGAGGGCCAATAACTAAGCATGCTACTAAAGACATAAGAGTTGGGAGGTGGTGTCCGTGTCTCTAAGGAGAACAAAAGGTCGAAGAGTTGATAGAGGATGTGTATGACAACAAGATAGAAGCGCAGAGAAAAATATGAAATAATATTGAGTGGGAGCCAAATAATATAGAAATAAATTCCTTATGGAAAGTAGGTTGGTTCTTGCAAAATAATAAGTTGCTGCTAATTCCATCTAAGTGGGTGTCTAAAGAATAGATTGGCGGTTGGTTCCTCCTACAAGTGGGATTTTTCAAAATGACGGAGTTGACAATTTTTGTATGTTGACTAGGTGTATATAATTAGCTACTTGGTGCTTGCTACTAGGGGGTGCTAGAAAAACACATAAGGGAGTTGGTGCATGTTGTGAGTGGGTGCTCATGAAACATGCTGTAATATAAGTGGTGGCTTTAAATTTACATCATAACAAGCAAAGATTGGTGGTGTTCTCCCTTTTATGGGTTTCCACATTAAATATATGTATTCATATGTGTATGATGCTCATTGTGTTGTCGTGATTTTCATGTGATATTTTAATTTGTTGATTGCAAAATATGCTATGGAATATTCACATGAATGGTTTCCAATAAATTCAAACTATAATTTGGCAATTATTGTTTAAAATAGCATTAATATTGATTCACCAATCCACTCTTAGTATTAAAATTGTTTACAACATTTTTCAGTGTCTTTCTTTTTTAATTTTCTTTTCCTTTTTCATGTTTTTTTTAGAAATATGGTGTTTCCTATCAATTATGGTTTTCAAGGATTATCACAGTTCGCAATGTCATTTCTAGTTTTCAAAAACTACTATACCCTACAACGCATTTCTAGTTTTCATCATAAGGATTTTTTAGAACTATATATTTATAAGAATTAGGAAATGCATGGCCCGATCTGGCCATCTATGAAATTCGAATCTTGGTGTTTAAACAATTTTTGAGTGAAGTCCTCTTGGATTTACGTTTCTTGTACATATTTAATCTATGCCCATTTAATAGTAGCGATAGCTTTTCTTCAATCATTATTCTCAATTTTACATCTCCATTTTCATCTTGAAACTCAATCTTGTAAGGTCCTAGCCATCTAGTAGTTGGCTTCCCTTTAAATTTTTTAAATCTCAAATTATACAAAAATTCCCAATCACCTTGTTGAAATGATTTATCTTTAATGTGTTGGTCATGCCAGTGAAATTTTTGTTGTTGAGTTGTTTCCAAGTGATGTAGGTCTTGTTGTCTATATTCATACAATTGATTAAGTTGAACAATCATATATTTTTGTGTCACAGAAAAATGCATCCAAATTTACATTTCCATTCTTAGTGTCTTTATTTCAAATCCAATGGGAAACATCAAAATTTAATTGAACATGATTTCATAGGATGTAAACATAGTCGAAGTTATCCATGTGGTTTGATAGGCTCATACTTCTTCTCGAAATATATTTTTCCATTCCTTTCTATGAAATTGAAAAAAATTTGTGAGTATATTTTATATTTCTATATTAGTTACTTAAACATGCCCATTAGCTTGAGGATGGTATGGTGTAGTATTTTTGTTCTTTCTGTTGTACAAATTCATGATATTTTCCACTAACATAGATGTGAATTATGTTCTTTTATATAAGACAATTTCTTTGGGAACTCCATATGGATTTCGTACAAGACTTTATAGTGCATGGATAGTGCCAAGAATTGACTCAACAAGTAGATCTCAAAAAATCAAACCAGTCAAAAAAATCACATCGAATGGAATCCTACAACAAAATTTGTCAGCTTCGAACAAAATTCATTAGGCTTGGTAAAAAAAACTGGTGTGGTAAATACCAAACTAGAAAAGTGCCTAAAAAACTTTAGGTTAAAAAAAATTAAATTGGCCTAGGGATCTTATGCAAATTACATATATTTCATGCAAAATTAAACCAATTTCAACAAACCAATAATCGATCCTAGCTCATTTCGCTATTTCAAATCCAACAATGACGTCATAATTTTGAAAAAAAAAACAAAATTTTAGTGAAAATTCCCCAATCTAAATAGAATTCATAATGGCTGTTAGATCTAATGGAAATCTACAAATCAACAAGTGCTAAAATTGTAAAAAAGTGTTGTTATACAAAAAAAATTATTGGACAAGGTAGAAAATAGTAACCCATTCTAGTATCATGTTAGAATATTGAAAATATGCAAATAATTATAACAATAAAAAAATCAGAACATTTATAATCTAACCTCTTATCTAACATAACAACATTTAATCAATCAAGAAAAAGAAGACCAAAAAAGGAGTGGACACACCATATTTTATGTGGTAAAACCCCAATTAGGGAAACATCCATGGAAAGGTAATTGTGTCTTTACTTCCTTCAAAAAACCCCAACTTTACAAAGACCACTGCCACAAATTCTTCATCGCTTTACAATGATAAGACTTTAATATGTTATTGTGTGCTTCATGGGACTCCATAACCTATATTATATACCAATATATAAAGAGGAATTACATCCCAATAATACACGTGGGATAATGCAATTTCTACTCTCTATATGATCCTAGATCCATCTCAAATCCTGATCTATCGAATGCCAAGAGGGATCAAATATTTGATGGTGCAAATCACTTTTTCTAGTGCAAAACATGAGGAAAGTGTTAACGCGGGAAAATCATAGACACATTTGTACAATCAAGATGGCACCCAGATTAATCTAGTAGAGCATAAAAATGAAGGCTTTCTAGCTGAAAAAATCATGAAATATAAAATCAAAAGGTTCTCCAAAGGTTCTAATTTTAAAATATACCCTTGCGACTCATCCAAAGGAAAAAATTAGTGACCGTGCAGATTTTTCTTTGATAGTCACATGATCAAGAAAAATTCTAAATCAACAAGTCTTGGACCACTTCACACACTTTCCATTGGGATTCTCTAACATGTACCACTCAAGGACATCTGATTTCAAGTTGACCTTGAGATATACAGCCCAAAAGTGATCCTATTTTCCTACTCATAAGTCCTTTTGTCATTAATGAACTAAGGAAGGGAAGAGGAGTTCAAATTTCCATGTAAACGGGCCATTGGAAGACCAAAAACAAGAAAAATTAACGCATTGTTATAATAGAAAATTTCATCCAAAGCAATCGATCATTTCATAGAGAAGATTTTTTCACCATTGAGAGAGTATTCATACTTCTTTGATAGAGAGAGGAAGCTTAGAAGGTTATTGAAGAAATAAAAATCCATGTTGAGGATTTTTTAGCACCATTTCTCAAACAATTCTCTCCAAGTGCTTGGAATTCATCTATTGTGTCTCTTATACATTCAACGATCAGTAAAGGGAGCCCTTTTCCTCAATTTTGTTGAGTTTTTTGCTCTATTCAACTTTGTTTTTTAAGTTATCTAGCATAATTATTTTAGTTTATGTTTATGTATGCATTTCTTCCATTGTTTCAGTGCTTTGTTATTTATTTTTTCCACTAACAACAACCAACTGTCTGTTGACTCCTTGTAGGTAACAAACAAATCCAATAGAATTTTTTTTGATACTCCATAGAAGCATAAATATGACAACAAAATGGCAACTCCACTAGTGATTTTTCTTTGATCTAACCATTTTTTTTGCAGGACCTTTCTATGCATTTTTGCTTAATTATGACTCTGTTAATTCTCTAGAAATTTTGCAGGCCCCTTGGGACCTATTCATGGCTAGAGACAATCATTTTTTTACTTTTTTATGTCAGTCGTGTGGCTTTCATTACATATCAACGTGCAGTCCATGTGGCGTGCATAGAAAAAATACAAAATTTACAGAGAGCACAAAAAAGCACTGTAATTTTTCCTTCCGAGGTGATAGGCATAATTTAGTGAAATTCCTTCACCTATACTATTTTTTTATAGTTAGTTCAGATTTCCTAGTTGATTTATTAATAATTATTAGTAGAGTGATTACATAATCTTTACTTTTAATTAAAATTTATCACATAACTTAATTAAAGGGAAAATTAAGTGGCCACATTCCACACATATTTTCAATTTTTTTTTCAATTTTTTTTCACTAGTCACATGGCTTAATTAGTAAAGGAGTAAGTGGCACATTATCCACATATATTGTGTTACTAACCAAAGCCTTCTTATTTCATTAACTTTTGGGACTAGGAAAAATTGTTACTAAAGAAAGTAAGTAGGCTCTGCTTCCCTTGCACCTTTTAGACGATCCTAGGATTGTGTCTGAAAGCTTTCTTAAAGCACTTGAGTTTTCCATGACCCCTTAGGAACGCATAGTGTAATAGGAAGAGAGTAATTTTCCCACTATCCACATATTATTTCTTCTTCATGTTAGAAACAATCATGAACTTATTATAATTAGAGGATATTGTAAAGGACCACCGCATGTCCACATTGCATCACATTTTTAAGCTCACATGTTCACTTGCACACACTCAACATCCCACACACTAAGCTTCTCAAATATTTTTACAAAAGGAATCTAGTTTCAGGAGCTTCTATACTTAGTTTATTTTTTTTTACATTTTCACACCACAAGTGAAGTAAGACTCCTTAAAACAAAGCACAACATTGAACACATTGAATTCCCCATAGGAGCCATAAACTAATTTATAGTTCAGGTTAGGACCATTAGGAGTAGGCATCCCATAAGATGCCATGTTTATGTTACAATGAAACATAGAAGTTTTCTTTTAGGGTGCTTAAAATCCTTCACCGTCTCATGGAAAAAACTACCCAGGAATGCCATAGACCCCGATTCAAAGGGGTTTGGCTTATTTCCTTGTGTGTGGTACTATGCGGGACTACCTAGCCTGCATAGTTTTCATTACTGCTGATTAATTATAAATAATAAAAATAGTTGACTTCATCCAAGAGACGAATGTATCCTAGTGGTCATAATTTATGACATCTTTCCCTATAGGTGGAAGTGCAGGAAGTGCTAAAGCCTCATCATTACCTTAGTTTATTCCTTGGTTGTTGGAAAGAGTTGCCTGTTTTTTTGGTACGTTTCCCCAATACCTCATCAAAATATATCTATGTAAGGCCCTGTGAGAAAAGACATGACGTATAGGTCTTGTAGGATTGTTATCATACGCAAAGAAAAGGCATTCTTTTTTAATTGATTAATCACATATTATAACTTAAAGGAAAAACAACCATTTATTTTTCACTTTGTTTTATGTATGAGATTCATTTTCTTTGATACATATCCTCCTCTTACCCACAAGTGGCATAATCCATTTATTGACACCATAGGGGACACCACAACACCTTGTCACTCTAGGTGCTTCAAAAATCTCTCCCCATTACAGGGAGGTGTACCAAGTATCTTGCCATTTAGGTGAAGAAAACATCACACAGGCCATGTTAGCAAACTAGGGTATCACCTTGACATGCATTCCTATCGCCCCTCATTAGGACAACTCCCCAAAACGAGCTATGTCTGCATCGACACTAGTAGGTGCCAACAAGAGGTATATTTTAGTCCATGATTATTGTGCAATATACATCTTTTATATAAAGTTAGAGTTTCTTTTGACATAGCCTAAAAATTATTACCTTCCAAAGTGACATATTCCAGTATATGTAATGCATTATAATAATTAGATCTAATTTATTGGAAACCCATTAGGTCTAATAGAAGTGGCGTAAAAATCCATCACGAAGCTTTGTTGGAGCTCATACAAAATACCATTTTTCAGATCTCCTCTTCTATAATGCTTCACAGTAGGTCCAAATTGTCACCTTGAGACACCAATTTTGGTATTTTTTCTAAAAGGCTAGAAAACCATTTAATAAGGTACAAACTAGGAAAAGTATAGAAAACTGAAGTAATCTACAATCACCCATTGAATTCCCTTGAAGTCCTGAATATACACACCATCCATGTTAACAGATTTAATAGTATTCCTCTAGACCCATGCCTTATCTTGTTTATGCAGGAACTTGGTGTTGCGATCTCTAGCTCGTAGTTATAGGTTGTAGGACTTGTGGCAACTTTCTTCCTATTATAATCTAAGCGGATGATTCAAGGCCTCAAATTATGCTTTCTCATGCTACGTAAGCTCCTTTTTTATGACTCCTTGCTCTATTTTCATTTAGGTTTCATCCAGATTTGATTTATGCATGTTTATTTTGAGACCTTATCTTCAATATCTTTTTTTATACACTACGTATGTCTAACTTCAATTATTTTATTTTTTTCCTCAAATAGTAATTAGAAAACTAATTTTCCACTCATTCCATGTTGTATTTACCAAATCCAAGAATCCTTCCCTTTAGATCTTGAGAGGATAGAAGTGTAAGGAAAATGACCCACAGTTCATTATCTACAATACTTCAATGGAAATTGGCTATTGTTATAAACTCCTCCATAGAAAAATTTGAGAGAAGACTTGTTGAAATAGGGTCTCCTACAAAGTTGTGAAACTGGTCCATTTTGTATATTTTTTATTATATTTATTATAACACAGGGGGTTTGGGGTGGGTCAAAGCCCCTAAAGCATTGTAAATGGGTCAAGGTTAGACCAAGAGTCTGCAAACCATGGTTTGCGGACCATTTGATGCATAGGCTAGAATAGTATACGTAGTTAAACCTTTTTGAGTTGTAGGACAAGCTAAGGATGATAAGAGATTACTGCTAAGTGAAAATCGACAGATCTAGTCAGGGTTTTCGGGTAAGGACTCCTGTTGTTGTGTGCGCGGAGGGCCTCTGTCCTGCTGTGTGCGGACCTTGCTGTTGTGTGCGCAGGTTGGGTTTTTGTGGTTTTGTACATAAATATGAAAGATTAATGAATGTGGAAGTATTGTTGCCTATCTGAATCCACTGGAAATGTTGTGATATGAATATGTGATGTCTTGATTACTTAGTATATGCTGCTATTTTATTGGTTTAATTTGCGAACATACTTGTGTACTTATTTATGCTGCGATCTAGGTTTGTTCTACTTGCTTCATACAAGAATATCTGAAATAGCTGTGTATTTTATATGAATTCTTGATCTATTGGTTTCTGTGAGTAATATCGTTGCTGCGCACATGGATATGAAGGGAATCTAGGCTCGGTGATATCAGATCGGGTAACAATCAAGGTGAACGCAGCTCTACTTGACTTACCTACCCTCTCCCAAGGTGCGAAAACCTGGTTCCAGCACCCACCCGTACTACTTCAAGTGAGACTTTGGCCTACGCAAGCAGATCACTGTCGAAAGGCCCAGTAGTATAGGGGTTTTTTGGCAAACATTGAACATCGGAACTTGGGTCAGGACCCCTTGAACCAACAAATGGTTCCATTTCCAGGACCTGGAAAATTTTGAGAGAGGGAACGGGTAATGCCAAGGCCATATTGGAAGCCGGAGAGGAAGGAAATTGATGAATCGGGAATTTTCCATAAAAGAAAGCCACAGTAAGAGGTTGACCACCAAAGAGTGGAATAATAAGTACATTTTCACAGAGATCTACAAGATATTCTTTGTAACGATTGCAATCGGGTTCCAGGAGTGAATCGCAAGTCTGGTCGAGTTTCAGAAGTGTTGGAAGGACAAGTGGATCACCGATTGATGCCCGAACTAATCTGGCAACTAGAAAAGACTAATAACACCATCACTCGCACAGTGGACCACTGGGTAGACAACGTGTTAGGAGGATTTGTAACAGGATTTTCCATCGATCAGTTTGTCTCCTACTTTGAAGTAGAGAAAATATTCTTCATGGGGTTCCAAGGTAAGTTCCTGAATACTTTGCCATTATTGATCAATATATTATTATGCGAAAAGATTATTTTGTGTAGCCATACCGAGTGAATGACCTCTAATCTGGATGGGAGCACAACGCGGAGTGGCAAGTACTATAGGGCCAACCTAGAAGGAGATCGATTGGTCTACAGTAAGGGAAGCTGCTTCGTAGAGTCCTCCAGCCACACCACTTTCAAATCAGCCTATAGGTAAGGATTCACCAACCCCTCCGCCACCGAAAGACGACATGGCTGTGCACATGAAATTTCTGACCTTTAAGGGTGTAGGGAATGAAGATATGGATTAGTTCTAGTTTGTCGCAGGATCGGTATGGACTGCACAGAATGTGGCTAGTGATGTGGTGAAAAGGGTACAATTGTCCCTTGCCTTCGAAGGAAGAGCTTTGGGCTGGTACATGGGATACATCGGCCAAAACACAAATTCAACCATTGAAGAAATTAAGAATGCCCTGAAACAACAGTTCAAGAAACCTAAGTCCTACTCCAAAATTGTGGTTGATCTAAAGGATTTCAAGAAAGGACCTTCTGAATCTGTGTGGGCAGCTGATCAATTACTGAAGAAGGTAATCAAAGAAAGGGGATTCCAATATGATGATAGACAGCCAACATAATGGTTTATTGCCATGTTGCTGCCTCACCTGTGTGTACCTATGGGGAACCAAACTTTCGAATTGCAGGAGAAGGCCTTGGAAGGGACCATGAAGTTAGAAGCTAAACCTCAGGACGAGACTCAATTGGGCATCCAATAGATCCAGAGAAAGCACGAAGTGATGCATGTAGAGATCCAAAACCTGCAAAAGGAACGAGGGGCATAAACCAACCCCAAAAGATGGCGCATATGGTGCAGGGTGAATGGGCACACCAAGGATAACTGTCCTCTATTAGAAGATTATGTGCAGGTCAGGGGACCAAACCCATTGCACCCTAGGGAAGCTGCGGGACCTAGTGGGCTAGTGCTCTGGTGCGATGATTATTACGTCGTAGGGATGCATAATACTAACCACTATCCCCACCTTGTTGCATACATTCTAGAGGTAAAACAACAATGGTGTAGGTTCTGTAGATCGGTGGGACATGACGAATAGAACTGTCGAACATATGATTTGATGATTGATAGAGGAAACTTATATAGGGTACAATCAGACCCTGCGTCACCAAGGACCCCCGTAGGTATAGGCGGCTCCCTATCAAGGGGAAGGGGAGGAGGACGCGGTGGAAGTGTCGGACGGGGACGAGGTCAGCTAATTTTCTATAATTGTGGAGAAGCAAGACACTTTGCAAGAGATTTCCTGAACCCCACTAGGAAATCCTACCGATATTGCAGAAAGATGGACCATGCAATTGAATATTGCCCGATATTGATAGCAAAAATGCAGGAAAAGCAGTCGACACCTACGCAAAATGTGCAGAGAGTTAAGGTTGAGCTGCGAAGCAAGGATCTGAGTGTGAATGTGGTGACACACAACGGGATGGCCACTAGGGGAATTGACGAGGAGGCTGTGATGGAACCTCTGATCCATCAAGCCGCTATCAAAAAAGAAGGCCTGGACCTAAAAATGGGAAAAGAAACATTTATCACAGCTCGCAAAAACTTTTCTGAGACAGAAGCAACTACTACACGGCCACCTGTGAACCTCAAGGCAGATGTGGAGGTTTTTCCAGGCATGTATGAAACTGCTGCGCAACCTAAAGGCTATGGAGAACCTTCAGGCATTAATATATAGTTGCGCATCACAACAAAATCTAACCTTGGAAGTCATGGAGGTGCACAAACTATATAGGTATAAGAAACGCACCAGAAGAGAAATGCGGTTGTCTGTGCATATCGGTGACTACGAAATCAGCAAGGTTATTTTGGACCTAGGGTCGGATGCGAACGTGTTACCTAATAAAACTTGGCAATGAATGGGATAACCTAAGTTGGAATGGTCCACTATTTAGCTATGCATGGAAAATCAACAGAAAATCATCCTGGTAGGAAGGTTTCCCAAAGTTACGGTGGACATCGTAGGAGTAAAGCCCCACGCTGATTTTGAAGTAATAGAAATTGTAGAATATGCAGACCCCCACCCTGTGCTCTTGGTATTGGACTGGGCAATAGATATGGGTGGTATCATCAACCTAAAGAAAATAAGCATGGCATTTGAGAATAACGGCACAAGGGTGATAGTACCATTAGATCTTGTGGAAGGTGAACAATATACAGAGCCGGTACGTGGTGAAGAGGAGGTGGATCACATTTATAAGTTGACTATGTGGGATGAAGATTGGATCAACCCCACGGTGGAAGGAGTACTCTGCTGGGAAAATGATAGTGAATTCTTCTCTAACTCTGACGAGGAGATCGAAAATTAGCAGAACCAGTTGCATGATTTCTCAGCGCTGCGGTGTCTTCAAGTCATAAGGGACTTATGCTACATTTCCTCAAAGGTAAGAGACCTACCCTACTTTGATGGTTCTGGCAGCATTAAGGAATTTTTGCAAGCCTTCGAAGCAGAGGTTCCCAAGGGACGAAGGTGATGGGCCCTTAAGCTAGCCATGTGTGGAATACTTGTACGCTGGTGGGAGACGCAGAGGGAAGCATTCTAGGCTTGGGAGGAATGTCGGGATATGATGATCCTGCAATTTGAAGCCCCAACCAATGTTCGAATGAAGACATTCCTTAGATTAGGAGATACCCGTAAATGTCTGGTGGCCTAGAAGGACACCTGTCAGAAGAACATATCTTTGGCCAAGAAGTACTTTAGGAACAAGTCTATATTGGGGGAGGATGCTCAGAAGACCCAAGTAGTTGAGCCAAGCATAGCAGGTGTTTTTGTTCCTAGAGACAGCCTTGAGTTGTGAAAGATGCCTAGGACATCTTATATAGCAAGGAGCGTGTAATATAACATGGGGAGTTATCAACAAGAGGCTCTCATACTATCTCTTGTAAACAAGAAATTTAATTTGAATGGGACCAAAACTTTCAGAAACTTGACACAGGAAAAGCGATACTACAGAGGCAAGGTGTAAAACTTTAATACAAAAGTATCAGACAATTCAAAGGCAACTTACTGTAAAAAGGGCCGATTCGAAACTACCTCACAGAAATAAAGTATCAGAAGGTGTTTGCTATGTATGAAAGAGTGGGATAATACTAGCTATCATATAGATGATATCCAGATACACATATCACCATGTAATGGGCTTACCAATTTAAGAATCCATACATAATAATAGTGTTTTAAAAATAACATTCCATAGGAGCTAATATAGCAGAAGTGTGGTTGAAGTGAAAATGGAACAGTATATCATTCATGAGCCATATTTAAAGCACTTGAATGTTTCTGGAGTGAGTATCAACTAGGATAAATTCACCCCAAAACCAGTGAGCCACTCGCATTCCAAAACATGCTACAAGAAAAATGGATGGAACGAAATGAGCAATTAAATTAGCACATATAAGAGATAGTTACAAATTGTGAGATACCAAAGACCAGAATCCTCCTTACTGATGGAACTCTTCCTCACTGAAACCCAATGGGCTCTGTACATTCATATAAGATTTCTTGCAAAATTCATACAAAAATTCTCTCACTGCATAATTTTCTGATAAATCTGGAACCCTCAACAATCTGTTCTTAGGGAGTTTTATAGGAGAAAAAGAAAACTCATAAAGGAAGTGGATGGTGAACATTTAATCTGCCTCATTAATACAGGATGGTGGAAATGTGCATGCCCATACTACTTGATGACTCTGTAGTGCTGTATGTACTATGTGGCCTGCTTCCTGAAATAAATGCACTGGGTGGAAGTCTCTTCAGGAACACAGTATAGAAATAAAACCACATGGACATTCCGTCCTTTCCTGAAAGAAAATTCTGCTGAAATGAAACCTTGAGGGTATTTTTTTCTGTGCATGGGACCCTCTGAGTGATCTAAGGGGTCTTTTATCTAATCTTCTGCCTTCAAATGGTTAGGTTAAGGCTCAAACATCTTCAATTGTGAGCCTTAACTCTCTGCCTTTCACTGATACTCTCTATCTGCAACATTAATGTCTCTGATTGTGAAATCTGCGATTTGAATGACTCTGGAGGGTTTGACAGAGTTTAACCCTGATTCCTTAACGGAAGTTGTGTCATAACAGCTTCCTAGGCCCTTCTCCATAATCATAGCCTTTGAAAAATAGTCCTTTCCTACGTTCTCTGCTTCTATAATAGGGGCTGTAAATCATGGAGGTTTTCTGCCGTTGTAACCCTGCAAAACCCAAAAACGTGTTAAGAAAACCATGCACGGGGAGGATGGATGTAGCGAAGACGATGATAATGATAGCGCAGCATGGTGGACTGGTGGAAACATGTAGGGCGATGGAAGGAAATACAGCAAAATGGTGAAAAATGGCTTGGGGGGAGTTGACAGACTGCGGTGAGATTTATACGTAAACCATGGACATTTGACCTTTGAATGGAAATAAATGAGGGGCGGAAGAAAATACGATAAAACATATGAACCAGTGACGGGGCGGAGGACACGTGTCAATGGTGGGGAGGTAAGTGATCTGGACCGTCCGATCTCAGGAGGAGATCAACGACTGAAAATACTTCGGAGGGCGATGGACGGTGGGCCAGGGGTACGGTTTACCTCAGTTAAATCTCACGCAGCTTCGTGGAGTGACTACCGTCGGATGGATCACCCCAGATCAGACGTCTCACATGCATATCGTGACATATTAAATGGAGAATGATAACAAGCGATGGGGTAGCGGTTTTCAAATATTTCAGGAGCCACGTGTCGGACAATGTATGAATTCGCTTCGAAAAATAGAATACCACCCACTGCCCAACAACGGTGCGATAGAAACCGAGCGGTATTGAACAGTATTTTTGGGCGTGGGGACCACAAGGGTGGGTGAGCTACGAACCATTGATTTTGCAGGTTGATCGGACGATAGACAGGAAATCAGGGTGGTGAATGGGGTGGGCCACGGGCACGACGCTGATCTATGAAGGCTGTCTGATCTGTGCAGATCGACTGATAATATGGCGCCCGATATTCAACTGTGATAAGCGCTCTCCAGGCTAGCGCTTGGTCTAGTGCCCAAGTCATGTGGAGAAACAGATTGAGGGGGCTAGGGTCGAAAGGTGTTAGGCCTTATATATTTTCAAAAGTGGGTTTTACACCTTTTATAATGCAATTTGGGGGTAGGAAATGGCAATGATAGATAGAAAAAGGAATTTTTGGGGCAAAAAGAGAAGATTTGGGAGGTTTAAGAGAGATTCCTTGTCAAAATTTAATAGGGGGCTGACATGGTCAACACCAGGAATGTTGGGCATCGCCAGCGATGCGGAAACTAGCCGTTGGCACCCTAACAACTGATAGGGAGCAGAAGTTACTGTTGAAGGGCGCAACCCCCTGGCAATTAATGAGGTGAAATTTGGGGAATTTTGACCGTTTATTTGATGGTAAGTTCCAGATGAAGTATACCCTACCATTGAGTGACCAAAACCACTATAAGAAGGACAGGGTAGCACAGATAATAAATCTGCCTCCCTTGTATAGACTGTATTTCTCACCCTTGTTGCGTGCAAACCTGAGCTCCAAAATTCTCCTGGTCTGCCCTATCCCTTTCATGTCTGATCAACCTATTCCTTCTGATAGTAGCCATCTAGAGCTGGGATTCTTTTTTCATGCTAGGATGATGGCCACGAACCTTGCTGAACCTTCAGTACCAATAGAGATGGAAAGTGAGGACGTAGTGTAGCTTGGGGCTAAGGACGAAGAAGTGCTCTCTACACCAGTCACCAAGAAGGGAAAAGAAAAAGCACAAGGCTCTGAGAAGCCCCAGAAAGCTGCAAAGTGGACTGCAGGACAACCCAGGACATCCTCGAGGAATACCAAATCCCACAAACACCACTTCCAGATCAGGATGCACAAGAGGAAGCCCTACCCACTAATCCAATCAATTGGTTTCCCCCCTTTATCCGGCTGGGCCGGCCTTCCACACGCACGCCCAAAAACTTGGATGGTTTAATCACCTACCTGCAAAAACCGTTAACCCCGGACGAAGTCCTTGTCATCGATGACCCTTGCGGATGGCTGCACAAAGTTAAATTCGATGACCACGACTTGGCGAATTATGAAGCCTTCCCAGAACTAGCCCCCGCACTATACTTTGACACAACTCATACGAATCATGGGGTCACCGTCATTCCTCAGTGCTGGGTATGTGGATTGGCTGAATCCAGGCTCTTGAATCTGCTGCGAATGTCCCATTTTGGCCATTAAAATGTCATGGACAGGCTGGCCCAGTAGCTGGTTGCCTTGATTCATGAGGGCTGCTTATGGATTCAGGACCAAGTCCCCATTGATACCGCACTAATTCACTAGATTACGGGCCTTCCCATGCAGGGGCTGCACCCTCTGGAATGGGTGGACAAGAAATATGAAGGTAGGACTGCTGAATATGTGCACCAAAAGTACAAGGTGGAGTGAAATACTTGGGGCTTATCATCCAATCCATCAATGGCTGAGCTATGAAAATGGGTACCATACCATTAGCGTAAAATATAATGCAGAAGTGTCAGGTCATAACTATCCCTGCCTATGTCATTCGATTAGCAGGCCAGTGTACGAAGGGGGCCTGCCTTAATTGGGCTCAATATTATTGTGATGATTTACTGACCAATGTCTGCGAATCTCAGGAACAAGGAAAGGCCTTTTGCTATTCTTGGTTACTACTCCTCATAGCACTGGTTGCATGGGAGGCCCCTGAGGAGTCAGTCCTCCCCAAGCTCACTCCAGAAATGTGCGAAGGGGCTCACTTCGCCCACCAATGGGACTCTAAGGACGCGCATCACGTGGAAGATAACCAAGTTTTTTGGGTCCTATTCCAGAGCAGCTTGGCCGCGACCATCAACTCCTGACCACGGTTGTCCCCATCAATGTACAACATGTAAAAAAGTATTACAACATTCCAAGTTACGATGCACCACATCTAGATCCGTGGTATGAAGGATAAGACATAGACGTCCCTCCTGTATATGGTAGCAGATGAGGACTTTGACCGAGTGGTCGAACTATGACCTCCTGCCTGGAAAGTAGGCTTCAAAACGCCCACCAAGAAGACTACAAGACCAAGCAAGCAGGGCTCAGACACAGCCACGAAGAAGAATGCACCGCCGAAAACCACCAGGGCCGAAATCAAGGTAGATCTATGACCAACAGTAAACCTCGGAGGAACCAAGTGAACGAGAAAGCCTGACAAGGGCCCCCGAAAGAAGCAGTGTGTGAAACAGGGAGAATATGATGCGACGGTCACTTTGACTGATGTGGACCTGGAACAAATAGTGGACGCCATCACAATGACCAGAGAAGACAAATGGGTAGCCCTGGAGGAACACCAGAAGCCTGCCATTAACACCCTCCAGGCTAAGCTCCACACCCTACAGTTAAAGGCCGACACATTACAGGCCAGCGTGACTAAGGCACAACCTCCCTTGGTACCCATCCATACAGTGCTCACCACAAAGGAAAGTTGTCTCTGTGCTATACCTAACACTACCCTTATGATCAGTCCACCAGTCCAACTCTAGACAGATGCAGGGGTGCAGCTGAATCTAGCCACGCTGACCCATGATGCATCACAGGGCCTCCACATTGTTGTATTCCAGGAAATTTTCCATCATGACTGGCAAGTGCACCAACAACTAGGGGTAGTTGAGCAGACCATCACGCAGTAGAACACCGAAGTACTCCGTGCTACCGCACAACATGAGGAGCTCGAAACATTAATCCAACAGCTCTGCACAGAGGTTAAAGAGGAGATCCCGGCCATAGACACCCCCTGGGCTAAAATTGAACGATTGGTTACATCATTGAAGGCATCCAGGACAAAGATGCAGGTTGTGAAGACACAACTAGAGTAGCAAATCGTCGACTTACAGGCAAAGCTGTAGCCCGAAACACCTCCGGAGGTACAATCCCAGCGCGCTACGCTAGTAACCGAGGCCACTAACACCATTATAGGCTAGAATTCTTAGGTTTCCTGGTTACTCAAAGATGCTATGCAGCTTTGGACCAGGATCCAGCATGGTCCGGTCCTCCAAAGAATCAGTCAGGACTTGCAGTAGAAGGAAGAAGCTTTCAATCAGGTCAAAGCTACATTTCTCTCTTTAGTCCTTGCTCAGCATCTGGCATGCTTAAATACTAGCAACACTCTCTAGGATGAGATTGAGGAACTCAGGTGCAAGAAGAATGCCATCGCAGAACGATTGAATCGTTGGGACGACACAACCCTCCAGCTATCACAGGATACCGATGTTGCATTCAAGCGACTGAATCAGACACTGGAAAGTGTCACCACGGCGAATGAAGGACCAACATCCCAAAATTTCATGGATATTGTGCAGAATGCTGCTGCTCAGAGCCAAGAAGTACTTCCCCCGCTGATCACTGGCATCAACACACTACACGCACAGGTGGAGACCCCACCATCGCAGTGACTCGGGACGAGTCATAATATTGTGTTGGGGGACTGTTGGAATAGTGTCTCCTACAAAGGTGCAAAACTGGTCCATTTTGTATATTTCTGATTATATTTAGTATAGCACAGGGGGTTTGGGGTGGGTCAAAGCCCCTAAAGCATTGTAAATGGCTCAAGGGTAGACCAAGAGTCCACAAACCACGGTTTGTGGACCATTGGATGCATAGGCTAGAATAATATAAGTAGTTGAACCTTTTTGAGTTGTAGGACAAGCTAAGGATGATAAGAGATTGCTGCTAGGTGCAAATCGATAGATCTGGTCAAGGTTTTCGGGTAAGGACTCCTGCTTCTATGTGCATGGAGGGCCTCTGTTGTACTATGTGTGGACCCTGTTGCTGTGTGCACAGGTTGGGTTTTTGGGGTTTTGTATGTAGATCTAAATGATTAATGAATGTGGAAGTATTGTTGCCTATCTGAATCCATTGTAAATGCTATGATATGAATCTATGACATCGTGATTACTTAGTATATTCTATTGTTTTATTGGTTTAAGTTGTGAACATACTTGTGTAATTATTTATGCTGTAATCTGGGTTTGTTCTACTTGATTCATACAAGAATATCTGAAATAGCTGTGTATTGTTATATGAATTCTTGATCTGTTGATTTTTGTGAGTAATATTGTTGTTGTGCACGTGGATGCCAAGGGAATCTAGGCTTGATGATATCGGATCGGGTCATGATCAAGGGTAACACAGCTCTGCTTAAGTTACCTACCCTCTCCCAGGGTGCGGAAACCTAGTTCCAGCACCCACCCATACTACTTCGGGTGAGACTTTGGCTTGCGCAAGAAGGTCATTGCCGAAAGGGCCAGTAGTACAGGGGTTTTTTGGCAAACCTTGAACATCCGAACCTGGGCCAGGATCCCTTGAACCAACAAGACTTGAAATTATTGGGATAAGAAGGAATAATAATATAAAAATATGTTTATGCGGGCAACAATATGCCCCATGGTAAATTTGTGATTATTCCATGTAAATTTGTTGGAAATTGGCCTGATATCCACTAGTTGTAATGAAGTAATCAGTTCCTCTAAAATTTATTGAAACTGATCTCAAACTGAGGAGCCTCCCTTTTTTTCCCAAGGATGGAGAGTTCTATTAAAATCCCCTACCATAATACAAAATTGAATCCAAGGAGATTCTGCTAGGTCCCTATAATACTAATGTATCCCATTATTGTTATTATTAGTGTAACCCCCTTATTATTATTGTTGTGCCCATGCAATCCCCATATTTTTATTATTGTGCCCCATAGAAGCCCACTATTGTTATCATTTTTCTCTTACATTTTATTGTTATGTTGACTAGGACTATATTGTGACCCCTTGGACTCCTATATATAGAAAGGAGGTTTTGTCATTTGAATCATCCAATAATTATTCATTTATGTAATGTAAAGGAGGCTTCCCCCTCGAACAGGTTTATTTCTAATTCGTTGATCCATATTTTCTTCTATTTTGTGAGTTAGCTGCATAACATTTGGTATTAGAGCTTGGGATTCTAGGGATTCACTTCTTCAAATAGGTCATCATGGAATTTTAACTATAATTTTTTTTATACAAGGCTTCAAAAGTAGAAATTTTTAATACGTGGATTCAAAATTTTGATGAACTTCATGTAAAAAATTTAGATCTTGGTTCGCTATATTTTCAGAGATGCGATCTAAGGAAGTTAAATTTTTTGCAAGCTCCAAAATTTCATCTTAAATAGGTGACTGAGGGAAGCACGTCATAAACTTTGTTTAACTCACTGGATTTGAATTATGTAAAAAGTGGGCGAATGTACATAGACTGTAGTTTCATTTATATTGATTTTAGAGTGGAAGGTTGAAACAGTGACCTGTGGTACGTAGTACAAGTTCACTCTACTGAACCAATCCATAATTAGGTCATTGTGGGATATCGAGCATAACTTTATCTTGAAGAGTACAAATTAGGTTTAACCTATGGCATGGGAAATAATACTCATAGGACTAATACATGACTGAAATTCAAATCGTAGGGATCTGAAATCACATAGATACATCAGGTTCAATATCAAGCTCCTCAAAAGAAAGAAAAATGTGTGTAAGTTTTTTTAAATTGCATAACTTTTGTTTGAAAATTAAGTTTGAAGTGATTCCAAGGGCATATTAAAGCATAGATATCAGTATTGGGTTCTAAATTCCTCCAAAAAATAATTCCACACCTATTAAGCCCTCAAAAATCTCTACTATGACAGATGAAGAGAAATAATTGCAACATGATATCTCAAAATTACAGGTTCAAGTGCAACAAATTTTGCTCTCACATAGAACAATCAAATATGAACTGAAAAGTGACATGGCTTGTTTAAAAGCTGACATGGAAGCTAAGATTGATGGTTTGAAGGATTTCATTAATGGGATGAAGAATGGAATGGAATCTAAGATCGATGGTATAGAAGCAAAACTAAAAGGAAACATGGAATATTTGAAGAAAGACATGGAAGGTTCAAAGGAAGGTTTGAAAAAGTTTCTACAAGAAAAAATTCCTAGTGGAGAAAAGGTATTAGAGGAAACTCATTATTAGAACAAAATAAATGTTAATAATGATTTCATAGACTCTAAAATTTGATTGAAGACCCATCATATTCCAAACATTGATATGAGGAAGTTTGATAGCAAGTATCTCGTAACATGGATACTACAAATGGAGAAATATTTTGATCTCCATAATGTGAAAAACACATAAAAGGTATGCATTGCAACTTTATTTATAACCCAATCAATTTGTATGGTATCGATGGATTTTCTCTCGGAAACAAATTTTCATTTTGTCAATTTTTATGGAGGAAATGATAGCACAGTACGAGGATACAAATAGAAACACCTTCGTTGGCCAATTGATTAAAAAAAAAGGATTTAATGGTGGAGCATATTGAGGACTTCCAAAAATTTAATATATGGGTAAATTATATTCCAGAGGAGCACAGTATTGATGTATTCATATGGATTTTAAAGGATAACATCCAACATGAGGTTCACCTTTGGGGAGAAGGCATTTAGGTTGGCAAGAAAATTTGCAAGAAAAATCATGTGACAAGGAATCCTACCTCTCACAACTATAAATATGGAAGTATTTCTACTCCTAGCCTTCCAATAAACTACAAGGTTGACACCACAAAATTGGAAGAAAAAAGAGCAAAGGGCTTTGCTACAGTTGTGATAGAAAATACACTAAAGGTCATAACTGTGTTGAGAAGAAATTATTTTACATAGATTGTGAAGAGGAGGAAGAAATGGAACAAGAAACTTCAAAATAAGAGGATATACACCAGGAAATAACTCTAGGGTGTTAATTCTTGTAATGCATTGGCAGGAATTAACACTCCTCAAATTCTCAAGATAGAAGGACATATCAAGAAGAAAAAGGTAGTAGTGCTGATTGATTCAAGTAGTATCGATAATTTTATTCATTTTAAGGTAGCCAACGAATTGAATTGCTTCCTATACCCAACACCAGAGTGTCAAGTGATAGTTGCAAATGGAGTAACTATAAATTTCTCTGAAAAGTGCCATAATATCAAGCTAATCATGGGGGAATATGTATTGAATACTATAATGCTCTCCATTCCAATGGGTAGTGTTGATGTTATACTAGGAGTCCAATGGTTACAATCTTTGGGGACGATGGATTTTAATTTTCAAGAACATTTCTTGAATTTTTTTTGGGACGGAATGGAAGTTGAATTACGAGGTATCGCAGGGAAGCTGAGAATATAATCAACTCTAATTTCATGAAAAATATTATGACGAAGTGAAGATGAGGAGTATTCCCCAATTATGCTCACTAGAGGTTCAAACATCAAAATCATCTATTTCTCCAGATCTCCAAAAAGTCTTGGAAAATCATTCCAAGGTGTTTGAGACTCCCTAAGGACTCCCACCTATTCATGAGCATGATCATGCTATTCATTTGATTCCAGTAATTTTCCCTCCAAACATTAGGCCTTACAAATATCTGTATGCCCAAAAGAGTGAGATTTAATGTATGGTTGCAGAAATTCTATAGGTTGGTATAATTCAACCTAGTCAAAGCTCTTTCTCTGCTCCATTAATATTGGTGCACAAGAAGGATGGATCATGGCATATGTGTCCAGATTATAGGGAGCTCCACAAGCTCACTATTAAAGATAAATTTTCCAACCCCATCATTGACGAATTATTGAATGAATTACATGGAGAAATTTACTTCACCAAGCTGGATCTTCATTCTAGATATCATCAAATAATAATGAAGAATGAAGACATTCAGAAAAAAACATTCAAAACTCATGGGGGTCATTATGACGTTTTGGTAATTCCTTTTGGTCTTACTAATGCACCTTCCACATTTCAATGTTTGATGAATTCCATTTTCAAACCCTTGGAAAATATGTGTTAGTATTTTTTGATGATATACTAATCTACAAAAAGTCTTGGAAGGATCATGTTCAACATGTTGACAGGGTTTTCAAACTATTAGAGGAGAAAAAATTATATGCAAAAACCTCCAAATGTTTCTTTGGAGTACAGGAGGTGCAATATCTGGGTCATATTTTATCTCACGAGGGTGTTAAGGTAGACCCTAACAAAATTAAATCCATTAAGGAATGGAAAATCCCCACAACCATAAATCATATTTGAGGATGTCTGGGGTTAATAGGGTGTTAACGCGAGTTTGCTAAGAATAATGGGAGAATATTGACACCTCTAACATCATTATTGAGTAAAGATTCATTTTCTTGGACTCTAGAAGAAATTAAGGTCTTTGAACATATTAAACAGGTAATGTGGAAAGCACTGGTCTTAGCTACACCAGACTTCAAATTTTTTTTTATTATGGATTGTGATCCCATAGGAAATGGAATTGGTGTGGTTTTAATGCAAGCAGGAAGACCCATTGCTTTTGAAAGTCATCCAATAAAAGGAAATTATTTACAGAAACATATTTATGAGAAGGAAATGTTGGAAATACTACATGTACTAAAGCAATGTCAACATTACCTAATGGGAAGACACTTCAAGGTAAAAACAAATCATGATAGTCTTAAATAATTTTTGGAACAATTATTGTATTCAGAATAGCAATAAAAATGGGTCAAAAAGATGTTGGATTATGACTTTAAAATCATATACAAAAAAGGGAAGCAAAATGTTGTTGCAAATGCACTCTCAACAAAAGGATGAGGATGTGGAAGCATTTATTTGTGCCTTTTCTATTATCCAACATGAGTGGATAATCAAAGAAAGGGATGAATGGAAGAATGATGAAGAGGCATGGACACTCATTCAAAATTGTAGCAAGATCCCAGATCTTCTGATACATTTAGCTAGAAAAATGATTCATTATGGTACAAAGATCGTTTATATCTTTGAAAGAATTCAAAAATAAAACAATTTTTTTTTTGGAATTGCACATCTCTCCCTTAGGAGGGAACTCAGGATTTTAAAAAAATTACCACAGGGTCAAGAAGGAATATTTTTGTGATGCCCTTAAATATGGTATTGAATTTTTTTTTGGAGGAATGTTTGGATTTCCAACAAAATAAAGTTGAGATAGTTAATACCTCGGGTATGTTACAACCTTTATCCATCTAGGTCAACGCTGGGAGGAGGTTTCAATGGATTTTATCACAGGCTTACCTGAGTACAAAGGAAAAAATGTCAACATGGTGGTAGTTGATAGACTTACCAACTATGCACACTTTTGTGCATTATATCATCCATTTAAAACTAGTACAATTGCTACAGTATTTATGAAAACAATTCAAAATCTACATGGAAACCCAAAGATTATTGTAAGTGACAAAGATCCTATTTTTACTGGAATTTTTTGGTAGAATTATTTTCTTGTTTGGATACTCAATTAGCTCATAGCTCATCTTATCATCCTCAATCTGATGGGAAAACTGAGAGAGTGAACAAATGTTTGAAAGGATATCTTCGTTGCTTTGTATCTGATAAACAAACATAATGGGTCAAGTTGTTACCTCTTGTTTAATGATGGTATAACACTTCCTTCCATACTGTAGAAAAAATGACCCCATTTATGGCACTTTATGGATATCATCTACCGTCCATCACATCATCTTTAAGATAAAATTCTAAGGTTCAAGCAGTGGAATATCACATCGAGCATAAAAAACAAGTTATCCAACTCTTAAAGGATAACATCACTTTGGCCCATAATCGAATGAAACAATAGGCATATCAACATCGCAATGAAATAACTTTTGATATAGGAGATTCAGTTATTTTAAGGCTACAACCATACAAACAAATGTCCCTAAAGCAAGCTAAGAAGGATAATAAATTATCATCACAGTATTATGGTCCTTACAAAGTGTTGCAAAATATTGGTACTATGGCATACAAATTGGAGCTTCCTGCATCTTCCCGAGTGCACCTAATTTTACATGTTTCATGCTTAAAGAAGGTTATAGGTGACAAAATCCCAGTTCAAATAATATTTCTACAACTTGATGAGGGAGGAAAAATCATATTGGAACCTGAAGGAGTCATGGAAACAAGAACTGGACAACTAAAAAATTGATCAATTTCAGAGTATCTCAACAAGTGGAAGAACTTACCCACTGAAGATTCGACATGAGAGGATGATAATTTTATACAGAAGCATCCAAAACTACTCAAGTTTTGAGGACAACACTTTTTTTAAGGAGAGGGGAATACTAGGTTCATATAATAATAGTGTATACCCTTATTTTTATTGTTAGTGTATCTCCCTTATTGTTTTGTGCCCATGTACTCCCCATATGGTTATTATTGTGCCCAATAGAATCCCACTATTGTTATTTTTGTGCCCTTACATTATTATTGTTATGTCAGCTAGGATTGTATTGTGACCCCTTGGACTCCTATATATATAAAGAAGTTTGTTTCATTTGAATAATCCAATAATTATTCATTTATGTAATGTAAAGAAGGTTTCCCCCTTGAAGAGGCTGATTTCTAAGTCGTTGATCTATATTTTCTCCTATTTCTTGAGTTGGTTGCATAAAAACGTCTCTGAGATATAAGAGAGATGCCCAATAATTAATATTTTCTATATATTGAAAATACACATATACATTAACAACATTACGCACCTTCTTTGATGATAGATGAAGCAATAAAACCACCAACCAATGAGGCCCACAATCATCTTGCAAATGAAATTAGACCAAACCAAATAGATCTCCCTAGAAGCCCTGTGTGATCCAGTCACTCTAAGCTCAAAATTCTTCCATAATATTGACAAATTTTGTAGTGACTCTTTCTCCCCCAAATTTGTCTCCTTGAGCAATAGGATAAATGAGTTTTCGTTTTCTATTAGATATTTAACTTTGACTATTCATTTATCAAATCCTAACCCCCTATAATTGTAAAAGAGGAATTTCATTATTTACTATGCAATATGTTTCCTTTGGAATGGAGAATAATGTCTCATTACTTAACATTTATAGTGACCATTTTTTATGGAAAAAGTATCATTTTGCTCCCCACTTCCTTATCCCTTTAATTTGTTTTTCATTCTCGAGTTATCAATTTTTCTTCCTCCCAACTTTTCCTTGCAAACGATCTATTTCCTTTTCATTGCCACATCCAATTTTCATCTGTAGATCTTGTTGGTAACCATTTTCCTTGGCCTTTCAGGGTCTTTAGGGAGTGGAATTCATCTTATTATTAATCTAAATGCTCCCTTTGAGTCCCAAAGGGGCCTCCTCTTGGGGAGCTATCTCTGTTGACGCTATAGTAAAATAGGGCTTAGTGAGGCTTGGGGCATTCTTTGTTATCATTGTAATAGATATAATTTACCATTCTTTTAGAAATTTATTAAAGATATTGAAGATATTTTTTGGATCTAGGGATCTCATGTTATTATTAATAGAGGTTCCCTCTCTAGGTGTTGGAGGATTTTAATTTTCTATTAGAGATTTAACATTGAACATTCATTTGTCGAAGCCCAACCCCCTATAATTCTAAAAGAGAAATTTCAGTATTTACTATGCAATATGTTGCCTCTGTAATGGAGGAAAAGGTAACTTTAATTTACATTTCTAGTGACCATTATGGTTTCATAAATTATCATTCGAGTCCCCACTTCCTTATCCTTTTTAGTTTTCTTCATTTTGGAGCTATCATGATCCGTATTTATGCAGGAATGCAACAGAATAAACATATAACCATAAATAAAAAGATGCAGTGGAAAAATCACTTCATTTCATTAATATCAAAGAACTGAAATTTGCTTACAGACATAATGGAAATAAAATAGCTAGGGCGCTGGTAGTTATCTCTGAGAAGAGATGTGGCGGCTACAGGCCTTTGAATTGTGTTACAATGAGGCTCGAGGGCCTATTTATTATTTAGAAATAATGGAAAACCCTAAACATCCAAAACCCTAACCCTAGGAGATGAAGCGCCAAACAATGGGCCCCATTTGGGTAAATTGGTGTTTCAACTTCTGGGGACGTAACTTTGGCATACGATCTCCGTTTGACACGAATCATACATCGTTAGAAATATCTATTCGAGGACTACAAATTTTGAGTGAGCAGCATTGGTCCATGGACCAATGGACCGATGTTGCTCCCGGTTTTCCCAAAAAAACATCGTCTAGGGCCTCAAAATGGCTTCGGAAGTTTGGGACCCGAAAAACTCCTAAAAATAGTAAGTTGTGTCGCAACTGAAAAACTGAAAGAGACAATGGTGGGGCCCCAAGTGGAATAGGAAGGTGACCACCAATATCCACCTGGATAATATCTATTTTTCTTCCTGCCAACGTTTCCCTGTAAACAATTATTTCCTTTTTATTACCACATCCAATTTTCATCTGCAGAGCTTGCTAGAAACTTTTTTCCCTATGTGTTTAGTGTCTTTAGGGAGTAGAATTATTCTTCTTCTTAATCTAAACCCTTTCCTTGAGTTCCAAAAGGGTCCTCCTCTAGGGGAGGTATTCCTTCTGGCGCTATAGGAAAAGAGGGATTAACGAGGCTTCCAAAATTATTCATTATCATTGTAATAGCTATAATTTCCACTTCTTTTATAAATTGATTCAAGATATCAAATCTATTTTTTCGATCTAGGGATATCTTTTTATTACTAGTAGAACCTCTCCAGGTGTTGGTCCTTACTTTTTTTGGAGAGATGGGCCCTTTCCCTTTCTTCACTGTAGTAAATTGAGGACGAGCTTGGTTGTTTTTCCTTAGGGGGTCTCTTCTCCTTTTTGTCTACTACCATTGTTCTCCATCATCATACTACTTTATATGCCATTCTACCTTATTTCAATTGCATTTTAAATGGCCATATTCATGGAAAAACATATATTTAAATGGAATTTGATCGTAATCAACTTCTTGTATGTGAGACCAATTTTTTAGGTTTAGATTTATTGTTGTAGGTAATCCCTTCTCTAGTTCAACCTCCACATAGATCTTGGTGTAGTCTTACAAACCATCTTGTAGCTCAACTTAGTCAATGTATTTTTCCAAGTGAATTTCCCATACTCCTAAAAGTTTCCTTGTTCTAGTAATGTAGTGTGAAGAAGGAAAGCTTTACCCATACCAGGATTCCTGCCGGAACATCATATTCAGGATTAAAATATGGACTCATGCTATCCAATTATAAACCTTAGGATCCTGTGAAGTATGATCCATTTTTGAGGATGAGATCCCAATCCACTTTGTCTCTGAATTGAAAGTTGTAAAACCATCATCTACAAAATAACATTGAAACCTTATTTATAATATTGAGTATCTATTTCTTATCTATCCATGTATTTAGGGATCTCGGAGAGGGCTATAAGATCATAAACTAACCAATGATCCCCTGATTTGCAATATTTAGGGCCATAAATCTAGATTGAGAGGCATGCACCTACACCTTTGGAATGTTGTCAATATTATTCAAAAATTTGGAGGATTTGGCCTTCTAGAAACAAGACCCTCCAACAACAAGGGCATTGATTGTCGCAATTTCTGAAGGGGTCGAAGGTGGAGGTGGGGAAAGGGGTGGATGACAAAGACCCTCCTTAATCCTAATCGATATTTGGGTTGCACAATGCTTTAAAATTGTTAGGTGCGCTAGTTGGGAATCAAAGGCAGGTTTGAGAGTTAGTCAACAAGTTCACCTCTAATTGCATTTTTTCAACTTTTATATTTATTAGTACCTATCACGCCAAGGACTATAACATTTGCGTCATAGTCAGATTGCATTGACTATGTATTATTTTGTTGTTCTTTTGGAAATTTAATCAAAGTTTCAAGAAAATGTAGGGTTATTCTATTTTTACATGAATTCAAAAATAATTTTCTAATTTTCTAGAAATCTTATTTCTAATTACCGATTTGCCTAGAAAGTTTCGATGGGACATAATTACCCTGGTGGAGAGAGTTTTAATTTTTATATTTGTGTGTGTTTGACAATTGATTTAAAATAATAATAAAAAAACTAATTTCTTGAGTGGCCATCCCATCGTTGAGTTCTCTGAGACATTAGTGCTTTGTAATTAACACTGGCACTATTATGGTATTGCTCTTCCCATGATTACATAATTTACGTAGTTACAAGTCCTCTATATGGGAAGGGAGGGGGTTACAAAGTTCGTTATGCATATATACTTCGACAAATTTCTATGTCATATATCGTGTTATCACCAATAACATTCATTTTTGTTGTTATGCATATTCCATTGTTCTGAGCTTGAAAAACCTCCAAAAACTTCAAAGTCTGACCTTTTTTCCTTTGGTTTTAAAAATTCTGAAAAAATGATAAACAAAGGAAAAATACCCCCCCCCCCCCCAACAACCATATTATAATAGCGCAATCGCACTACATTACTGCAATAGTAAAATCTTCTCGCGAATGCGATATTATTATATAATATTTGGTAGGACCCACAACTCAGCCACACCACCTATCACATATCACATAATCACAGTTCCACTCACCTTACCACATTCACTTTCTCGCTACCAATTTGCGATTGGGATAATGTATTCACCTGTTCTGCCCCGTTAACGTTTCTTCCTTACCACTTATCACTATCATAATCTTAAAATTACTTTATTACTTGTGTTTCCCGCTCCGAACCCCGATGCGATATATTAGTAGGACCCGCCTTACTTCCACATCATATCACAATCGCACATCACATATTATTTGTTACCATGTCTTGTTTCCTGCTCTAATACCCGATGTGATATAATTCTACGATTATAATATATCACATCATAAATTCTGCCCTCGATAATGCATTCACTCTTCTCCACTAGTATGCGATTGCGATTGCGATTGCGATATATGAAAAAGTGGTTTTCTCCTGCTAGCCCTAGGTAAATGTATCTGTTTATTATCATTTTTCACCCCCCCCCTCTTTCAATACCACAAACCATCTCAACCCCCCTTCGAAATCTGTCAAAACCACCCTCCTTTCCCACCATTTTTTATCGATTTTTACTTCATTCCCCTACCACCATGCCTCTTGCTTACCATTCTATTCCCGTGCACTCCCCTCCTCTTTCATCTTGACACGTAGCCAAAAAAGAATTAGTCCATTCAATGACTATCCGGAGTAACCGTTCAAGCTTATAATAGACCCGTGCCCACCACCATCACCATCGATATTAGAAAAGCATGGGGAACGTTCGAGTTTTTATTTAAAAAAAATACATGGTTATTTAAGAACCAGAAACGTGAAGAAACAAATCAATAGGAAAAGGAGCAGCATGTCAGTGCACTCAACAGTTCAACTTAGATTCCTTCTCTTCTTTTTTCTACACTTTCTATTTCAGTTGGATTTGGATGGGATGAGGTTTTAATGCATTATGAAACATATTTAATGTAAGGATTAATGTTTCCTTATTTTTAGAAGAGATGGATTTAGTGCCTCTCTTCCTATATATACCATTTCCAAATACCATTTCAAGGTTGGAGAATGTTATTTGACAATACCACTATTGTAAATTTTTGATAATCAGTAATATACAGTGACTGTGTTTTCTTCTTCACCTGAGATTATTTTAATGTTTCAATGAGCTTATATCTTGTGTATATTAATATGTTTCTTTCAATAGATTGATGTTTAGTTACTCAGAAATCATGTTCCTCATGCTCTGACTTCCTTTAAATATTAAGCCTTTTTAATATTTTTGTGTCTGCTTTCTTTTCATTGAAACATTACATTCCTTATATTCCACAAAGAGAACCATTGTCATTCAATTGCCTCACACTTACTCCACAAGCCCAATGGTAGTAAACCCCATACATTTTTCACCTGAAATAAAACACATGCAAGTCAATATCATAGAGTTATCCATCTTATTTAATCCTAATTGAACAAATCACAAGTTACTTTGAGAGAGCGCTCTCAGGCTGAAGAGGCTAATCTCCAGTCAAAAGATGGTTTGAAAGAGTTACTCTAAGTTGTTTGGTGGAGCAGCCCATCTATACCAATTTAGAGATAACATTTTGGTGCATCTACAAGGAGTGTGAAGACATATTCCCTGAATTTTGTGCTCAAAATGTGAAGTTAAACTCTTGGAGGTAGCAAGAGCTCAGAACATTTCGAGGCTGCAGAAACTACCTTGGTGACTCCACTGAAGATCTTCATGCTTAAAGGTGGCTTCTAGAAATATATACACAAGGAGAAATCCAGATGCTAACCCACCTACAATTGTGGCTAATATAGAAAGGATCCTCAGAGGCATTTTAAGCATCTCTTCAAAATCAGATATTCCATCACATTCAAGAGCTTTGTCCTCTAAAATTATTCGAAGTCCTGAAGATAGGAAATTTGATGATAAAATTGAAGAAGTGTTATTTAGGTCTAAGACTGAAAATGAACTGACTGATATAATACTAGACCTACAAAGGCTAGGTATTGACACATCATCCTAGTATCTAAAGAGGAAAAAGAAGTATTCTGGAAAACAGTCACATCAAAGTAGTTGTTAGAGAGGGGGTCTTTTTAAAATTTAAAAGAATTGGATCCATTTGAATTTCTGATGAAGATAAAATCTCATATAGTTTTGCCTGAATGGAGTTAATTCATATCTAGACATCATATACCATCTACACCATCTCCTAACAGTTCAGCCTCACCTATTGTGTTTTCCAAAATTCAGAATTTAACCTCATCTATTGTCCTTCCATATACCACAGTTTCTGTCATTATGGCTGGAAATGTTCCTCCTCCTCCTCCTCCTGTTGGACCTGTAAGATATGCTCCACTTGTCCTCCCTAATATCCTTCATGACCTCCCAGATGGATACTCAACCAGAATTAAAACCTTTGGGAGTGAAGAGGAAATATCAACTGAGGAACATGTAGATCAATTTAATGATTTCATTGACAGAGAGGAGGTAGACCATGAGGATGTAAAAATGAGATTATTTGCTCATATTTTTACTGCTGAAGTAAGAAAATGGTTTATGGCTTTAGCTCCAGCAATTTTGCACAAATAGGACCAACTAGAAGATAGTTTTTTGACCAAGTGGGGGAGTAAGGTAAATCCAGTACAAGCTTTGACTAAGTATAAAAATTTGAAAAGAGCCTTAGATGAATCGGTCCAAGAATTCTCTAAGAGCTTTAACAAGGTCTATAACTCCATACTTTCTCCTATTGAACCTCCTCCAGGAGTTTCTTAATTACATTATGCAGAGGCATTTGATTATGATTTTTCCATCTTGCTAAGAGAAAGAGAGTCTTCTTCTCTAGCAGAAATGCAGAATGATGTAGTGAAAGTGGAGGTGAACATGGCAGTTGCCAAAATGTCTAAGATGGGAAAAAAATTTGAAAGAAGAGGAAAAACATTCATCCTCAGATGCTAAGTTTGATTCCATGATCAATACTATTGAAAAACTCATGGATAGACTTGTTCTTGGAACCACTCCTTTGCCTCCTACACAAAAAGATGCACACATCAGAAATCCACAATTTAGGAGGCCTCAAAATCAGCAAAGACAAAGAGAAAATAGAAATCAGCCTGATACACAAGTGAGGCCTCCCTTTCAACAAAATTTAATTGATGAACAGGAAGCTCAACCTGAGTTCCAAGAGGATATTATTCATTGCTTAGATGAAGACACATTTGGGATGTTTCTAACTAAACAAGAACATGATGAGTCTAGTCATGATTTGGAAAAGAATGATGGACAATATTATTACCTAAATGGTTATCAACATGGCATATTTGAAATGTAAGAACAATGTAATTTGAGAAATAGGAATGTCCCCATTACAAAAAATAAAGCTCAGCCAAATAAACATGTTCCTAAACCAGTCGAGCCAAAGAAGGATACACCACTTCCACCTCTTGCCAAAGAAGTTGAAAAAGCCTCATCTACTTTCAGTTTAGAAAATGAGATCTCCAAAATTAAAATTCCAGTCCCCTTTCGAGAAATTCTCAAGGTCACTAAATATAGAAGCAAAATTTTTAAGATGCTATATTCTTAGCTAGGACCTTCAGACATCCTAAATATGCAAGAAGATCATCCCACCATTTTCTTAGGACCAAGGGTATAAGATGAACAAAATGAAGAGGTTCCTCCTTTCTATGTAAGTCTAAATATTCATGATATGAATTTTCACAATGCCATGTCAGACTTAGGTGCTTCTCACAACTTTATGCCTAAAGTGATTATGGAGAGGATGGGTTTAGAGATCACCAGATCTTACAAAGATTTGTTTTCTTTTGACTCCAAGAGGGTCCAATGCATAGGTATTATTAAATATGTTGTTGTTGTCCTAACACAAGTACCTGCTAAAAAAATGGTGATGGACATAGTAGTAGCTAACATTCCTCCAAATTTTGGCCTGCTTTTATCAAAATCTTGGGTAGCAAAAATTAAAGGGACTATGCAGATGGATATGACATATGCCACCATTCTAGTTTTTGGTGAGAAAAGGAGGTTGTTTAGGGAAAGTAGGATGGCCTACATGGTGAGTAGTAAGGAAAATCCTCAAAATTTTCCTATTTATGTAGTTGAAACTGAATTGGTATCCTCAATTTTCTTCAATGAACTCATTGATGAGGCATAAATTGAAGAAAAAACAGAAAATCGGCAAGCAAAAAATCAGGGATGTGTTGAGGAAAAAGGAGAAGGCTGGTGGCTTTTACACTTTGATGGCTCTACTAGAAGAGAGGGGGTCATAGCAGGGATATGGATCACTACTCTTAATGATGAAAGCAAGTTTTTTCTCTTTCAAACTTAACTTTGATTGCACAAACAATATGGCATAGTATGAATCATTGTTTTTGGGTCTAGAAATTTTGAAAAAACTAGGTTCCAAAAAGATATCAGTATGTGGTGATTGAGAGTTAGTGATTAGGCAGGTTGAAGGGTCATATCAAACCAAAGATGTGCGAATGAGGGCGTATAGAAATTTGATCATCGAAATGCTTGAAAATTTTCAAGAATGTGCTTTTATTGTGAAAACTAGAGACCAAAATTAAATAGTTGATTCTCTAGCTGTCTCTGCAAGTTTATTTGTCATCCCTACTCATTCTAGTGATAAATATGAGGTCAGACATAGGCCAACAATCCCTGACATTATTCATTGGCAAGTTTTTGAAAATGACCAGCAAGTTCGAAATTTCCTTGAATTGAAGGAGGAGTTTGAGAACATCCAAGTGGATCAACAAAATAGGTTTGCTGAAACTAAGGTCAATCCTCAAGTCTTGAAACTGAAAAACAATCATATTCCCAAAGGCCTTATTCCCCTTGAGAAACTATTTGATGAAAATGATGTTTTCAAGTCTCCTAAAATGTAGGCTGATGTTGAGGAGGTGGAGACTTGCAATCTTCGTACAACAACAATGCCCAAAATGGTCAAACTTTCTAAGTTTCTTTCTATGGAGATGAGACAAAAGTATGTGGATATGATGAAGAAATATATTGATGCTTTTTCATAGAGCTATGCTGATATGAAAAGGTATGATCCTAGCATTATACATCATACTATTCCCATCAAAGAGAATGAAAAACCTTTCAAGAAGAAGTTGATAAGACTCATGCCTTTGATTGAGAAAGCGATTAACAAAATTTTTGATACAAAGATCATTTTTCCTATAAGGTTTTCAAAATGTCTTGCTAATCTAGTACCTGTCAGAAACAAGAGTGGTGAGATTAGAATTTGTATTGAATTTAGTAATCTGAACAAGGAATCTCTGAAGGAAAACTAACCTCTTCCCAAGATGGACAAGATTTTTCAAAATAATGTTGGCTCTCAAATAATATCCATGCTTGATGGCTTTTCAAGTTACAATAAGATATTGGTACATCCAGAAGATCCAGAGAAAACTGCTTTTACCATGCCATGGGGAACATTCATGTACGCCAATATGTCTTTTGGTTTGATGAATTTAGGGGACCTTTCAAAGGGCGATGAATATTTATTTTTCCTATGAGAAAGAAAAATAATTTGTGGTCTATTTGGATGACATAACTGTGTTTTCAAGAAAGGAGGAAGATCATTTTAAACATTTGGAGAAAATTCTGCAGAAATGCAAAAAACTTGGTATCTCTCTTAATCCCACTAAAAGATTTTTTCTCTAACTTATGGAAAGTTTCTAGGACATACTATATCAAAACATGGGATAAATATTGATACTAATAGATTCAATGCAATTCAGAAGATAGACCTGTCAAGGAATAGGAAGGAGATTCAGTCTTTTATTGCAAAGGTAAATTTTGTTAGAAGGTTTATCCCAAACTTTGTTGAGATTGTCAAGAACATTAACAAGATGTTAAAGAATGGATATGATTTTAAGTCAATTGTTGAAGCTAAGAAATCATTTGAAGGGATAAAGAAATCCCTCACTCAAACCCCAACGCTGATAAGTCTTGATTTCTTAAATGAATTTTAGGTTTTTACATTCGCTTCTGAAAATACCATTGATGGATTTTTATTGCAGAAAGGGCAGCAAGGTGGTGAGCAGTCTATTTCATTTTCTAGTAGGACTCTTGCCAACTCAAAATTGAAGTATAATATATTGGAAAATAAGACGTATTCTTTGGTCAAATCCCTTAAAGATTTCAAAATTTACATTCTACATTCTCATATTATTGCATTTGTGCCTAACACTGTGGTTAAAGATATTTTGAGACAAGTTGATACTGATGGAAAAAGAGGGAAATGGATTGCTACTTTACTGGGGTATGACATATAAATTAAGCCTACCAAGTTGGTGAAAGGGCAGGGATTATAAAAATTGACGGCACAGACAAATTTTGAATGTCTTGACATGAATTTCATTACAGAAATTTCAGAGTTGATAGAAGAAGAAGAATTGATCCCTATTGAAGTGAAATTCATCTTGTTTGAATGGTACAGAGATGAAATATTTTTCCTACATCATCATAAAGCTCCTCCTCAGTTGACTAAGTCCAAGTCAAGGTTTGTGAAGCTGAAATCATTAAGATATTGCATTTTAAACAAAAAAGTTGTATTGGAAAGATACCGGTGTAATTCTTTTGAATTGTTTGATGGATGATGAGGTTGAAAAAGTCATTGATGAGTTCCATAAGGGAGATTGTGGAGGACACCATTACTGGAAATCCATGACCAAAACGATACTCAGGCTATGGTATTATTGGCCAACCATGTTTAAGGGCGTCTACAAGAAAATCGCTGCAAGCCATGAATGCCAAGTTTTTGATGGTAATATGAAGTTGATTACTTTACCTTTGAAGCCAATATATGTTGAAGCTCCTTTCTAGCAATGGGGGTTGGACTTCATTAGTGAAATACACCCAACATCCTCAGGGCTACATCGCTAGATTTTGACAGCCACAGATTATTTCATCAAGTGGATCGAAGTAATCCCAACAAGGTAGGCTACAGACTCAGTCATCATTCAATTCTTGGAGAACAATATTTTTTCCAGGTTTGGTTGTCCTATGAATATTATTACTAATAATGCACAAGATTTTAAATCCAAAAAATTAATCAGCTTTTTTCATCAGTATCATATTACACTTGGACATTCCACAACCTATTACCCTCAAGGTAATGGCCTTGCATAATCATCCAATAAAAGCATAGTCAGGATCATCAAAAAGGTGTTGCAAGAAAACGAGAGATCATGGCATCTAAAGTTGAAGTTTTCTTTTGGGCTGATAGAGTTTGCACAAAGGGATCTATTGGTACATCTCCCTATGAATTGATATATGGAGCCGAAGCTATTTTTCCCACTTCTTTGGGAGTTCCGGTAATGAAACTGCTGCAAGGACTTGAAGAGGAGCCAAATGCTATCCAAATGAGGATAAACCAGCTTATAGATTTATAAGATAAAAGAGAAGAGGTGTATGAAAGTCATAATCAATCACAAAACAAAGTGAATAAAACCTTTTATAGAAAAAATAAAGAAGAAAATTTCAAGATCCAAGATGTAGTTCTGAAATGGGAAGCCAGAATTGAAGAAAAGGGGAAGCATGGAAAGTTTGAGAACATCTGGAAGGGGTCATTTTTTATAGCTGCATATCATGGAAACAATACTTTTCTGCTTCATGAGATGGATGGATAGCTGTGTGGAGGAGGACCTGTCAATGGCCAATTTCTAAAACACTATTCTTCCTAATTCCTTTTACTGAATTTCACTCCATTTTACATATTTCATTTGTTGTTATTATGTTTTTCTAATAAATTTGAGTTCATCATGAAGCTTGAGCTTGAGGAGAAGGCCATAAGAGTTTGAATAAGTCTTCATCAATTTCAGAAATTTTTGTTTTCCTTGAAAGAAGGAACTGGAACTACAAGTTATTTGTTATACCACAGGGGCACACCATCCCAACTGGAGCCACTATTATCACCAATAACATTCATTTTTTTTGTTACACATCTTTCGTTGTTTTGAGCTCGAAAAACCTCCAAAAAATTCAAAGTCTGAACTTTTTTCCTTTGGTTTTAAAAATTCTGAAAAAATGATAAACAAAGGAAAAATCCCCCCACAACAGCCATATCATATATAATAGCGCAATCACATTAAATTACTTTAATAGAAAAATCTACTCGCGAATGCAATATTATTAAATAATATTTTGTAGGATTCGCAGCTCTGCCACGTCACCTATTGCATATCACATAATCACAGTTCCACTCACCTTACCACATTCACTTGCCTGCTTCCAATTTGTGATTGTGATAATGTATTCACTTGTTCCTTCAGATTAACCTTTCCACCTTACCGCTTATCGCTATCATAATCTTAAAATTACTTTATTACTTGTGTTTCCTACTCCGAACCTTGATGCAATCTATTAGTAAGACCCACCTTACTACCACGTCATATCGCAATCACATATCATAAATTATTTGCTACCATGTCTTGTTGTCTGATCTGATAGTTGATGCGATAGCAGTCTCCAATTTCGATATTGTGATTACGATATATCACATCGCAAATTCCGCCACCATTAATGCATTCACTCTGCTCCACTAGTCTACAGTTGCGATTGTGATATATGAAAAAATGGTTTTCTCCTAGTCACCCCACGTCAATGTATTATTCTATTATCATTTTTCACCCCCCGCTTTCAATACCACAAACCATCTCAACCCCACTCTGAAATCCATCAGAACCACCCTCCTTTCCCACCATTTTTTCTCTCTCTTCACTTCATTCACATACTACCATGACTCTTGTTTACCCTTCTATTCTTGTGCACTCACATCCACTTTCATCTCGACATGTAGCAAAAAAACAATTAGTCCATTCAATGACTATTTAAGGTAACCGTTTAAGCTTATAATAGACCCGCACCCACCACCATCACCATCGGTATCAACAAAGCATGGGGAAGGTTGAAGGTTCAATATATTCCATATATCATCAATAGTTGGAGGTTGTATTTAGTAAAAATACATGGTTATTTACAAACCAGAAATGTTAAGAAACAAATCGGTAGAAAAAGGAGCAGCGTGTCAGTGCACTCAGCATTTTAGCTCATATTTATTTTCTTGTTTGCTCGAGGGGTCCTGACCCAGGTTCAGAGGTTAAGGTTTGCCAACAAACCCCTATACTACTGGCCCTTTCGGCAGTGACCTGCTTGCGTAGGCCAAAGTCTCACTCAAAGCAGTATGGGAGGGTGCTAGAACCAGGTTTCCACACCATGAGAGAGAGAGAGAGAGTAGGTAAGTCAAGTAGATCCATGTTCGCAACCTATCAGGTTCACACTAGAAAAATCTATTCATAGCGTTGTTAACAGTATAATCATAATACACAGATCTATTATCATGCACATATCTAGTTAATAACTCTGCATCCATGTGCATACCAATAGTTATTAGCACACATTATCATAACACATCATCAATATATTATAGTTATACCATATCACAGATAGATTCACAACATAAACAGATAACACAACAATATTTGTAGTTGTAAGAGATCCCAACAGTTTGCATCAATAGTAATACCTCAGATCGGATAACACAGAGATACTTTAACCATATCCGCATATATTAGCATCCAAAACCCAATACAATCCGACATAGCTTGCACACACAGCCAGTAGGGTCCCCACATAGTAGGACTGAGGATCTCTGCTCACACATCCAGTAGGAGTCCTTACACAAACAACCCAACAACAGATCTAAAAATTCACACTTAGCATCAGACTTAATTCTTCTCTACCTTAAGACTCAAAATGTTCATCTATTTATATCGACTTAGCTTATGCTTCCAATGGTCCGAAAACTATGGTTTGCAGACCCTTAGTCTACCCTTAACCCATTACAATGCATTCGGGGCTTTAACCCACCCCAAAACCCCTACGTTAGACTAATTAAGACCACAAATATAAAAAATTGTACAAAATTCACAGCTTTTAGGGGACCCTGTTACAACACTCCCCCAAGACAATCTTGTGACTCGTCCCGAGTCACTGCGGTGGTGGGCTCTCCACCTGTGCTTGTAGTAGCTTGATCACATTAACTAGTTCAGGAAGCACTTCTTCACTTTGCACAACAGAATTTTGAGCTATATCAACTAATTTTTGTGAATTTGGTCCCTCTGTGGCCACTATGACACTTTCCAAACTCTGGTTGAGTTGTTTTACTACGAGATCAATGTCCTGGGAGAGCTTGAGGGCTTCATCAGCCCAAGGCTTGAGACGGTCACCAATGATCTGCTTCTTCTAGCGGAGCTCATAAATTTTGTCTCGCAAGGTGTGGTTGGTACGCAGCCGGGCCAACCATTGAGTAGGGATGAGGGTAGGCATCGGAGCTTCCAGTTGTTCAAACTATTCTTCCTTCTGTCATAGTGCATAATTGATCTCACGTAGGAGAGGATCGCACTGCACTTTGGTCCATAGCTTCATTGCGGTTTCCAGTAGCTGGACACCTTGAGATATTTGTCCTGTGATCACATTAGTGGCCTCCGTAACCAGCGCGACCCACTAGGCCCTTACCTCTGGTGGTGTTTTCGGCTAAAACTTGGCTTGTAAATCCGCAATCTATTGCTCCATCTGTGTTTTAACTACCTAGATCTCCATTTTTAAACAAGGAGATGTGGAGAACCTACAATGATTCATGCGGAAATCTGGCCAGATCCAGCTGTACCTCTACACAAGCCTCGACTTGCACTCCTAATTTTGGTGGAATTATCGCGAGGGTTGAACCTGGTAGGGAACAAAGGCAGCTTTCTACTGTACTAAGTGTGGCAATGCTAGTTGCTAAGGCCATTCATACCTTAATCATACTGGATTGTAGCATGCCCGTCTTTAGCTGTAGAGCTTGGAGCTCAACCTGAAGTGTGGTGACCACAAATTTTTGCTGCTCTTCCAGAACCAGCAATTTTTATTCGACAGCCAAAGTGACTATGTCTATGATTTTCTCAAGGTCCCCTTCTGTCAGTTTAACAATTTCATCGTGTTCTGTTTGTTGAGAGCACTGCTTCTTTCGTGGCCCTTTAGCCGAGTCTCTAGTTCGCTTTGTTCTGCAAGGAAAGTCGACACCTCTTGTCTCCTTCCCTTCTGTACCCAGATTTTGCTACGACCCCTTTTGTGATGCTGCATCTGCACCCTTCCCCATAATACACGGCTGCAAACCCTTCTGGGAAGCAGCTTCTGTGCCCTTTCCTGCACTTTTTCCCAGCGATGAACCCTTCTAGGAAGTAGCTTCTACACCCTTATCTATGCTTGTGCCCTATCCTTCAGTTCCTTTGGTGACGACCAATGGGGTGACCTTCGTGGTGGTCATTCCCTCAACACTCTTCGCACCTGTCTTGAAGCCAAGCTTCCACTGAGGAGGCCATTCTACAATCAACCGGTCAATCTCTTCATCTTCAACCATGTAGGGGAGAGAAATCAATGCTGGATCCTTGCAGCTTCTGACTTGTACATTATGCATAGTTACCTAGAACATGGCGATGCTTTTATACTTATCATAGACAGTTGGTGACAGACGCGGCCAGGAGTTGATAGTTGCTGTAAGCCCACTCTGAAACAACACCCAAAAGACTTGATTGTCCTCAATGCGTTCCACAACCTTAGAGTCCCATAAGTTTGTATATCAAGCCCCCTCACACATGTCTGGGGCGAGCTTGGGGAGGACTGATTCCTCAGGTGCTTCCTAGGTGACCAAAATGATGAGCAGCAGTAGCCAAGAATAACAAAATGCATGACCCTGTTCCTAGGATTCACGAACATTTTCTAGGAACTCGTTGCAAAAGTACTGGGACCAATTAAAGCAGACCCCTTTCTTGCACCAGCCTACCAACTGAATCACATATGCAAGGATGGTGGCTACCTGGAATTTTTACATCATATTTCATGCCAACAACATGGTTCCCAACTGCATACCAGGGTCACTGATGGATTTTATTATGAAGCCTCAAGTTTTCCACTCCACATGGTAGTCTTTGCGCACCTTGTCGGTGATATTCCCCTCATACTTCTTACCAACGCACAATAGAGGGTTTGACCCCTCCATGGGGAGACTAGTAATCCGATGAATGAGTGCAGCATCGATGGGAATTCAATCTTGGATCCATAAGCATCCATCATGGACTAGGGCAAGAAACTGATGTACCATATGGTCTGTGATATTGTAGTGGCTGAAATGCAGCATCCTCAGCAGGTTTAGAAGCCAGGATCCTGCCACTCCATGGACCCAGTGCATGGGGAAAATATTTATCCCATCATCTTCCTCGACTCTTTCCAGATATAACTCAAGCGCCAAAATGGGAAAGGCCTCAAAGTTAGTGAATTCATGATCATCGAATTTTAGCTCATGAAGCCTGCCAAAGGCTTCACCAATGATGGGGACCTCTCCCGGGGTTAGTGGCATCTGCAGGTAGGTGCACAGGCCATAAACATTCTTCGGTGTGCGTCTGGAGGGCCTTTGGGGCCGAAAAAAGGGTGGCAACCAATTGATTGGTTAGGCTACCTAGGAACTTTCCTGAGAAGATAAAGGTCACATTATTGGTTTAAGTGAGCCTATTGGGGTCATCCCATGTGGTGATTTCACATTCCGAGGAGAAGTGCGGGGCTTTACCCCTGCCCATTCTATAGGTTTCCCTGACCCTTGTGCTTTTTCTTTTCCCTTCTTCTTTGCTTGAGTTGGTGTGGATATGACTTCTTAAACTTCTGATTCAACTTCCACTACTTCCTCGGGTTCCTCCTCTGTCGAGACTACTGTCTATGACGACTCAGCAGGGTTGGTGGTTGTTTGGTCAATTTAGTGTGTCCTAAATTTCTGCATTTAATTTGTCAATCCGGGAATCGTAAGCTGATGAAGTGCGGCGCACTATATGTGCAAGATAACCTATTTCTTAACTTTTTGTCGTTTTTGGTTTTCTAAGGTGAAATGGAAATTCTAAGATGAAAACAAGTTTGGTTATGTTTGTTCAAGGAAGTGATATCCCCTATAATGATTTACCAACTTGAAACTTTAAAAAGAAAATTGAAATTTACAATGACAGACTTGAAAGAAAGTAAAAGTGTACTGCTGAAATGAAAAGGTGTTGCTAATCTAATAAATCAAAACAGTAAACTAGTGAACATGAAAACCAAACTATTCTTGCTGCCAACTAAACACAAAAGAAACTATGCTTAAGGAAATTCAAAATTGCAACAAAATAAATCTAAATCAGATTACATCAATTTATCTTCTGACCCTTCATCATTAGTCCAGCTATGATTTTCGGAAGTAATCATAAACAACTTGAGTAACCGATATTTAATTTGCAGAAAGTAAACTAATACTAAACCATACACTCATGATTCAATCCCTCACCATCAGTCCAGCTGTGGCTTTCGGAGGCAACCGAAGATGTCATGTATGATTTAATATATCTAAATTTGCAGAAAAGAAACTAATACTAAACTACACATTTCATAATGCAATCCCTCACCATCAGTCCAGCTGTGGCTTTCGGAGGCAACTGAAGATGCTATGAGCAGCTTAATATATCTAAATTTGCATAAAAGAAACTAATACTAAACTACACATTTCATAATGCAATCCCTCACCATCAGTCCAGCTGTGGCTTTCGGAGGCAACTGAAGATGCTATGAGTAGATTAGTATATCTAAATTTTAACTACTGAAGCAGATAAACAAAACTGAAATGTACAAAGCAATACTGAAATTAAACAAAAGCTATGAAAAGCAAACTAGCAGCAGAACAATGTTAGTTCCATGTCATTAGTCAAAAAGCTATGAAAATGCCCAGGCTGCCTATCTAAAACCTGAAAAACATAAACACTGATCAGTGGTTAACAATCATAAAACATGAAAGACAGAAATGAAATGGAAATTATAGAAGTTTATAAATAGAAATGAAACAACTGCAAAGTATGAACATATGAATGGATTATGATACAATGATTTCTAAAGAAACGAAATGAGAAATATACACTAATACACAAAACCTTAGCTGAGCAGGGGCCCTCTACACAGCCTTGGCAACGGTCCTCAAATACGAATTAAGTTGAAAAACAAAGTTTTCTCATATTAAAAAGCAGTCATTACAGAATGGTAATGTTACGGCACAAGTGCAGCGTAATCACTACAGAGCAAACTAATCAAAAGATAACAGAGACTACATTCACTAATAACGACTAAATTTATATGCGTATGCAAACACAATATATATAACAACAAACTATAACTGTTTCCTAAAGTTCATACTAGTGGAGAGCACGTAGACCACTACGTCCACGGATATAGGAGTATGGCCGTGTTGGAAAGTAGATCTACGAAAGGTGGATGCTTGAATTCGACTCTAGAACCCTGTACAGATGTTGATTTATCCTCCGCAGGCTTAGAAATGGCCGTATGGGTCTTCATGTGACACGAAACAGAGTCCGGCCGACATGAAACTCCATGGTTGACTTCCATGTGGACGCCTTTGACCGCGGCTTCTTTGGATGAGTTTTCTTGAACCAATAGGACACGAACCATGTCCACGTCATTCCTGACCTGCCCATGTGGCTTGTTTCCCTTGTAGACACCTGTAGCATAGAGTTTCACAAAATAGCTGCGGAAAGTTGCAGCAGCTGCGGAAAGTGGCAAGATTCCGCAGCTGAATGAACAAAATATAGATCAAATAGCAAACACAAAAATATAATTAAAAACCATGTTAGATGCTCTTTTTCACATGATATTGACAATTTGGGAGGTTTAGGTGAGTGAAAAAGGTATGGAAAAATGTATGGAAAAGATGCAAATTTGGGACTCAACATACCCCCACTGTGAAGGTGTTACATGTCCTCATGCAACCAAAATTTCGATACTCTTTGTTCAGTTCATGTGCCTTGATACTTCAGCCAGCACATCCAATCCTCTTCTCTTCTTCTTTGGTACTGCCATCATTCTGGGTTTCTTCATTAAGCATCTAAATTTGATATTTACAAGTGCTCTGCTCAATTTCTGGCATTTCCTTTTCAATTTCTTATTCTTCTTTTGCCATATTCCCAAATGTAGCATAGTATTATCATGGATGATCTTGTCCAGCTTGCCTTGTTCTTTCAATGTTTCATTTTCATTTTTGATGTGCCTATTTAAAAGCTCCAGCTCAAAAATTTCATGTTTTAATGATTGGACCAAATCATCCTGCAATGTATGTGGCTGAATGGAAGAAGTACTTGGACCTGTGGCTGCCTTTTCCAAAGATTCTATATAGTCATATACCTCCTGCTGCTTGGGGTCTATTTCAGGTGTCATTTTGATTGGGCTGTCCCCAAAATGCTGTAAAGGAGAATTATGTTCAAAATCTGGCCGAGGAGGGCTTACATCAATATTTTGCTGAGAATAAGATGGAGTATGCTCATTGTCTGATTGGGAATGAAATGAACCAGGTTCACTAACTGACGGAGATGGACTATGGTCAGTTGGGGACTGTTCAGATGTCTCCTCACCCAAATCAATGAAATGAGGACCCTTAATTTGCGTTTTTCTCAATTTCCCCTTAAGCCTGCTGCTTCTCCTCACACGCTGTGGTACACTATCCTTTTGTTTTTGTTTTCCTTTCTCTGCCTTCTTGGATATAGATGACTATTTTTGAAGATAAACTAATCTTTCAGAAAGCATTTGATGATCTTCTTCTTCAGAAGAAGGAGTTTTATGTACAGCCTCAATAGCTTCTTTCCCTTTTGGTATTATTGGCTTCTTACCCTTGATTTCCTTCTTCTTCCTTTTTACCAATCTCTCTTCCCTATCAATTCTTTTCATAATAGTAGTAGGAGTGTTTTGGATTTCCTCAATTGTTCTTTTCTTCCTACTTCTTCTTGCTGTGCTAGCTGCGGGAATTTCCTGAGTAGGAGTAATTTGGGTTTCAACATTTATTCTTTTTCTTCTACTCCTTCTTATTGAACTACCTTCAGGAATTTCCTGAGGTTCCTCAAAGAAATTTCTAACTAGAAATTGTTCCCATGTATCTTTTCTTTCCTTTAACTCCTTTTCAATCAGAATTTTTATAAGTCCGTGGTGATATAGATGAGGCTCTACATCTCCTAAGTGTTTTTGAACAGTCACAGCCATTTTCTTCAAGCTATTGAATAGAAAATATGGGAGATTGAGAGTTTGGTTTTCTAGAAAATTCATTAATAGCCTGGTATGGTACATGTACATGGACCCAAAACGGCCTTCACATGTAATGAATTTCTGAACAATTAACAATAAAGTGGCCCATTCTTCCTTCAATGCATGCACAGGAATTCCTCTCTTAAAAACAGTTATATCCATACCTTGATTTCGTAGGATTGTTCTCCATGCCTCATCACTGATGCTTTTATTTTTGAACCAACGCTCTCCCTCCTGAAGAAGTTCCGTGGCTGTTTCTATTGATGCTTCATTGACCGAAAACTTGAGGTCTCCAATTTCTGCTTCCGAGCCATCAAATGACCTTGCAAATGCTTTCGTAACTTCTCTGTGATAACCTTTGAATTTCTGAATAAAACGCAACCATTTTGCTTTCTTTAATATCTCCTTTGCTTCCGGATATCCCTCTATAAACTTCGATCCTTCCGGCTCTGCCCTTAGCAATTTACCCATTTCACTTCTCTGTTTTTCACAAATTTGCCTTCGTGAGGGTTTCAAATGGAAGTAGAATGGTTGAATGCTCAGGAACGAGCACAATGGCTATGGGAATGTATCATAAAATGGGAATGAGCACTATAAACGGAATGGAGTGAGACTGTGGGTAGATATCCCGGAGTGAGAATGAGCAAAAGGAACGAAACGGAGTAAAACAGAACAGAGTGGGGTTTCGAAAACATAGCAAAGATAGGACTGAGTAGATTGATAGAATATAACACATTCAGCCGCATTTTGAATTTTGGTGGCTACGAAATAAATGTGAACACGTTTCAATCAACGGTTGTGACTTGATACGGCTTGTAAGAGTCCTTGGTCAAATCAAATACGCTTCATTATCACCGGTGGGATATTGGATCATGAGTGAAAATCGGGGTTTAATGATGAAACCGTTTGTGAATAAATGCAAGAGGATAATATGGAGATCGTGAAAGGTTACGGAACTGTCAATATAATCATTGCACGTAATGGATAGAGCTCATGGTTCAAAACTATATAAAAATGTGTTTTTCAATACTATTTGAAATAAATTTTATTCATACCTTTGGAATCTTTGCCTTTTCCTTTGGTCTTCAACTGACTAATCTCCATTGGTGTCTTGAATGCTCCATTGATCCTCTCACCTGCATTTTATTTCATAATTATGACAATAACATCTGACTGTACATTCTCTTTTGAAAACAGAGTAGTAGCTGCGGAATCTGCTTCTGGCTGCGGAAACTGGAGTCAGCTGCGGAAACAGATGTCAGCTGCGGAAACTGACACAGCTATTACTTGGAGGAATGGAAATGAACAAATGACAAATGACCAGATGGAAATGGTCATGAAAAATATTTTTATTGATGGAATGGAATGAAATGAAGTGAATGAAGTGGAATGAGATGAAATGAAATGGTATGAAGTGGAATGAAGTGGAATGAAGTGGAGTGGGTGGTGACAAAGCTTATGAAATGAAGGAGAGATTTTTTTTGGAAAATATAGAGTGTCAGGTTTCCCTGATTTTCGCCCTATATTTTCTGTATAAGACTGCCAATCAATGATTGGTTTTTAGGCTTATACCATTATTTTATTTTATTTATTTATTTATTTTTAACTGAAAAACAAAAGCTAGGCTGGTGGAGAAGAAGAATTCTTCTGTACCAGCCTGATTGCAGAACTTTCTTGAAACATTTTGACAAAATCCTCTTTTGAGAGTGGCTTATGATAAACTTTCAATCTATGGCTATTCACAATAAGAGGAGTTTGAAACTCATCAATGGTCTTGATTCTTACCGCTCCATTGCTAAAGATCTTGTCAATCTCATATGGCCCAAGCCAATGAGTCTGAAATTTTCCTCGAAAATCTTTAAACTTGGAATCAAATAACAATGCCCAATCTCCTTCTTGAAACTTCTTCTCTTTGATGTACTTGTCATGCCATTTAGCTCTTTGATATTGAACTAGACCAGTTCTTAAAATTGCTTCTTGTCTGATCTCATCTAGCTCATTCAACTGCTCCATTCTATGCTTTTGGGCTTCTGATAAGTCCATCCCCAACTGAACTGCTATCTTGAAGGTCTTGATTTGGAACTCAATGGGGAGCAAGACTTCTTTCCCATAAACAAGTTCATAGGGAGAATGTCCTGTTGTATTCCTCCATGTAGTTCTGTAGGCCCACAAGGCTTCTGGAAGCCTTTCTACCCAATCTCTTCTATGTAGATGAACAATTTTGGTGATGATACTTTCAAGAACTTTGTTTGTGGACTCCACTTGAACATTTGCTTGTGGATGGTAAGGAGTAGATCTTTTGTGCTTTATTTTGTATTCTTCCATCAACTTTTCCACCAAATTGGATGTGAATTGGCTCCCCTGATCTATCACAATTTCTCTTGGAACACCAAAGCGAGTAAAAATATCCTCATAAAGAAAATGAACAACTGAATTTTTAGTAGCAGATACTAATGCTTTAGCTTTTACCCATTTAGTAACATAATCAGTACAAACCAATATATACTTCTTTTGCTTAGATGGTGGATTAATAGGTCCAATGAAATCTAAAGCCCATTTTTCAAAGGGTTCAATGAGTACCTGTGTTTGCAATGGCATTTCATTTGAAAGGGTAGGTTTTCCTACTCTTTGGCAGCTATCACACCTTTTGACATATTGTTTTGCATCTTTGAAGAGGGAAGGCCAATAATATCCCAAAGAAAGGATTTTATAGGCCATCCTTTTGTCCGCAAAGTGTCCGCCGCACGGTTCATCATGACATGCCTTAAGAATATCAGGCATTTCATCTTCCCTGACACATCTTCTGATCACAAGATCTGGCCCTGTTTTAAACAATTCGTTAGAAATCCATGAATATTTTGAACTCTCCCGAATAATCTTTCGTTTTTCTCTTGGAAATAAATGTGAAGGTAGTTTCCCTGTAACCAAATAGTTAGCAATATCTGCATACCAAGGGGTCTTAATAGTTACTGCAAACAAATATTCATCAGGAAACTTATCTTCTACAGGAGAATCTTCTTTAGTATTCTCAATCCTAGACAAGAAATCAGCTACTGTATTCTGTTTTCCTGGTCTATCCAACACAGTAATATTGAATTCTTGCAAAAGTAAAAGCCATCTTGTCACTCTGCCATTAGTAACAGGTTTGTTCATTAAATATCTAATTGCAGAATGGTCAGTATGAATAAAAGTTTCATAGCCTTTTATGTAATGTCTAAACTTATTAATTGTATGAACAACAGCTAAAAACTCTTTTTCAGTCACAGTATAGTTCAACTCTGTGGGAGTCAAATTTTTACTGGTATAATAAATGGCATAAGGAACTAAATATTTTTGACCCAACACAGCTCCTAGAGATGTATCTGAATCATCCGTAGAAATATGAAAAGGGAGTTTCCAATTTGGTCCTCTCAAAATAGGTGCTTCAGATATTCTTGTTTTCAAAGTTTCAAAAGCTGATTGACAATCAGGATCCCATTTAAATTCACAGTCTTTTGTAAGAAATTTGAAGAGTGGAGATGTTATTTTAGTGAAGTTTTCTATAAATATTCTATAGTAACCAGTAAATCCTAGAAAACTTCTAACATCTCTTTGACAATTTGGAATAGGCAACTTGGAGATGACTTCAACTTTTGATCTATCAACCTTAATCCCATCTCCCGAAATATGATGTCCTAAAACAATCCCTTCAATAAACATCATAAAGCATTTTTCATGGCTTAATGAAAGGTTTGTTTCTTTACATCTTATAAGAACTTTTTCCAAATTTTCTAATGCCTCTTCAAATGAATTACCATAAACCGTAAAATCATCCATATAAACCTCTACACAATCATGGATTAGATCAGAAAAAATTCCTAGTACTGCTCTTTGGAATGTTGCTGGTGCATTACATAACCCAAAAGGAAGCACTCGGGAGGCAAAAGTTCCCCATGGACAAGTAAATGTGGTCTTATCTTGATCTTCAGGTGCTACCTGAATTTGATTATAGCCACTAAAACCATCCAAAAATGAAAAGTACTTTTTACCTGCTAATGTATCTAATACCTGATCAATAAAAGGCAAAGGAAAGTGATCCTTCAAAGTTGCTTTGTTCAATTCCCTGTAATCAATGCATACCCTCCATTTACCATTCTTTTTAGGCACTATAACCAAAGGAGAAACCCATCGACTATCTGAAATTGGATAAATGAAGTTTACATTGAGAAGTTTTTGGAGCTCTTCTTTCACTATCTCCCTAAGATTTGGATTCATCCTTCTTTGAGGTTGTCTGATTGGTCTACTGTTTTCCTCAATATAGATATCATGGATGCAAGTCTTAGGATCAATACCCTTCATGTCAGTATACTCCCATGCAAATGCAGTAGAATGTTTTTGCAAGATTCTGGTTAATTCTTCTTGTTGTGACTTCTCCAAATGTTTGTTGATATTCAATGTTTTTTCTGGAAAAATCTCAATAGCAGAATTACCAAATTCTTCCATAGAGTAAAGAGACATTTGTCTAGATGATAAATATTCTATGTCAGATTCCAACTGAAATTGTGTGGGGTCATATTCTGAAAATATCTCAAAATTCTCTAATGTGTTCATAATTTGACTATCCTCACTGATTTCGGAAATGGTAAAGACAGGTTCTATAATGTTCTCATCATCGACCCATTCATTGTCTCCTATTTCTGTGATTGCTCTTGCTGGAGGATACAAATTGAATTTCTTTGTCGAATTACCATTTGAAATGTACATGTCTCCAGATCTACAACTAATAAAAGCATCAACTGTGGCTAGCCAAGGTCTTCCTAAGATAATTGGATGTCCTCCTAGATTACTTTTGGGAGTCAAAATCATAAAGTCTACTGGATATTCCCAAGAATCTAAGGAGACTGAAATATCTTCTAATACACCATCTGGTTTAATAACCGATCGATCTGCAAGTTGCAATAAAGTAGGTGTAAAAAGAAGGTTAGGAAGTTTTAACTGTTCCATAGTCCGTCTACTCATAATGTTGATAGCAGCCCCTAAGTCAATCAATGTGTTTGGAATTTCTATCCCATTTATATGTGTCTTGACAATTGGACTTCCTGGATCTACATATTTCTGCATGGCAATTTTTCCCATCATAATGTCCGCAATCTTTCCTACCAGGTGGATTCTTCTTGTGTCCTTTAGCTTTCTTCCTGGTCTTTTGAAACTCAACTCCTTTATGGTTTTTGCTAGAATAGGAATTTCTCGAATGGCTTGTAGCAATGGAATCTTGATACAAACATTCTTCAATTCATCTAGAAATTCATAGTTAGGCAACAAAATTTGTTTCTCCACCCCCTTATCAATTTGTAGTCTTTCAGGAAAAGGAGGTGTAGATGAAGATGTAGGTTGCTCAACTATAGGAGTTGTGGGTGTTAACTTTTCTTTTTCTTTTTGCATGCTTGAATTTTGAAGAGATTCTTCCTCAGAACCCTTATTGACTTGAAGAGAGTCCTCCTCAGAGGTATCTTGCTCTTGAATATCTATAGAAGTTTTTTCTAAAACTCTACCAGATCTGAGTTGTACATCGTTAAGAGGAACAATCATATAGGTAGGAAATTGTTGTCCTTCTACCATATAAGTAGTTTGAGGATTCTTATTGTTAGGATTTGGCAATGGCTGAGCTGGAAGTTGATTTGTCTTCTGCTGGTATGGGAGCATGAGTTGAGGATTTGTATTTTGTTGAGAAGATTGATGTTGTGGAAATGGCAATGAAAGTTGTTGTGGATTTTGGCTTGGAAATTGTGGAGCTTGTTGATTTTGAAAAGATGGAGGATATTGATAAAATTGAGCAAATATCCCATAAGGATTTTGCATCCCTTGTACCCATGGCTGATATGAATTTTGATGTTGGGGCCAAGGTTGCTGCCAAGGATTCCAATTTGGTGGGGTTTGAAGATTCATAGGGTTATTAAACCCTTGATATTGTTGTCCCTGCCAAGGTCTCCTTGCGACAAAACAGAGAGATTCTACTGAATTTGGATCTTCTTGAAAAACAACTTTGAGTCCAGGGATTGAAGGACAATCCTTGATCTCATGATTTTCTGAGAAAATCATACATGTTTCTACAACTTTTGCATCCAAGGGACATTCCCTTAAATCATGTTTCTTCCTACATTTCGGACAAAAGATGGCTAAAGCATCTGTTTCTGCTTTCTGCTTGTTTTGGATTTTAAGGGTGTCTAGTTGTTCACTAAGGCTCCCTAAAATATTAGTTTTAAACTCATCAAGCATGTTACCAATCTCTGCCCTACTTACTGATCCAGTTGCAGATTTGTTAGCCCTAATAAGAGAAGAATCCCTAGGCCCTTTTCCTGTTTTAGATTTTCCCCTTGAGAGATGGATACATAGTTCTGTTATATCACGAAATGGAAGTTGAGAAATGTCTCCTTTCCCCATCATGTTTAAAATGTCTATCCATTCATATCTAATGGCTTTTAATAGGAGGGCTTTCAAGGTTTCATTATCTAAGTTTCTCATCTTTGCTCTTTTCAAGTTGTATTGAAATCTTTCAATTAAATCTTCCAAATTTTCATCTTCTTTTTGCATCATTTTGAATACCTCATCCTTGTGATTGGTGGGCATACAATAGTCCAAATATCTATCCAAAAATGTTTGTTTCATATCATTCCAAGTCCTAATAGATTGAGTGGCTAATCCCATGAACCATTTCAAAGCAGATCCCTTCAATGTTGAAGGAAACAGTTTGAGTTTTTGAGAATCTTCCATATAGTCATAAGTTCGACACACAACTTCAAACTCAAACAGAAATGTTTCAGGATCCTCACTTCGCAATCCATAAAAGTTAGGGAGAACAGATGGTGAGATATTTTTCATTGTTGCATGAGTTTCCTCATCAACTATAGGGAATCCCAACAAATCCCTATTTCTATCATTATTTCCTTCACCATTGTTATCTCCATTGTTTCCTCCTCTTCTACCTCCACCTCTGTTTATTACTTCCTCTGCCATGATAGTTTCTTTAGAGTCCTTATAGTTTTCTAGTTCTTCTACCAAGGAAGGATGAGAGAAAGTCTCTTTGTTTTCTAAGTGGGTTTTAGTAGGTGGTATAGGAGAATCCTCTAATTCAGCTGTTCCTTGACTTCCAAAAATCTTAAGGCTAGGGGTAGATGGTGGTGAATCTGGTCTATGCTTTGAAGAAGATGGAGTTGTGAAAATCGAACTCTTGGCTTTAGCTATAAACCTTCCCCTAGAATCTCTTGCTCTATGCATGTCATTTTTTTTTTATTTTTTTATTTTTAAAAGTTGGGCTAATAATTATCTTTCTGATCTTCCAGATCACACTAGGTGCAAGAAGAGAGCATACTTAAGAAATTACTAAACCAATAACTCTCTTTTCTGATCCTCCAGATCACACTAGGTGCAAGAGGAGAGCATACTTTAAGAAGTTATCAAGTTTTCCCTTCTTTTATGATTTTATGTTTTTTTTTTTTTAAGAAATTGGCTACCTAGTTACACTTCCCCGGCAACGGCGCCAAAATGTTTGGTCAATTTAGTGTGTCCTAAATTTCTACATTTAATTTGTCAATCTGGGAATCGTAAGCTGATGAAGTGCGGCGCACTATATGTGCAAGATAACCTATTTCTTAACTTTTTGTCGTTTTTGGTTTTTTTAAGGTGAAATGGAAATTCTAAGATGAAAACAAGTTTGGTTATGTTTGTTCAAGGAAGTGATATCCCCTATAATGATTTACCAACTTGAAACTTTAAAAAGAAAATTGAAATTTACAATGACAAGACTTGAAAGAAAATGGAAATGTACTGCTGAAATGAAAAGGTGCTGCTAATCTAATAAATCAAAACAGTAAACTAGTGAGCATGAAAACCAAACTATTCTTGCTGCTGACTAAACACAAAAGAAACTATGCTTAAGGAAATTCAAAATTGCAACAAAATAAATCTAAATCAGATTACATCAATTTATCTTCCGATCCTTCATCATTAGTCCAGCTATGATTTTCGGAAGTAATCATAAACAACTTGAGTAACTGATATCTAACTTGCAGAAAGTAAACTAATATCAAACCATACATTCATGATTCAATCCCTCACCATCAGTCCAGCTGTGGCTTTCGGAGGCAACTGAAGATGTCATGCATGATTTAATATATCTAAATTTACAGAAAAGAAACTAATACTAAACTACACATTTCATAATGCAATCCCTCACCATCAGTCCAGTTGTGGCTTTCGGAGGCAACTGAAGATGCTATGAGCAGATTAGTATATCTAAATTTGCAGAAAAGAAACTAATACTAAACTACACATTTCATAATGCAATCCCTCACCATCAGTCCAGCTGTGGCTTTCGGAGGCAACTGAAGATGCTATGAGAAGATTAGTATATCTAAATTTTAACTACTGAAGCAGATAAACAAAACTGAAATGTACAAAGCAATACTGAAATTAAACAAAAGCTATGAAAAGCAAACTAGCAGCAGAACAATGTTAGTCCCATGTCATTAGTCAAAAAGCTATGAAAATGCCCAAGCTGCCTATCTAAAACCTGAAAAACATAAACACTGATCAGTGGTTAACAATCATAAAACATGAAAAACAGAAATGAAATGGAAATTATAGAAGTTTATAAACAGAAATGAAACATCTGCAAAGTATGAACATATGAATGGATTATGATACAATGATTTCTAAAGAAACGAAATGAGAAATATACACTAATACACAAAACCTTAGCTGAGCAGGGGCCCTCTACACAGCCTTGGCAACGGTCCTCAATTACGAATTAAGTTGGAAAACAGAGTCTTCTCATATTAAAAAGCAGTTCATTACAGAATGGTAATGTTACGGCACAAGTGCAGCGTAATCACTACAGAGCAGACTAATTAAAAATAACAGAGACTATATTCACTGACAACAACTAACTTCATATGCGTATGCAAACGCAATATATATAACAAAAGAAATATAACTGTTTCATGCTGGTGGTGAGCATGTAGACCACTACGTCCACGGATATAGGAGCATGGCCGTGTTGGAAAGTAGATCTACGAGAGGTGGATGCTTGAATTTGACTCTAGAACCCTGTACAGATGTTGATTTAACCTCCGCAGGCTTAGAAACGGCCGTATAGATCTTTATGTGACACGAAACAGAGTCCGGCCGACATGAAACTCCATGGTTGACTTCCATGTGGACGCCTTTGACCGCGGCTTCTTTGGATGAGTTTGCTTGAACTAATAGGACACGAACCATGTCCACGTCATTCCTGACCTGCCCATGTGGCTCGTTTCCCTTGTAGACACCTGTAGCATAGAGTTTCACAAAATAGCTGCGGAAAGTTGCAGCAGCTGCGGAAAGTGGCAAGATTCCACAGCTGAATGAACAAAATCTAGATCAAATAGCAAACACAAAAATATAATTAAAAACCATGTTAGATGCTCTTTTGCACATGATATTGACAATTTGGGAGGTTTAGGTGAGTGAAAAAGGTATGGAAAAATGTATGGAAAAGATGCAAATTTGGGACTCAATAGTGGCCATCATTCTGGTGCAGAAAATGAACCCCGGGTTGCTACTGTCAGAGGGTCTAGGCTACTCAGACATGAAATGGTCACAATAAGCATAGAAACTGTTACATCAGAAACTTGTCAAGGAAAAACACACAAAGTAAAAGTTATTCAAGCAATACAAAATCCTTGTCTGATCTATCCTTCTCCTTTTATAGCCTTTACAATCAACAAATGGTTGGGTAAACCTTACTTGGAACTTACCATCAACTAAACGATAAAAAATCTTCGGAAATTCCCTCATTAAATATTGGCCGCCCGCGCCTTTCAACGGTAACTTTTTCTTTTTACCCGATTTTACTATTCCAATGGCTCCCTCCATATGGACCTCTTGTGCACCCAACATATGTCTGTGTAGCCAGTGCACCTGCTGCATTCTGAGCATACACCTTCGCCTTCAGTGCACCCCTCTGGGCTTCTAATTCTATGGCCCCCTCCTGCGTGGACAATGGTAACTGTCATGCTTTCCTCACTTGGTGGGTATGTTCTACTTCATACAGCTACTCTGAAAATATAGTCATTTGATCCGATACGGTTTGAGCCAGCTGCCATTTATATAGTTGTGTAGCATATCGCCGCACAGAGTGGCTAGCCGAACAACTCCACCATCCGTGGTTTCTTTAACTGTATAGGGCCCGAGCTAGCGCTGTCAAAACTTCCCTGGGTGTTTCGCAAAATGGATATCATATAGCAGGACTAATTCACCCTACACAAAGGTCTTTTGATGAATATGTTGATCATGTCATGCCGTATCCTATGCCTTCTGAACCTGCTGATGGAAATTAGCAATGAAACGGTCTTCCTCTAAAACCACAAGCTGCGCTAAATGCTCCTCCATGAGATTAGGCTCCACCATATTTGTAAAAGCTGCGATGCACAGGCTAGGAACAATATATTCCATGGGCATAATAGCCTCCTTGCCATAGACCATTGTAAATGGTGTTTTCCTTGTTAACTTCTTACAGGTCGTTTTTTAGGCCCAAAGAATAGACGGGATGAGCACATCCCAGTCGCTATGATCGGCGTTACAGACTTTAGTCAGTGCATGCTCCAAGACTTTATTAAAAGCTTTGACCACTCCATTTTCCTAAGGATGATATGGAGTGCTTTTTGCATGATGGATCTGAAATTATTGCATCAAGGCCTGTATTGTTTCATTAAAAAAGTGCATACCTCTATCGCTCGTCAAGATATTTAGGCATCCAAATATAGTCAAAATATACTCAAATATGAAGTGTGCAGCAGTATCTGTAGTGAAATCCTTCACCACTTGTGCTTTGACCCACCTGGTTACATAATTAGTTGCAGTTATAATGTAACACATATCTTCTTTTAGCGTTTGATTGGTGGTCTCTAAAATCAATATTGTTGTCGAATGTATGGGTATTTGTGGTTGAAGGGGCATTTCATCTCGTGATGACATAACAGTTAATTTAGTACTCGAATTGTTTCCTTTAATCCCATGAAGTCGTATAAAGGGGGTAGGCCACCATAATCCAACTCTCAAGATCTTTTGCACCATTGCTTTCCCTGCATAGTGACGTCCTGCTACTTCGTTGTGGGCTTCTGCCAAGATAGCATGTCTTCCATGCTCCAAAATGTACCTTCGCAGCACTTCATCAGCTACCAACTTATATAAATGACTTGCGATGATGGTAAAATCTGCAGCATGGGTTACCAACTCTTTCTTCTATTGTACTGAATACTCTACAAGTGCCATGCCTGTAGTCAGGAACTGGATGATGTGGAGAAATGTGCATCAACGACCTTAATAGAAAATAGCTCCGCATCAGGAAATCCTTCTTCCAGGTTGGTAAATTCCTCGCCATTCTCAATTCAAGACAAGTGGTATGGCCCAACATTCAACTTCCCTGGCTTGAAAATGATCTCAAAGTTGTATTCCTAGAATAGCAGTAGCCATCGGCAAATTTCCCCCTAACACAGGCTTTTTCACTAGATACTTCAAAGACGAATCGTCTGTAAAAATTTTGAAGTGTCCTCCTAAAAGATAGTGGTGATACTTCTATAATGCATAGACCATATCTAAGCCCTCCCGTTCCATGGTAGAGTAGTTGCGCTCTGCACCAGAGAGTTTCCTACTAGCAAATGCAACCGTGTGATCGGCGATTCTTGATGCATCAACGTGAACATGGAATTCCTTCGCCTAATTAGGAAATATGAGAATAGGCGTAAATACCATCTTTTCTTTGAGTAGCTCGAAGCTTTTCTGGCATTCGTCATCCCAAAAAAATGAAACATCCTTCTTAAGAATTTTTTCCATCGGTGCTATGATCAGCGAGTATCCTTGAATAAAATTCATGTAGTAGCCTGTATATCCGAGGATCGAACACAGTTGTTTCTCAATTGTAGGTACTACTAGATTTATGATAACTGTGACTTTCGCAGGGTCAACCATCAACCCCTGTTGGCAAACTATATGCTCGAGCAAGATTCCGAAGGGTACACAAGAATATGAACTTCTTGATATTCAACGAAAGCTGGTGTTTTCTATATGCATCCAACATCATGCGTAGGTTCGAGACATGCTTCTTAACCAAGACAAAGACAACCCAGTCACCAAAGTACACCTCCAAAAACTTCTGGATGAACTCTTTGAACACTGTGACCACCACTCGCGAAAAGATGGCATGGGCGTTCTTGAGCCCAAAAGGCATGACAGTATATTGAAAGGATCCCCATTCAGTAGCAAACATGGTTTTGTTGTGATCTTCAGGTGTGATTCTGATTTGATGGGAGCCCGAGAATCCATCTGTAAAGGAGTACGCTTCCTGCCCTCCCACACTGTTGAGGATTTCATCTGAGAACGATGTGGGAAATGGATCGTGTACACAGGCATCATTCAATTTGCGTAAGTCCACACAGATCCTTATTTCTCCCTTCATATTTTTATCCTAAACCACCATCGGGCTTACCCAATCTGATTTTTTGACCGGTTCGATGATACCTGTGGTGAGAATTTTATTGATTTATTCCTTAACCTTTTACTTATACTTAGGATTCAGTCGATAAGGGCACTGCTTCACAGGGCGCACGTCTAGTTTCAACATGATGAGCATGACCCCTAGGTCCTCTATGATCCCCTTAAGCTCTGAAAACATTCTCGGGAATAAGTTTTGATATTCGGTGAGCAGTTATGAAACTTTTCCTATTGTATCATCATCCTAGTAATTGCCAATTTTATCCAACTTAGGTTTTTCTTCTATGCCAATGTTGACTTCTCGTAGCTTCAAAGGCTTCATAACATCGATATTTCGTAGTGGGGTTTCAGCAACTGTGCACTCCCCTTCTGATTTTGGGATGGAGACACTGCGCGGATCTTCATGGTGTTCTTCTATTGCTATATTGCGGCAATTGACAATATCACGCATCTGCGTTTCCCATGTTGGTTCCCAAAATGTTGCGTAAGGGTGCAATTCATTAAATACGAAGGTATCTATATCCTGTAGAGCTTTGTCAAGTGCCTTCGTTCCCCTTATTAACCCAAATTTTCCTATAAATTCGTCCTTTAATTTTTCCCAGTGGCAGGTGCGCTGATGTAGCTCTGCATCTAAGTACCATGTGGTGGGAATTGGTCGGAAGGCATGAATAAATAGGTGAACCCATTCTTCTGTAGTTCGGTCACACCATTTCTCCATCCAAGAGAAAAAATGTTCGTGCGGGTCCCCTGGCCCAAGGAATGTCTTTACGTGCAAGTGAACTAGAGGTTAAAATCGTAGGATCATCATATCCCGACATTCTTCCCAGTCCTGGAATGCCCCCTTATGTGTGTCCCACCAACTCATAGGTCTTGTGCGCATAACTAAATTAAGGGCCCATAGCCTTCGCTCTCTTGGAACCTCAGCTTCAAATATTTGCAAAAGCTCCTTAATACTACTAGAACCATCAAAGTAGGGCAGTTCTCTTACCTCTAAGGAGATGCATCGGAAGTCTCTTGTGATCCGAAGACATCGCAGCGCAGATACATCATGTAACCATTTTTTCCAGTTTTCTATCTCCCCATCAGAGTCAGAGAAACATTCATTGTCCTTTTCCTAGCAAAGTATACCATCTACTATAGGGTTAATCCAATCTTTGTCCCACGCAATTAACTTATATATGTGATCCACATTCTCTTCTTTGCGCACTAGCTCCGTATACCGTTCTCCTTCTGCAGTTTCCAATGGTACTATCACCTACATACCATCATTTTCAAACACCATTCTTATCTTCTTCAAATTGTTAATACCTCTTATATCTGACACAATCCAACCCTAAGAGTGTAGGATAGGGGTATGCATCTTCTACAATCTGGATGACCTCAAAGTTAGCCTGGACTTTAACTCTGCGATATCTACCACGATTTTTGACAATCTCCCCAATGGTATGATCTTCTGTTGATTTTCCATGCACAAATGGATAGTGGACCATTCCAGCTTGGGTTCTCCCATTTGCTTCCAAGTTTACTTGGGCAATATGTTCACATCTTATCCTAGGTCCAAAATAACTTGATCCATTTTATAATCACCAATTTGCGTTGTTAGCCGCATTTCCCTACCAGTGCGTTTCTTATGCTTGTACAGTTTATGCACATCCTTAACTTCCAGGGGTGGATTAGTCCATTCCACACAGCTTGGAGGTTTTCTATGGTTCGTTGGTTGTGCAACAGCTTCATACATGCCTACAAAAATGGTTTGACCTCATCATATGCTTTGAGGTTTGCGGAGGCTTAAGCAGTAGATGCTTCGATCTTAGCAAAGTATTGGCAAGCTGCAACAAAGGTTTCCTTTTCCTTTTGGAGGTCCAACCCTTATTGTTTGATGGTTTCTTTCCAGATAAGAGGCTCAGCCGCAACTTTCTGCTCAACTCCGCCAGTGGCCAAGCCGCTGCGTGTTATGACATTAATGCTTGGTCCTTCATCTCATGGTTCTTCCTTAACCCTTTGTATGTTCTGCGTAGGTGTCTGCTACTTTTCCTACATTTTTGCTATCATAATTAGACATTCTTCAATCACATGGTCCATAATCCTGCATTATCTATAGGATTGTCTTGCAGGGTTTGGGCAATCCCTCGCAAAGTGCCTTACCTCTCAGCAGTTATAGCAAATCAATTGTCCTCTTCCCCTACCTGCGCTTCCACCTCGGCCCCCTCCCCTTCCCCTAGTTGGAGAGCCACCTATGCTTGAGGGGGATCTCGATGAAGAAGGGTCTGATTGTACCCTATATAGGTTTCCCTGTTCTATCATTAGATAATAAGTTAGGTAGTTCTTCTCATCATGTCCTACTGATCGAAAAAACCTGCACCATTTTTTCTTCAGTTCTGTGACATACGTACCTAGATAGGGGCAATGGTTATTATCATGTAGGCTGGCCACACGACAATCATCACACCACAACACTAATCCACTTGGTCCCAGGTGCAATCGACTAGGCCCCCTACGTGGGTGATACGCCAACGATGGTGTGATACTTGAGCCTTCATATACCCTACCTCAGAATACTATAATATCCCCAGGCTAGCTTCCTTCCCTCGTTCCTTTCGCAGATTCTGAATCTCCATGTGCATCACCCCCAACTGCTCTTGGATTTTCTGTACTCCCAACTTGGTATCATCCCTTGGTGTAGCTTCCAACTTCATAGCAATTTCCAAGGATTTTTCCTACGATTCAATGGCTTGGTGACCCATAGGTATGCGCAGGTGAGGTAGTAACATAGCAATGAACCATTCCTTGTGTTGTCTGTCATCATACATAAATTCCCCTTCTATGATTACCCTTCTTTAGCCGTTGTTCGACTTCCCATACAGACTCAAAGGGTCCCAACTTGAAATATTTTAGATCATTCACTATCTGAGAGTAGGATTTAGGCTTCCGAAACTATTGTTTTAGGGAATTCTTAACCTCTTGAATGGTCACATTCACATGCTGAGCTACGTATCCCATATACCATTCCCGGACTCTTCCTTCAAAGGCAAGGGACAACTACACCCTTTTCATAGCATCGTTGGGCACATTCTGCGCAGTCCATATCGACTCTGCGACAAACTAGAATCGATCCATATCTTCATCCCCTATGCCCTTAAAGGTAGGTAGCTTCATGTGTGAGGCCATCTCATTTTCTGGCAGTGGAGGAATGGGTGATTTATTACCCCTATGCTGATTTGAAGGTGGTGTAGTTGGAGGGCTCTGCGTAGCCAGATCCCTTATCTGGTTGTAGACAGATCTATCTCCTTCCTGATTAGTTCTATAGTATTTACCAATTAATCTTGTACCCTCGCTCTGATCGGAGCTCATTCACTTTGTATGGCTGCACATAATGCTTTTTTCGCATAATAATATCTTAATCAGTAATGGAAAGGTTTTCAGGAACTTACCCCGGAAACCCTTAAAGAACCCAAGTTCCACCTCTGGATAGGACACAAATTGATTGATTGAAAATTCCGTAAAAAATCCTCCCAACACACTATCCACCTAGTGATCTACCGTACGAGTGATGGTATTATCAGTCCTTTCTAACCACTGAATCAACTCGGGAGTCCACTGCATGACTCGTTCATCCTTCCAACACATCTGGAAATCTACAAGCCTTACGAGCCACTCCAAAAGCTCCGTTGCAAATTTCACAAAGAATATTTCGTAGACTTCTATAAAAATGTACTTATTCTTCCACTTCTCTGCTGTCAAATTTGCGCTGCGATTTTCTTTTACCGCAAATTCTTGAACATGTTTTTCAAACCACTCTTCATTTTCTTTCTTCTCAGGTCTCCAATGTTCTCTTGACATTACCCGATCCCTCTCTCTAAATTCTCCCAGTCCCAGCAATGGAACCATTTGTTGGCTCGAGGGGTCCTGACCCAGGTTTGGGGGTTAAGTTTTTCCAACAAACCCCTATACTACTGGACCTTTCGGTAGTGACTTTGTTAGGTCCCTATATTACTAGTATAGTCCCTTATTGTTGTTAGTGTAACTCCCTTATTGTTATTATTGTACCCTTGTAACCCCCATTTTATTATTATTGTGCCCTTAAATTATTATTGTTAGGTCGGCTAGGATTACATTGTGGCCCACTAGAATTACATTATGGCCCCATGGACTCCTATATATAGAAAGGAGGTTTTGTAAATTGTATCATCCAAGAATTGTTCATTCATGTAATGTATTGGAGGTTTCCCCCTCGAAGTGGCTTATTTATAAGGCGTTGATATCTCTTTTCTTCTATTTTTGGAGCTGGTTACACAACATTTGGTATCAAAGCTTTGGATTCTAGGGTTTCGCTGCTCCAAAAAGGTCATCGTGGCATTTTTGCTATAACTTTTTTTCTACGAAGTTTCAGAAGCTGAAATTTTTAGGGAGCGAAGCTGAAATCATGAGAAATATTGTCTAAATATTTCAGATCTTGGTTCGCAATATTTTAGGAGATATGATTTGTGGAAGTTAGGTCTTTTTTCAGACTCCTAAACAGGTCATCGTGGAATTTGCGCTATAAATTTTTTTCTACGAAGGTTTAGAATCTGAAATTCGTATGGTGTGAAGCTGAAATATTGAGGAAATTCTTCAAAACTTTCAGAGCTTGGTTCACAACATTTTTGGAGATATGATCTGTGGAAGGTAGTGATTTTTCAAGATCCTGAATTTCATCTCAAAGAGGTGATCGTGGGAAAATTTCAATAACTCTCTCTCTGGGAATCGGATTGGAGTGCCGTAAAAATTGGTCACAAGTACACAGAATTTAGTTTCTTGGCTATTATTTTCAGAGACAAAGGACAAAACAGTGACACGTGGAAATTCGTACAAGTTCGCTCTACTGAACCAGTCCATAATTAGGTCATTGTGGGAGATTGGACACAACTTTGTTTTGGAGAATCCAAATCAGGTCAGACCTATGGGATTCGAAAGATAATTCAGAGGGCTACTTTGGTACCAAAATTCAGATATTTAAGTGTTGCAATCACAGAGATAATTTAATTTCAATATCGAGCTCCTCAAAAGCAAGAAAAAGGTGTGTATTTTTTTTCCGAATTGCATAAATCTTGTTTGAAGAATCAATTTGAATTGATTACAAGGGCATATTGTAGAATAGATATCAATATTGGGTTATAAAATATGCCCTGTAAAAATAATTCAACACCCATTAAGCCTTCAGAAGGGTCTACTATAACTCATGAAGATGAAGAATTGCAACATGATCTATCAAAATTACAAGAGCAAGTGCAACAAATTTCACTCTCGCAAAGAGAAAAAAAAAATGAAATGGAAGTTTTGAAGAATGGAATGGAAGCTAAGATGGATGAAATGAAAGACAACATGGAAAAAAACATGAAAAACATGAAGAATGATCTAAAAGCAGACATCGAAGGTTTGACCAAGTTGATACAAGAAATGTTTCCTAATGGTGAAAAGATAGTAGAAGAACCTCATGATGAGAACAAAATAAATGTTAATCGTGATTTCATAAACTCTAATGTTGGCGGGAAGAACCACCATATTCCAAAATGGATATGAGGAAGTTTGATGGAAAGGATCCTGTAACATGGATACTACAGATGGAGCAATATTTTGATCTCCATAATGTGCAAAACACACAAAAGGTACGCATTGCAACTTTACATTTAGAACAAAATACATTTGTATGGTATCGATGGCTTTTCTCCCGTAAAAATTTTTTCACTTGGTCAATTTTTACGGAGGAAATGATAGCACATTATGAGGATACAAAGAGCAACACCTTCTTTAGCCAATTGATAAATCTCAAACAAAAGGGTTTAGTGGGGCAGCACATTGAGGACTTCCAAAAATTGAATATATGGGTAACTGATATTCCAGAGGAACACAGGATTGATCTCTTCATAGGCACTTTAAAGGATAACATTCAACATGAAGTTCGCGTTCTGGAACCTGATTCATTGGAGAAGGCATTCAGGTTGGCAAGAAAAGTTGAATGTAAAAATATGGCGACAAGGAAGCCTACCACTCAATTCTATAAAGAAGGAAGTGTTGCTACGCCTAGATTTCCACAACCTACAAGGTTGACACCACAACAATTGGAAGAAAAAAGAGCAAAAGGGCTTTGCTACAGTTGTGATAGAAAGTACACTAAAGGTCATAAGTGTGCTGAGAAGAAATTATTTTACATAGATTGTGAAGAGGAAGAAGAAAATGAACAAGAAGAGGATATACATCAGGAACCAGCCCTAGAAGAGGAAGAAATGAATCCGACCATATCGTGTAATGCACTGGCAGGAATTACCACTCCTCAAACTCTCAAGATACAAGGACAAATCAAGAAGAAAAAGGCAATAGTGTTGATTGATTCAGGTAGCACCCATAATTTTATTCATTGTAAGGTAGCCAAGGAATTAAATTGTTTCCTATACCCAGCACCAGAATGTCAAGTGGTGGTTGCAAATGGAGGAACTATAAATTGCTCTGGAAAATGCCATAACATCAAGCTAACCATGGGGGAATATGTGTTGACTAGTCCAATGCTTTCCATTTCTATGGGAGGTGCTGATGTTGTACTAGGAGTACAATGGTTACAATCTTTGGGGACAGTAGCTTTTAATTTTCAAGAACTTTTCTTGAAATTTTTTTCAGAAGGAAAGGAAGTCGAATTACGGGGTATTGAAGGGAAGCCGAGAAGGATAATAAGCTCTAATGTCATGACAAAGATTCTAAAGAAAGAACAACGAGGCGTAATTGCACAATTATGCTCACTAGAAGTTCCGACATCAAAATCATCTATTTCTGCAGATCTCCAACAAGTCTTGGACAATCATTCCAAGGTGTTTGAAACTCCCAAAAGACTCCCACCTATTCATGATCATGATCATGCTATTCATTCGATTCCAGGAAGTGTTCCTCCAAACATCAGGCCTTATAGATATCCTTACTTCCAAAAGAGCGAAATTGAACGTATGATTGCAGAAATGTTAGAGGCGGGTATAATTCAACCTAGTCAAAGTTCTTTCTCTGCTCCTGTAGTATTGGTACACAAGAAGGATGGATCATGGCGAATGTGTCCGTATTATAGGGAGCTCAATAAGCTCATCATTAAAGAAAAATTTCCCATTCCTGTGATTGATGAATTACATGGAGAAATTTATTTTACCAAGTTGGATCTTCGTTCAGGATATCATCAAATTAGAATGAAGACTGAAGATATTCCTAAAATAGCATTTCGAACTCATGAGGGTCATTATGAATTTTTGGTCATGCCTTTTGGCCTTACCAATGCACCTTCTACATTTCAAGGGTTGATGAATTCCATTTTCAAACCCTTCCTTAGAAAATTTGTGCTAGTATTTTTTGATGATATACTAATCTACAACAGGTCTTGGAAGGAACATGTTGAACATGTTGACAGGGTGCTCAAACTATTGCAGGAGAAACAATTATATGCAAAAAAATCCAAATGTTTCTTTGGAGTACAAGAGGTGGAATATCTGGGTCATATTGGATCTCACGAGGGTGTTAAAGTAGACCCTAACAAAATTAAAGCCATTAAGGAATGGAAAGTCCCCACAACCATAAAGCAGTTGCGAGGATTTCTCGGGTTAACAGGGTATTATCGCAAGTTTGTTAAGAATTATGGTAGAATAGCAGCACCTCTAACAACATTATTGAAGAAAGATGCATTTTCATGGACTCCTGAAGCAACTAAGGCCTTTGAACGTCTTAAAGAGGCAATGTGCCTAGCACCGGTCTTAGCTACGCCAGACTTCACAAAAACCTTTATTGTGGAATGTGATGCCTCGTGAAATGGAATTGGTGTGGTTTTAATGCAGGAAGGAAGACCCATTGCTTTTGAAAGTCATCCAATCAAAGGAAAGTATTGACAGAAACCTATTTATGAGAAGGAAATGTTAGCAATACTGCATGCACTAAGGAAATGGAAAACTTACCTAATGAGAAGACACTTCAAGGTAAAAACTGATCATGATAGTCTTAAGCACTTTTTGGAGCAAAGATTATCGTCAGAAGAGCAGAAAAAAGGGGTTAAGTGGTTACCTCTTGCTGAATGGTGGTATAACACTTCCTTCCATACTGCAGCAAAAATGACCCCATTTATGGCACTTTATGGATATCATCCACCATCCATCACATCATCTTTAAGGGAAAATTCGAAGGTTCAAGCAGTGGAAGATCACATCGAGCATCAGCAAGAAGTTCTCCAACTCTTAAAGGATAACCCGAATTTGGCACAAAATCGAATGAAACAACAGGCAGATCAACATCGTAGCGAGAGAAGTTTTGATGTAGGAGATTGGGTATTTTTACGGCTACAACCATACAAACAAATGTCCCTCAAGCAAGCAAAGAAGGATAATAAATTATCGCCAAAGTACTATGGTCCTTACAAGGTGTTGCAAAAGATTGGTACTATGGCATACAAATTGGAGCTTCCTGATTCTTCACGAGTACATCCAATTTTCCATGTTTCATGCTTAAAGAAGGTTATCGGTGAAAATCTTCCAGTTCAAACAATATTACCAGAACTTGATGAGGAAGGAAAAATCATATTGGAACCTGAAGCGGTCACGGAAACAAGAACTCGACAACTACGGAATCGATCAATTTCAGAGTATCTCATCAAGTGGAAGAACTTACCCACCGAAGATTCTACATGGGAGGATGAGAATTTTATACAGAAGCACCCAGAGCTACTCAAGCGTTGAGGACAACACTTTTTTGAAGGAGAGGGGCATGTTAGGTCCCTATATTACTAGTATAGTCCCTTATTGTTGTTAGTGTAACCCCTTATTGTTATTATTGTACCCTTGTAACCCCCATTTTATTATTATTGTGCCCTTAAATTATTATTGTTAGGTCGGCTAGGATTACATTGTGGCCCACTAGGATTACATTATGGCCCCATGGACTTCTATATATAGAAATGAGGTTTTGTAAATTGGATCATCCAAGAATTGTTCATTTATGTAATGTATTGGAGGTTTCCCCCTCGAAGTGGATTATTTCTAAGGCGTTGATATCTCTTTTATTTTATTTTTGGAGCTAGTTACACAACAGACTTGCTTTCACAGGCCAAAGTCTCACTCGAAGTAGTATGGGAGGGTGCTGGAACTAGGTTTCTGCACCCTCAGAGAGAGAGAGAGTAGGTAAGTCAAGTAGATCCACGTTCGCAACCTATCAGGTTCGCACTAGACATATCTATTCGTAGGGTTTTTAATAGTATAATCGCAATACACAGAGCTATTATCATGCACAGATCTAGTTAGTAACTCCGCATCCATGTGCATATCAGAAGTTATAAACACACATTATCATAACACATCATCAACATATTACAGTTATACCATATCATAGATAGATTCACAGCATAAACGGATAACACAATAGTATTTATAGTTTTAATAGATCCCAGTAGTTCACATCAATAGTAATACCTCATATCAGATAACACAGAGATACTTTAACCATATCCGCATATATTAGCATCCAAAACCCAATACAATCTGACACAGCCTATGCACATAGCCAGCAGGGTCTGCACATAGTGGGACTGAGGATCTCCACGCACATAGCCAACAGGAGTCCTTACCAAAACGACCCAACAACCGATCTAACAATTCACACTTAGCATCAAACTTAATTCTTCTCTACCTTAAGACTCAAAATTTTCATCTATTTATATCGACTTAGCCTATGCTTCCAATGGTCCAAAAACCGTGGTTTGCGAACCCTTAGTCTACCCTTAACCCATCACAATGCATTCGGGGCTTTCACCAACCCTAAAACCCCTGCATTAGACTAAATAAGACCAAAAATATACAAAATTGTACAAAATTAGCAGCTTTTAGGGGACCCTGTTCCAACATCTCTTCTTTCTTCTACACCTCTTATTTCAGTTGGATTTCGATGGGATGAGGTTTTAATGCATTATGACACATATGTAATGTTAGGAGTAATGTTTCCTTATTTTTAGAAAAGGTGGAGTTAGTGCCTCTCTTCCTATATATACCATTTGTAAATACCATTTCAGGGTTGGAGAATGTTATTTGACACTACCACTATTGTAAATTTTCGATAATCAGTAATATACAGTGACTGTGTTTTATTCTTCACCTGAGATTATTTTAGTGTTTCAATGAGCTTATGTCTTGTGTATATTAGTATGTTGCTTTCAATAGCTTGATGTTTAATTACTCAGAACTCATGTTTGTCATGCTCTGAATTCATTTAAATATTAAGCCTCTGAATATTTCTATGTCTCTTGTCTTTTCATTGAAACATTACATGCCTCAGCTTCCACAAAGAGATCCATTGTCATTGAATTTCCTCACATTGAATCCATAATCCCAATGGTAGTAAACCCTGTTGGCCACCTGTAAATTTTGGTCTATCAAAAGGTGGCCAAAACATGTTTTCAGCCTTCAAGAAACACTTTCTTGGCCAAAATGTTATCTCTTGAAGCCTGTAGACGACCTCATGCTCATGTCTCAAGGTTTTCATTATTATTTCTAAGAAACTCAAAATTCTGCTGAAAATTCCATGAGAAGACTGCTGCAATATCCTCCTCCTTTTCCCCTTTTTTCCTCTCAGAGACTAACCTTCATATTTTCATCATTTTCCTTTGTTCTCCATTTTCCTCACCCTCTTTTCATATAAATTTTCCTTTGCAGAGTTCCAAACTTCTTTCGAACTCTGTTGAAACCCTTAGAAACCTTTGAAAATCATTGAAAATCTGTGTAAAAAACCCATTTCTCTCTTAAGGGTTTAAGCCCCTTGGCCTGAGTTTCCAAACCACTTCCCCAATACGCCCTCATCATAAAAACCAAGCGCCAAACCCATGAAGCGCTAATCACATCGGAACGATTCGAAGTGTGCATGTTTGTGAGCTATTTCAAAATGCCGATTGCGATCAGCCCCTTTGTCCTAAACCGCAGATCGTATTATCATTTCATCTACCCCATAAGCCCGCAATCGGGCGCTAAACCATTGAAAAATCCCTTTCTGATCAATATTTTTCTGTGTAAAACTTTAAAACCCATTTTTCCAAAGTTTGTTTTAAAAATGCCAAAATCACGTGTTTAAATAAAATGGGTTGATCAAAAAGACCGATCGCACAGTCGCGATCGGAGAAGTTACAAATGGGTTGATTGAAAGACCGGGCTCAAATGTTCCGATTGCGATTGGCCCTAGTTATATAAAGCCCCGGGCCCATGGTACTCCATACACCCAGTGGCCCCGCAATCGGGCATCAGCCTATCATATATATTCCGCCCGATCCCACTCAAAACCTTGGTTTTTATTGAAATTTATGGGTTTCTCACAAAGTATAAGGGTCCCGCCGGTGCAAAAAATCAAAGGATCGGGACCGTTGATCTAGACCCGATCTAACGACCCGTGCACAATCGCAAGTTTCTAATCACAAAGTTTCAATTGCATCCCCTCTTCCGCACACCCCGATTGAAATTTCTCCGATCAAATCTGGGCCGTCCATCTCCCTGTTGATCGGACGGACAACGCTCAATCGCATCACAATGTTTCAATCACATGATTTTGTATGACCTGCCGATTGCGATCCTTCGATTAAATCTGGGCCGTCCACGTGTCCAGATCAGACGGTCCCAGATCACCCCCCACCATTGCTCATCGCGCGATCGACGGTTCTGTTTAATTCTTCCTCCCGCGTCATTTAAATTTCCTCTCGGTTAATCTCCGCCGTTGGATGCAGCCATCCAATGGTCCTGCTCTCTTCCTACGCCTATGAAGTAGTAAACCAAATACGTAGGATTTTATAACAAATTGTTTGTATTTTGTAGGTTTTGAGTCGAAGTTTTATCAATGTTTCATAAGCATTGATAGCACATAAAGGCCTACGCGGCCCCTTCACATCAACAAGACACTGTTATAATTCAAAAACGGTTAAAGAGTATCAGCGCCGAAGACAAAACATATCAGAACCGGAGATTGAATACCCAAACACAGATCTCAAGCAAAGTAAAGTGTTTGGGGAAGGAGCGAAGACATTTGTCGAGCTGAGAAATCTTCCACCGCCATAAGAAGAGGCTAATTGAACCCTCTACGGCTCCAAAAGACACCTGCAGTCTCGTTGAGATCAAAGACAGCCGAACAATTAATACTAATTGAGCTATCTTATCTCTAATTGTCGGCAGAACCATTCGAGAAGATTAAAGAACAGTTCAGAAGCAGATATTTAGATCATTTCGTCTCGGGAAGTAGAAATAAAGTCACTCCAGCATGACACTGAGCTTCAAAGGATGGCAAAAAGCTCCCACTGAGCTTAATTGTAAGTGTACCTCAATTAATGATGATGAACACCTGTAGATTTCTTGATCGAGGCCCTCAAAAGTACCGAAGAGTCATCTTTTGTATTAATTGATCCAAACAGATCTTTTCATAGTTTACCACCGCCCCATCCTTCTATAAATACCTCTGTAGAAGATGATCAAAAGGTTGGTCTCGGGACATCTAAACGCATGTAATAGTCATTCTGAAGCCACTGATGCCCTGTTCTGTAATTGAAAGATACATAAGCTGATATGAGAAGTTCAAAGCTGTAGAGACCCACCGGGCTTGCTGATTGTAACTGGTTTGAATATCAATACAAGCTGCTGATTCATGGAATTCTGAAAATATGTCAATGGTGATGTGTTCCTTACTGTCAATTGTCGTTTTACTTAATGTTTTCACTCTGTTCACTTTCTCTGATAAAGAGCAGCAAACATAGAGTTAGGATATACTCTCCACGGTACCCTACTCTTACTGAAAGCTTTATCTTCTATGTTTTCTTCATTTGAATGTCCTATTTGAAGAGTTTATTAATGCAGGTTAGTTTAAAAGTACTTCCCTGATCTAGATAGCTCTTTGAGATGAATGTTCTCTTTGTTATCCTTGGAGTTTATCAATGCAGCATAGTTTAAAAGTACTTAGCTGATCTAGATTGCTCTTTGTGATTATCATCTCTGTTCCCTTATCGAATATGCTGAAGCAGGCTGGTTTAAAAGCACTTACCTGATCTTAGGCTGTTCGAACTGTTTTTTAAATGTTTTTGATGGAAAGTACTTCAATGCAGGCTAGTTTAAAATCACTTACCTAATCAACATAAATACTTTTATGTTTCTCCTTAAGTACATGTTGAAAGCAAGCTAGTTTAAAAGTACTTACTTGATCTTAGACTGTGCTTTGTTTTTTCATTTGTTTAAGTCTTTCACTCCTATTTGTTTCACTCCATTAATCACCTTAAGAGATCCTTTGATATAAATGACTTGCTCCATGGATCCTTCTTGAATTTGCTATCCAATTAAATCCTCCTATGACTCCATATCCCAATGGGTTAAAGTTGTCTTTGTCTTTTGCTATCAGCTGAAACATTCCTTCATTTGCAGGCTCTTCACCCTTTTGAACTGCTTTCACCTTCACCATGTCTTCGCCCAACCAAAAACAAACAAAACAAACCCATGCTCTTCATAACTAGCCTAATATCATAATTCCAGTCTTTAAATATCACATCTTTGAACTCATTTATAGAGAGATCCCTCTCTGGATTCAGGAGGGATAGATCCTTGAATCCCAAAGCGGTTTGATGTTACCTCTGCAGTTGGACTTTGCCAATCTTGCTAATTACAGAGTGATAACAAACCCCATACATTTTTCACCTACAATCAAACACATGCAAATCAATATCACATAGTTAGCCATATAATTGAATCCTAATTGAAAAAATCACAAGTTACTTTAAGAGATCCTTCTCATGCTGAAGAGGCCAATCTTCAGTCAAAATTTGGTTTCAAAGAGTTACTATAAGTTGTTTTGTGGAGCAACCCATCTGTACCAATTTAGAGATAACATATCATATAAATGTTTACGAAGGATGGATTATGCGTAGCGAAACAAAAAATAATATTATGTTTTGTTGTTCAAATATTTTACTATGTATAGTACAAATTATGTGCAAGAGAGAAGTTGCGTACATATTTTTATTTTAGAGCTATAAATCTTTACAGAATGATTAATATCAGTAATTTCTTTTGTAAATGAAGAAGTCTTTCATATTAATCACTTTGTTAATATTTTCTCAATGTTTCGAACCAACTAATGTGGTTCATCCTTAGGAAAATGGTAAAATAGTCAATCTACCTAATATTTTAAATAACAGGGATGTATCTATCTGGGTTTGCCTCAGGAAAATAGTTGTTGGAAACTAGCTGTTAGAAGCTAGACATTAAGGGTTAGTTAATAGAATTTATTTATTTGAAAAAAAACTAATGTTTAGTTATAGAATGATAACTAAGCTCCCAAAAAAAATTATTATATTAAAAAAATAAAGATTAACAAATAAATAAAATTCTAATTAATTAAAGATTAGAGCTAGGATTACTTTTAGTTAATGATTAAATAATTTGTACATAATTGATTCATTTATTAATATGATAGGTTAAGTTATATGGATCAAGAAAAATTAATTAATGTTATAATAAATAAAAAAATAAGGATAAAAATAAATATTTTGGATGAATAAAAAATAGGGTTAAAAAAAAAATACAAAAATCAAATGATTTTTTTTTAGGATAATTAAGGAAAGAGGGTAGGAACCGAAATCCTGTTATATTTCCAACCATCATCCTATTGAGGTTGATATAATTTTTATCAATCTCAATGACTTCTCTTAGCTTCCTATGATGGAAGTGACTAATCCTGGTGATGACCCGGGAATCCTCAATGTAGACATGGTGCTTTAATTTCTCTACATGGTCAGCTAAAGCTCAGGAGAGGGCTTGATTGTTCTTAATGTCTACTACATGTCCTTATATTCTCTGGTTGATAGAGCGACCAATTTCCCCAATGTAGGAGATCCCACATGAATAAGGGATGGAGTATACACCATTCATGTCTTTAGGGTTCATAGTGTCTTTAACGTACCTAAGGGAGTTTCAGATGGTATTAAGGTGTTTGAATGAAGAATAAATTATATTATTTTTAAGAATATGAAAAATCTTGTCAGTGGTTCCCTGGATAAATGGAATATGTACATTGGAGATGACATCTCCATGGGCAGGTTTACACCTAGTCTCTTTACAGTATTTATAAAAAACTTTGAGGCCTTGATACTTAATATAGCCATTATTTTCAAAAACTATCAAAATATGAGACTTTTCCTCTTCCAACTAATGAGAATATTTTTTTTCTTCATTCAAACCCCTTAATACCATTAGAAACTCCCATAGGTCCATTAAATATGTTGTGAACCCTAAAGACATGAAGGGTGTATACTACATCCCCTCTTCATGTGCGATCTCCTACATTGGGGAAATTGCTTGCTATAAGCTATAGAATCCAAGCATATGCTGCATACATTGAGCACAATCAGTCCCACTCCTCATCTTTACTAAGCTTGCAAAGATATCAAAGCATCATGTCTGCAATGAGGATTCTCGAGTCATCGTTAGGGTTGATCACTTACATCATATGAAGTTAAGAAAAATCACTGAGTTTGAGAAAAGTGCTATCAACATCAATAGGGATGATGGTTGGAAATTAAGTAGGAGTTGGGTCCCTACCCTCTTTCCTTTATTACCTTAAAACAAAAATTCATTTAATTTTAGAATTTTTTATTTCACCCTATCTTTTATTCCTCCAAAATATTTCTTTTTCTCCTCCTTTTTTATTTATTATAACATTAATTAATTTTCATTGATCCATCTAACTTAACCTATCATATTAATTAATTAATAAAATATTTAATCATTAAATAAAACTAATCCTAGCTCTAATCTTTAATTAATCATAATTTTATTTATTTGTTAATCTTTCTTTATTTTTAATATAATAAAATTTTTAGGTAACTTAGTTATTATTTTATAATTAAACACCAGTTTTTATTCAAATAAATAAATTATTTTAACTAACCCTTAATAGATAGTTTCCAATGACTATTTCCCTAAGGCTAACCCATATGCATCCCTGCTATTTAAACTATTAGGTAGATCTATTTTTTCACCATTTTCCTGAGGATGAACCACATTAGTTGGTTCGAAACATCGACTAAATATTAGCAATGCGATTAATCCCAAAGACTTATTTAGTTTCAATACAGATCATAAAAGTTTAATATCTATCAATTTCCATTGTGTGGGGTTATGCATAGAGAATTGTTTAGCTATTGATGTTACATTGAGCGGAGATAATTTTACAAATTTCCAAATCGTATATATGTGTGATAGAGCAGCTACGTATAGATTTTTATTTTAAAGTTATGAATATTTGTGAAATGATTAATATTATTGATTTCCATTGTAAAAACAAAAAAACGACATCGATAACTTGTTTGGAGCTTTACTTGTGCGGATCTTTCCCTATGTGGAAAGTTCCACACAAGAAATTATTTGCACAAAAAAGTAAAGGAAGTTACCAATCCTGGAAATAATGAAACCTCCACACAAAGTCTAAACTCTACACAATTTCTGAAACAAGATTAAATAATTATACTATCATTAATTAATTAATATAATATAATAAATATTTTATGGCCCACCATTAGTTATTAATTCATATATAGTGCATAATATATTAACGTGGTTGTGCGGAATGAGAAGGATAGCTCCCTTCTGCATGAGAGAATTAACATTACTATGGCTATTTATTGTACTGTTAGCTTTATTGTTTTTGCTTTGCAAGGACTATGTGTTATTTTGCTAATCATTGGTGTTAGAATTGAAACTTTTCACATGAAGGGGCGCATGATGGGGTGCATTAATGTCAATATGTTATTATTATTATTAATATGATTCATTGTGTAGAGCTTTGAATGTACGGAAGATGGGGTATATTTTTGAATTTCCCCAAAAAATATAATACTTTAACACATTTCCTAGTCATATGTTTATGGAGGATGGGGTATGTGCAAGAGAGTGGGGAATATTATTATGTTTCGTTCTGTAGATATTTTAATGTGCAAAGTATGAAGTATGTGAGGGGGAGAAATTGCATAGGATGAGGTATTTGTCTTATATTGGAAGCACATTTTTTTCTATTTGTGATAAAATAAACTAGAAAATGAGTTATGTGTGGGAGAATGGGGGGTTTTGTGAGTGCTCTCACTATGTTATTTCCCTTAACAAGGTATGTGCAGGATATTTCATTGTTTCGAGTTTTAACTGTGTTGAATAATTGATATTGTTAATTTCCATTGTGTGGGGTGGTGCACATATAAGAAGGAAGGGGGGATGCTACACAGGTTTTTTAATGGAGATACTTTTATATACAGATTGTATATCATATGAATCTTTACGGAGGATTGATTATATCATTGCTCAAATTTTTTACTGTGCGGAGTACGAGGTATGTGTGGAAGAGAAGTTGCGTAGATTTTTTTATTTTATAGCTATGAATATTTGTGGAATGATTAATATTTTTTATTTCCGTTGTGTGAGGTGGTGCATGGGGCATTTTTAAACTATTGATGTTAACATGTGGCATTGTTTTTCACAGAGTTAATAATTGGGTTGTATTGAAGGCATATGTGTTTTCTATTAAGGATAAAAAATATGGAAAATGGGTAATGTGTGGGAGAGGGCGGGCGGGGGGGGTTGGTGTTTAATAGTGCTCTAACGACGTTCTATTGATTTGTGAATTAGTGTTAGAATTGAATCTTTTCCCATGATGAATTTTGTGTGGAGATTTTATTAGGATGAGGTATTTTCGGGAGAACGCTCTTTCAATGTGTTATTGATCTCAGCATTTTTGTGAGAATTGAATCTTTGCTTATGACATGCTTTGTGTAGGAGATTTCATTGTGCAGAACTTTTATTAGGATGGAGTATTTTAGGGAGAATGGGGAGTGCGTGTGGAAATTAATGCTAAACTATTAATTCTAATATGTTATTATTATTATGTTTCATTGTGAAAAGATTTGACTGTACAGAAGATGGGGTACGTTTGTCAATTTCCTAAAAAAATCTAATACTTACACATTTTTTGATTGTATGTCATATGAAATTTTATGGAGGATTGGGTATATGCAGAAGAGTTATATTTCATTGTGCGGAGATTTTACTGTGTGGAGTATGAAGTATGTGCGGGGAAAAAATTGTGGAGAGATTTGATTTTAGAACTATGAATCTTTGCATAGGTATGGGTATTTACGAGAGAACATAATAATTAAAATTGTTAATATTCATTGTGCATAGTGGTGCATATGGAAATTATTATTAAAATATTAATGTTAATATGTGATATTTATGTGGGGTGATATTTGTTGTGAAATGCGACACATATGCATTTGTGTTATATTGGAAGCATGTGTGTTCTCTATTGGCGATAAAAATACTAGAAAAAAGTTATGTGTGGTAGAATGGGGGATTTTGTGAGTGCTCTAACTATGTCATTGCTTTAAACAAGGTATGTGCAGAACATTTGATTGTGCGGAGCTGATGGGATATGTGTGTTGGTTTATAGCAATACAATTCCTTGTTCTAATGTGCATAAATTCAAACAAGGATTGACATGAATCTATTCTAAAAATATTTACTTTATTAACTCCCCTAGGAAAAACATAAAATAAAGTAAAGAGCTATGTAAATTTATACATATCCTTGATATTAGAAGCGACACAAGCTTCATTAACATGTGGCTTAATCTAAGAAGTGGGTAGCGTTTGATGCTTTCCATATTTATGATATATTGCAAAATACATTTTTAGTTTTTAATTGAGGTTGAATAACATCTCCAATATATGTTTGTGTGCAAGAGAATTGTGCAGGAGGAGAAGTGAATGTGAAAGTATGGAATTTTTCCAATAAATATTGTGTTTGTTATTTCGTATAGTCATTGTTTGGCATAAATCATAAATCAAAGGGTCTAAGTTTTATGAGGCTTTTGTGATATAATAATAATAATAGCAACAACAAATAACTTTTTCGTTAGCCTATGAATCCTAAATCAAATATTCTAAGTTTTATAAACTTGTTGTGACCTAATTTTAACATGTAACGTATTGGTAGTTGCATTGGCCAGGTGTCGACCATGCATTATTTTTTAGTAAAGCATGCTTTTTATTTCAAATGATTTTGTATTTATCAGAATCGATACCACTGTTTTGAGAATTGTGCATTTTTTTTCTTAGTGTAAATGATGTACATAATATCAGTTTACAAAAACATGTATAGATTTTACAATTTTTATATCAAGTACATTATGGCTCATTTTTTTTGTGACTCTATACATTGCTCATATAGAATAATTTTAGGTCAATCAGTTAGATTTATATTGTTTTACTTGTTTTCTTGTACATGTTTTATGTTGTGCTTTTCGTTTGGCAATAGTTCACAGTGAAATTAAAATATGCTTTCTTTTTTCTTTAAATGTAATTACTAAAGCAACAATGAAGAATCATGTTTGAAGCGTGATTTTTAAAGCATTGATGGAGATGACTTTGTTTTCTATATAGATCAATGGTCCATTTGAAATACTAAGGCATGATAATCAATTTTTTTTGAACAATTTTGCATATGAGGTGGGAGATTTCATATTCGATTTTATGCAAACTCTGTTGCATTTTAGATACATGTCAATAAAATTGTGTGAAGAAACAATAGAACATTTCAAGAATAATTTACATGAATTGAAGACTGAAGCCATACTATCTTATGAGTGTGAATTGAATATAGATGCATTAATAGATATGAATGGTGTAGATAGCCCAAATGTTTCATTAGAAAGGATGAAAAAATTAGTGTCACATATTATCGCTGCAGAGGAAGGAGTAATTTGTGGAGACATATTTTGTATAAATTGGTTATTAAATTGGCTGAAAATTCCTATGAATTTGGTCAAATATAACAATGAAAAACTATTTACATTATAATTCAGATTTTTGTGGAGAAAGTTATGACATATTCTTCCATGACGAGAAGCCAATTGTAAAACATTTCGAACCACTCGTCTGTGAGAAAAAACGTTTTATGTGACCTGATCATGATGTTATAATAAATATAACAACATATGAAGAAACATAACATGGATGGATGCATATAGATAAAACCATGGGTAGTTATATAGTTAAGATCTTCCTGGATTTAGGAGTATTTATGGTGAAAGTTGTTTTGAAACAATATGCCAATTGATGGAGAATGAGTATGACGTTTCTTGTTTACGACACATAATTGCACATAATTTTTGTAACACAATAATGCAAAATGATTCATTTGCATTAAAATATATAGAAAAATACATGGATGAAAATGAAATTAAAATATTTCCTGGAATAAAAAAGTGGCAATGATACATTATACAAATAGAAATTCCATATGAAAAAGGGAAGATAAACGGTGGTGTTTTTCTTTAGGACTAGATACGATATATTTTCAACATAAATATATTCATATGGTTTGCTAATAGTCTAGTTATTGTGTTTGAATTTCATGCATTCCAGGAAGATAGACTGATATTCCATATTATGCAATTTGGTACGACTGCAGGTCATTTGCATTATGAACCTCTCAAAGAAATGTTGCAACAAAACAATATTCCACGCACTATTGAACTCGTTAATGAAAACCAATTTATGGAAACTTTCAATAAACAATATAGCAACGTTAATACACCTGACTTCATAAATGCATAACAATGGATACATAATTTGTCAATGCAAACAAAAATTGTGTCTATTAATGCATAGAATAAAAAAAATATAAGCAAAAGTGACGTTTTTAAAATATATTTTCTTAGGTAACTATGCAACCCATTATATTCTAACTCTAACAACATGAACAATGATGAAAATATTATGGAACTTAATACAAATTCTCTCGATGGAAGCAAAATGCCATCAAAACAAGATGGATTACTTGAGGATTGATGTAGTAGAGCAGGGTTAAAATTTCACGTATTAATTTAATAAAGGAAAAAATAAGAATGAGGTCATGAGACATGTATTCCAAGTTGAACATTGGGAAAAACATCCTACCACATGTTCATTTTGTTTATTATGGCTAACGGTAAATCTGGAAAGACATTGAAAAGGATTTGAAAAAGAAAAGAGCCATTATTTGACATTTATTTATGAAAAAAAGAAAATAGGAGAAAAGGAAGGTGAAAGGTCTCAAAATTACATGAGAGGAAAATTGAAGGAAATTAGAGGAAATTGAAGAAAATAGAGGCCTCATTGATAGAAAGGCTTATGATCATCAGTTCACAACCTTTTGTCATTTTATTTTGGAATTGTCTCTTTATTATCTCTCTATCACACTCTTTCACACTTAGATAATTCTTGGAGCACTCCAGCATTTGAGGAAAGAAAGCAAAGGAAAGCAAGGGACAAGCAAGGAAAAGTTGTATCATGCTATTCAACATGAATACTTGCAGGTAACATGTTGCATGTGTGATTTCCAAGCTGGTTTGTGAGTGAATGGTCCATGCATGTATGCATTTGGTTCTCTTACTATCATTGGCATGGGATTTTCCAGGTGTGACAATAGTTTCAACCTTCCCGTGCCATTTCTAAATAGTCATGGTGTGATTGGTTTATTTTATTTGGTTGAAATTTCCATTTTCAGATGGTTTTGGAGCCGAGTGAGGTGGTCTTAGGAAAATTACCAGGGGCCTAGGAATCCCTTGACCAGTAATGGCGAGATTGCAATAAAGCCTGAGGTTAGAGATGGAAAATTTCCTCAAGTTATTGGTGAATAAATCAAGAGGCATGCAAGCTTTTTTAGATCCTATTAATCCCTTGACCAAATTTAGCGAGATTTCAGTAAATACTGGAAGTGTATGTTTTTTTTGTTTGGGTCTAGGAATCCCTTGATCAGTAATTCTAAGATTGTAGTGAAGTTTGGTTGTGTAGGTGTTTGTCTCAATGATCTGAATGGAGTATGTTAGTGTTGTTGTGCTAATTACTCATTCAGATTACCAATTCAATGTCTTATGTGTGCTTAAGGGTTCAATGTTTCTTGCAAATTATCAAGTCTCATTAGTGTTTTTCATCTCAATTTAGTGAGAAATTTAGCATAAAAAAATAAGAGTTGAACAACATAAAATAAAGTACATAACATCACCATACATAACATTAACACATGTATTTGATGAAGGAGTTCACCCCTCCTGTGCTACATCTCCTTGGTCCAGCTTCCGTGGCTTAGGCCTCTATATTATGCTCAAATTGTCAGATTAACCTATTTACAATGCTCTTTTGCTCCTGTAACTTGCTCTAATGAGTCTAGAATGGCTCAAAATTTTCAGCTAGCCTCTTTTTGAGCCTGAATTGGTTGAAAAATACAAAATTTATGGCCTTTTCAATTTTCTCCAATATTTCAAGCCCTAAACTAGCTAACTGTAACTAGAACTGGAAGTCCACTAAATTTTGAAATCCACCAATTAAAATGTCATTAAGTTAAGTGGGAGTTAGCTCACTAATTAAGCATGTTTAAGCACTAATCCCACGCTTATATTAATCCACATTTAACTTCTGGACCATCACATAATAAATAGGTTTATGGTTAACAAATTGTGGTTATGGTCTTAATACTCTACATTAGCATGGAGCTCCGTCGGTGGTCTGGCACATAAGTTCAATGGACCGAGGGCTGGACCCTACCTTCCCCCACCATGAACTTTGGTTAACTTTAAATATAAGTCGAAACCCATACATGTTATCAACTTCCAGTAGGCTGGCTGGTAATCTGGTGTGTTGTGTGGTAGGAGGTCACAAGGTCGAAACCTGATGCCTCTGCCCAGGCTTTGCACCAAAAATTTTACCACAAATTTCGACCTTGTGGGGGAGCACGTGGTGGTGCCTGGCTGCCCCATGTGTCCTCACCTAATTGTATGTAAATTAAACCAATGAAACTATGCCACATCATCTCGAATATAGACCAGTGCCATTGTGCCACTTGGCAGCCTACCATTCGCCTACAAAAAATGCCAAACAATGACCCTGCACAATCAGCATGCCAGGTTAGCAGTACAGAATACTAACTGGGCATCTAACTATCATTTTTTTTATAATTTTACCTGTTTATCAAAGTAGACAGAACCCATTTCTGGGAGCATACTGCAAAACGAAGTGTTCCAAATTAAGAACGACGAGCACTACGAGTTCGTTCAGGTTTTGAGGCAATATGAGAACTTCAATTTTTGAGCATAAAACTGAGCCCCTAGTCAATCCTCCCCACTAGAAGCTTTTGGACCCCAAAAGATAATATTCAGTTGCTGAACAGGTGAGGGTACAGTCCCTCACCTTCCTAATTTCAGTCCATTTGGCCTTTGAATGATTTTTTTCTTTAAGCCCCACTTGAAGATAGTCGACACTTCCTCTTGTCGATGTCCTTCTCCTCATGTCAAGTATGGTGTCTTGTTATAGCTCAACAAATAAATCTGGAGAAAAATATTCAATAGAAGGTAGTTGAACATTCTCTCCTTGATCTTAAATCAAAGGAGGCTCATACAATCTCAAATTTTCAACATTAACAACTGAATAAATTTGCATGTATGAAGGAAAATCAAGCTTGAAGGAATTGTTACTAATCTTTTCCAGAATTTTGAAAGGACCATAACGAATTTGTTTCATATTTTTACCTTCTCCTTGAAGCCTTTCCTTGCTAATGTGAAGCCAAACTTCATCACCAACTTGAAACTTATGATCCACTCGATGTTTTTCACGCCTCGCCTTGTACTTGCCTTGACTTTTCTCTAGTTTCTCTTACATTGTTTGATGAATCAATTGAATTTTCAATGAATTTATTTTCTTTATCTATGTCTTTATGTCCATTGATAGCTACATCTTTCCCAAAGATGAAATCCAATGGCGACTTTGGCAAGAAACCAAGACATGCCTCAAATGGCAGTGTTTGAGTAGAAGAATGTTTGGCACAGTTGTAAGCATGCTGAATGTAATGAAATTGTTGATCCCACAACTTAGGATGTTTGCTTCAATATCCTATAATAATATGAATGCCTATTCTATTAAACACCTTTATCTGACCATCTATTTTTGGATGAAATGTTGTACTCTTCTTCAACTTAGTGTCCATAAGTCCCATAAACTTAACCAAAAATTCTTAACAAATTGAGAATCTCGATCACATACAATAGATGTAGGCAACCCAAAATGAACCCAAAAATTTTGAAAGAAAATATGAGTTGTTTGTTCAGTTGTAAATTTCGTTTTACATGGCATCAAAATACACATTTTTTTGAACCTATCCACAACTACATACAAATAATCATGACCTCTTTTCGACAAAGTAAGACCTCCTACAAAATCCATTGAGATACTATCCAATGGACGTGAAGGAACCAGAAGTGGTGTGTACAATCCTAGCTTCCTATTACTAGGATTACTGACTGCACATAAAGAACAAAATTTAATAAAACATGACACATTTTCAAGCATACAAGGTCAATAATAATACCTCTGAAGGTTTTCCACTATTTTTCTTACACCAAAATGTCCTGCAATAAGAGAAGTGTGTGCTTCCCTTATGACATTCACTCTCTCACCCTATGGAATAAAAAGCTTTCCCAAATGATACAACAAGATATTATGAACATGATAATCTAATTCCTCAACTTGGTGACCTTGAATCAAGTTTGCATAAAAATCTTGAAATTCATTGTCAAAAGCATATTGTTTAATGTAAATTTCAAGTAAAACATAAGTATTCTTGAGTAAAGTAGTTGCAATAACAATAGGCCTAGAAATCATATCAATAAACTTGTTGTATATGCCTTTCTTATACTTGATGACCAAGTGGAATTGTTTCAAGAATCCCACCCATCGAAAGTGCCCTGAATTCTGCAATTTGGTTTGTGATTGCAAGTATTGCAACAGTTGGTGATCGGTGTGAATCATGGTTTCCTTTTCCATCAAATAATGTTTCCATTTCTTCACACTTTGTACCAACGCATACAACTCCTTTTCATATGTAGGATAATTTATCACTGCACGATTAAACATTTTTTAATGGAATGAAATAGGCTTACCATGTTGTAAGAGGACTGCGCCCATGGCATAGTCACTTGCATCTATCTGAATCTCAAAGGGCTGTCTCAAGTCTGGTTATGCTAATATTCGAGCTGAACTGATATTTTTCTTTAAAGCATCAAATTATTTTTTTTGATTGCCTCCTCACTGGAAGAATTTCTTAACACTTCTCAATGCATGTAACAGAGCTGTAATAGAGGAAAAATTAGCAATCAACTTCCTCCAATACTGTGATGCTCCTAGAAAAATTCTTACCTCTATGACTAACTTGGGTGTAGGCCAATTCACAATGACATCAACTTTAGAGGGTTCTATCTTCAGCTCACCTCCTCCAACAATATGTCTCAAATACACTAAATAAGTGTTGGAACAGGGTCTCCCACAAGCTACGAAACTGGTCCATTTTGAATACTTCTGATTAAATTTAGTCTAGTGCGGGGATTTTGGGGTGGGTCAAAGCCCCGAAAGCATTGTAATGGGTAAAAGGGTAAACCAGGGGTCCGAAAACCATGGTTTGCAGACCATAGGAAAGTCTAGGCTAGATTTTTATAAATAGAGGAAGATTTTGTATTTGCAAGATAGAGAAGAATGATGAGATATTGATGCGAATTGTGGTTTAAGCTATCTATTTCGGTTTTTGGGGAAAGGAATCCTACTGGCTGTGTGCACGAAGATCCAAGTCTAGCTGTGTACGGACCCTACTGCTATGTGTGTAGGCTGGGAAGGGAATTTTAAGGAGGAATTGATGAATGAATGAATAAGAAAGGTTGATAGAGAACTGAATCTGTGAGTACTCTGTGTGTAAATTGTTGGTAATTACTACATTGTTCATTTTTTGTATTTAAGCTGCGAAGATCTGCGTAAGTGTATTTTCTGTATCTGGATCTGTTATTTTCTATCTATGTGATGTTGTGCTACTGTCATAAAAGCATATAATTATAGATCTAGCGTACGTGGATGCGAATAGAGCCCTAATCGACCCTACGTAGAATAAGGTAATCTAGGAATTATTGGGTCTAGCACAGCTCTGCTTGCCTTACCTATCCTTTCTCAAGGTGCAGAAACCTGGTTCCAACACCCACCCATACTACTTCGGGTGAGACTTTGACTTGCACAAGTAGGTCATTACCGAAAGGGCTAGTAGTATAGGGGTTTGTTGGCAAACCTTGTACACCGAACCTCGGTCAGAACCCCTCGAGCCAACAAATGGTTCCGTTGCCGGGACTTGAGGATTTTGAGAAAGGGTTTGAGTACTAACAATAAATCATGGGAAACTTTTCAAGAAGGAGACATGGCGGTGCACTTGAAGTTACCTACCTTTAAGGGCACGGCCGATGAAGACATGGATCGATTCTGGTTTGTAGCGGACTCGGTATGGGCTCCGCAGGGCGTGGTAAGCAATACTGTGAAGAAAGCGCAGTTGTCCTTGGCATTCGAAGATAGAGCACTGGACTGGTATATGAGATACATTGCCCAGAATGGGAGTGCATCTATTCAAGATATCGAAGATGCTCTGAAGCAATGGTTTCGTAAGCCAAAATCTTACTCTCACCTGGTAGCGGAAGTAAAGGACTTCAAACAGGGTGTGTCTGGGTTAGTGTGGGAGGTTGATCATCGATTGAAGAGAGCAATCAAAGAAGGATAATTTCAGTATGATGACAGAAAGCTTACGAAATGGTTCATCGCCATGCTACTCCCTCACCTACGCATACCTATGGGTCACCAAAATTTTGACTCACAAGATAAAGCTTTGGAAGCTGCCATGAAACTAGAAGCTACACCTAAGAAAGAGGCTGCATTGAAGGTACAACAGATCCAGGCACAGCTTGGGGCTATGCACTAGGAGATTCAGGATCTACAACGAGAAAAAGGAAGAGAGGATGGCACGAATCTAGGGAAAACTCCAGGCCACCTATGAATACGAGAACCTAGTCCAGGACATCCAGGATCAGGGGGGCCTAGCCCAGAACAACAGAGCTCAAGTGGACCTGTGCTCGGGTATGGGGATAGTTGTGCAAATGGGCTACGTAATACCAATCACTGCCCCTGTCTGGGCGCTAATGTTTTAGAACCAAATCTATGCTGGTGCCATTTTTGCCAATCAGTTGGCCATGAGGAGCAGGACTGCCAAATCCATAATTTATTAATAGACTGGAGAGAGCCGCCAGAAGTACAGTTACACCCTGCCTCACCAAAAAATCCCACGGGCAGGAATGACTCCCCCTTCGAAATAAGGGACGGGAGCTGAAGTGGAAGCGCAGGTCAAGGTCGTGGCCAGTTGATCTGCTATAACTATGGAGGCATAGGGCATTTTGCGAAGGACTACTCGGACCCCACACGACAATCCTGCAGGTATTGTAGACAGTTGGACCATACGCTGGAGGATTGTCCAGCCCTGAAAGAAAATATACAGGAAAAGTAGCTCCCATCTATGTAGAAGATGCGAAGGGTCTAGACTAAGCTAAGGGGTAAGGACCCAAAGATAAATGTGGTAACGCGCAATGGATTGGTGACTAGGGGGGTTGAGGAGAAAGATGAAACTGAAATGTTGATCCGCAGAGCAGTTAGCAACCAAGAAGGGCTGGACCTGGACAAAGTGAGGGAAAAATTTATGGAAGCTCAGAAGGAATTCCTCGAGACTAAAGCCTCTATGTCCGTACACCCTGGGGATTTGAAGGTAGCTGAGGAGGTTAAAACTTTGCTACAGGCATGTATGAGGCTGCTACGTAACTCCCACATAGTACGGAATATGCAGGCCTTACTAGAGAGTTTTGCAACACACACTGGCATGTCACCTGACATTAAGGATGTGAATAAGTTATACAAGTATCAAAGACGCACTGGCAGGGAGATGCGGCTGACAGTCCAGATTGGTAACTACGAGATGGATCGGGTTATCTTAGACCTCGGATCGGACGCTAATGTATTACCTAAGAAAACTTGGCAACGCATGGGGGAACAAAAGCTGGAAAGGTACACCATCCAGCTTCAAATGGCTAATCGCCAAAAAATAGTACCTCTGGGGGGGCTCTCTGGGATTATCGTGGATGTTGCAGGAGTAAGAGTCCGAGCTGACTTCGAAGTCATTCAAATCGCTAAGGATGCGGACCCCTACCCTGCGCTACTGGGATTGGATTGGTCCATCGACATGGACGATATCATTAACTTAAAAAAACGAAGCATGGTATTTGAAAATAATGGCGCAAGGGTAGTCGTGCCATTAGACCCTGCGAAAGGTAAAATTTATACAGAACCCGTACCCAAGGGAGGAGATGGGGATTATATTTATAAGTTCACGGCGCGAAATGGGGACAACACCACCCTAGATGTAGTATTGTGCTATGAGGGGGATAGTGAGAGTTTGTCTGATCCTAGTGAGGAACTAGAAGGTTGGTAGAACCGGTTAGGTGAAGCCTCTACGGTGCGTTGTCTTCGCATCACAAAGGACTCCCTATCTATGGTCCCAGAGGAAAGGCCCTGGACGAAGCCGGGCTTGATCAACTGCTACGAACCCACCCCAGGAGAGAGTCAGGCTGACCCACGAACAAGTGACATGCTTCCAACGGTAGCTGTAGGCTCAACAGGTAGCAGCCCCATGCATCGGACCACCTCTATGGTGACGAAGCAGTTAAGGGTCAGGCGGTATGTCCCAATAGTCCTTGGGGCCTTAGTAGGACAGATGATAAAATTCTCCTGGTCTTGGGTCATGAGTTGCCTATGAAGCAAGCCTGTGTTGGGGGAAGACATACAACTATCACAAATAGGTAACCCTAGTGTGATAAGTACGTCAAGATCACTGGGGATGCGAAAACTAGCCATTGGAACAATACCTCCCAGTAAAAAGCAGAAGTTACCATTGATAGAAGCGGCTCTCGAGCCTTTAACAGAATGAGTTATGGGAAATTATTATCGTTCCTTGGGGAACCCACCCTGAGTAAATTATCCCTCTCCATCACGTGCTTGGAAGTGCTTAAAAGAGGGTAGGACAGTCCAGTTAGAGGTAGTGTCTCATTTATACAGCCTGCCTCAAGCATCTCGTGGAAGAATTTGAGCAACAAGCTTCTTCATAACCGCAGTGTCCCTCTCATGTATGGTCAACCCCCTCCGTCTGATAGGAGTCACCAAGAGCTAGGATTCATTTTTCGTGCAAGGATGTCGGCTACTACCCCTGTTGAACCCTCATCCCTGACCGAGCCTGATGTGGAAAAAGTCCTGGAGGTTGAGCCTGAATTAGAAGAAGTCCCCCCCCCCCCAATGGTCACAAGGAAAGGCAAGGAAAAAGCACAAAGCTCAGGGAAAACCCTGAAAGTGGCAAGGAGGCCTCGAAGCTCCCCAAGACATGCCAGGCCTCCACCCTCAGAACAAGATGAACAGGAGGGTGTTCTGCCAACTAACCCGATCAATTGGTTACCCCCTTTTTTTGGCCGTGAAGGCCGTCTACGCGGACGCCAAAAAACTTGGATGGCTTGGTCAGCTACCTGCAAACCCCCCTAACCCCAAGGGAGGTCCCCATCCTTAGTGATCCCTGTGGACACCTCCATGAGGTCAAGTTTGATGATCACGATTTGGCGGACTATGACACCCTCCCGGAATCAGCCCCCGCATTACACTTTGATACAATCCATAAGGATGATGGATTCATGGTAGTACCTCAGTACTAGGTATGTGGCTTGGTAGGATCCAGACTTCTGAATCTACTCCAAATTCCCCAATTTGGCCATTAAAACATCACAAATTGGTTGGCTCACCAGTTACTTGCCCTCATTCATGATGGTTTCTTACGGATTTGCGAGAGGGTCCCTATTGATGCTGTGTTGATCGACAAGATTACAAGCCTCCCGATGCAAGGTCCGCACCCACTAGCATAGGTCAAAAAGAAGTAAGAAGCCGCTGCTGCTGCGTTTTTTCGGGAGACCTACGCGGTCCAACGAAATCAATGGGGGTTTATGATCCAAACTATCAATGACCCTGCCACACAGATGGGTACTCGGCTCTTAGCTTGCAAGCTAATGAGGAAGTTCCAGGTTGTGACTGTCCCCGCCTATGTAATCTAGCTCGCTGAATAGTGCGCGAAGGGTGTTTTTTTTCAATTGGGTTCAATACTTGTGCGATGAATTTCTAGCTAATGTCTGTGAATCTCAAGAGCAAGGGACGTCTTTCTTCTATTCATGGTTATTATTCCTAATAGCACTGGTCGCCTGGGACAAACCCAAAGAGTCGGTCCTTCCTGATCTCCCTCATGGGATGTGCGAAGGCACTAGGTATGCTCACTTATAGGACTCTAAGGATAAGCATCGCGTCAAGGATAACAAGGTCTTTTGGATCATCTTCCAAAGTAGTGTCACAGCTGCCATAAACTCTCGACCCAGGTTATGCCCGGCAATATATGACAAATACAAGAGTGTTTCTGCATTCCAAATTACCATGCACCATGTCCAGATTCACAGCCTCACTAATAAGACATGGAAAGAACTCCCTTATATGGTAGCAAATGAAGAAATTGACCTACTGATCTCGCTATGGCCCCCTACCTGGAAACAAGGCCTCACCAACACTCCTGGGGATACCGCGATGCCCCACCAGTAGGCATCAGCTACGGCTGAGCCCAGAAGTAATCCACCATAGCAGCCCGCTGTCGCTCCGGCCTGGGTAGGCTCTGACAAAGCTACCACCCCTCCCCAAATCACTAAGAGGACAGGGGAATCAGCATCAGGACCCAGAAAGAAACAACACACCCGCTATGCGCAATATGATGAGACAGTCACGCTAATGGATGGTGATATGGAACAGATCACAGAATCAGTCACCATGGCTACGGAAGATAAGTGGGCATTTTTCGAGGCCGAGTGGCAGGCCAGGGTTGACTCTCTCCAGGTTGAACTCCATGCTCTCCAGATCAAAATTGATAGACTCCCAACCAGCATGGGCCAGGCATGCCCCCTGTCAGTTGACAATAGTTTAGCGCCACTCGGGGAGGTTAGTCGTCTCTGGGGTATCCCTAACGGTGCCTTGGTAGGAACTCAGCTAGACCTAGTTAAGCTGCCCCACGTAGCCTTACACGACCTTCATCACATTGTCCTCCAGGAATTTCGATCCCATGATCAGCACATACACCAACAGCTTAGTACAACTGAGCACACCATTGCACAGCAGGCTGATCTTGAAACTATGATCCACCAGCTCTGCATGAAGGTTATCGATGGGATATTGGCTATGGGTATGCCTCGGGATAAAATGGAAAAACTGGTTGCTTCTTTGAAAGAATATCAGATGGAAATACACACCGTCAAGGCCCAGCTGGAGCAACAGATCTCTGACTTGCAGGCCAAACTACAGCCCAAAACACCCCTGGAAATATGCGCCCAGCGTACCACCCTAGTCACCGACGTGACCACTATTATTTTGGGGAAAATTGCTCAAGGTGCCAAGCTGCTGGAGTCAGCCCTCCAACTCTGGACTAGGGTCCAGCGCAATCCACTCATCCAACAAATCAATCAGGACTTACGACAAAAGGAAGAAGTCTTCAAGAAGCTCAATGCTACACTTCCTACTTTGGTGCCTACCCAGCATTTGGCATGGTTAAAAACTAGCAATTATCTCCACGACGACATAGAGAAACTCTGGCATAAAAAGAACATCATGGCAGAACGTTTGAAGCCTTGGACTGCCACATCCCTCCAATTATCATAGGACATTGATGGCGTGACCAAGCGACTTGTTAGAGTCGGTCCTTACAGCCCTCCATCAGAGATCATTTCACTTTTTGCATATCATTTTTAGGTGTCTAGCTCATTCCACTTCGTTGCATTTCGTTAGGGGCATGCCATTGACTAACGAGAGGGTCTGGTCGTCTTGTATTTCCTCATGCTTGTACCTGCAGGGCTAATTAAAATTCCTCAAAAATCACTGAAGTTTAGATCACGTCATTCATGGTCATAAATGATTATTTTTGTCAAAAAGAGTCTTTAGTCCTAGAGTCTAGGGGTTTCAGTCCTTTGATACATGTAATAAAAGCCCGCAGGCCATGAGGTTGGTTTCGAAAAGGTTCCTATTTCATATTGTTATTCTCAAAAACATTTGAAGACATTTCTAGTCCAAAACTTTGTTTTGGAACTAGAAATTGTCAAATTTATTTTTTGTAATAATTACGTATTTGTTCCACTATAGAAATTTCAAAGCAGCCTCTGGTCTTAGCCGAAGCCAAAATGCCAAAATCCCTGCAAAAACAACCAAGTTTCATCAGTCCAAGACTCAGAAAAAATAGTGAAAAGCCAAAGACAGAATTGCATTAAAAGACAAAGTGCCAAGATTGCCAAACATTGCAAAGTGGGTTATGGAGAAAATTAAAAGCAAATCTGATTCTTGTGAGATATTTTCCAACCTATATAAAGCATTGAAGACAAATCATTTCATAAATTCCCAAAGCAAAGGTCGAATTGGAGATTGGAAGGGCGAAAATTTGTTTTCAGAGCTGTGGAGGGGAAGTAGAAGTGCGCGCGGTGCATACAAGAGGCGCGCGATGCACATACTGTGCATGATGCACTGGGCTTCACAGGCCTGTGAAAATTTGCACATGTGTGGCGCACACACAACGTGCGATGCACTGGGCATGCGTGCGACGCGTAGAGTTTTAGGGCCAAAAATTTTACTCCTTCGCCCAGATTCATGCCAAATCACTTCATTTTGCCTGAAAGTAAGTTGTTCATGCGTGCTTAGTGAATCATGGACATGTTATGGTGTTTTCGAATGTGGGAAAACATGTGTTTGATATGGTGAGCATTAAACCCTATGTTCATTGCAAATTCACTTCCTAGGGTTTTGAAACAAATGTTAATGATATTGTGGGGGTTCCAAGCTTGTGCTATTGATATATGCCTGTGTCATCTATTGTCAGTGGTGTCTCTGCTCTCACGCTCTCTATTTGCTATTACATCACTACTGTCATTGCTATTATCTTATCATTTGTCATTGTCACATTGTTTATCATTTATATTGTAACACAGTCCCATATTCACTGTTTCCCATTCTCCATTGACAAACACGGTCCCATATTCACTTTTCCCATTCCCCATTGACAAAGTCTAACTATCATTGCAAGGGCTGTACACTACATTATACCTCTTCCTATTCTCTTGTCAAACCCTATGTAGTTAGGCAGTGACTGTTGTCCATTTAAAATCATTTGTCAGAACCTTTATCACTGTGGCTTTCCTATCACACTTTGATACACATGTGACACATTTTGGATTTGGGTATACAATGAAACTCTTGTTTTCACTACACCTATATTAGCATATATTTTGAAAACATCTTGATTTCAACACCATGTCAGAGGCGGATTTAGTTTATGAGCAGGAGTATGACAGTGATTCCACAGCAGAGGTTAATGTGCCACGGAGGTCTCACAAAAGTGGCAAAAGTGGTAGACATGTCAGGGAGGAGCCTACTTCTTTGGCTCAATTGCAGGCTTGCCCGCTTGCAATGGATTGTTTTCAGCATCAGTCATGTTTCCAGTACTGTGAGATGATTTCACAAACCCAGCATCATCATGAGCTAGCTCGTCTATTTGTTCTACATTTACATGATGGTCGTGTAAACCTTGCCGGAGTAGATTTCATTCTGTCACCAGAGACCATTGCTCAGGCCACCGGAATACCAAACATAGGAGAGGAATGGAACAAACGACAGCAGCTAGAGAAATCCTACTATGAGCCATACATCAAACCTGGGTATATGAGGCAGCTGAGCAGGGTATTTCCATTCAGATTTCTGAAGGATGAGTTTGCACCATTGATGAAACTCATCATTCGATATTTTAGTTGCGAGGGCAGATTATCGCGCCTCTATGCGTACCATGTCCGTTTGTTGATGCATTTCATGAGGGTACATACGATGAGCATTCCATACTTCATGTATCGCAACATAGAGAGGATGACATTTCTTGTACAGAAGAAGAACCTAGCACAGCAGCATAGCAGTATATATCATTACGCGCTGATCAAAATCATGGTGGTACATCAGCTGACACAACAGGGCATTGCTTGGGAGGATTTCATCTCCCGTGACTTCTTCGTAGCGCCACAGCCGCCTCCCGAGGTAGTTCATGATGAGGGAGAGCCTTCACACCAGCTTGAAATTCCTGAGACCGAGCATATCAGTGCTCCAGTGTATGTGACATATTAGCGAGGCCACAGGGCCTTATTTGCAGCTACACGACGAGTACTATCTCCACCCGAGGTGGAAGGGTTCTCGTTGACTTCATCAGCAGAGCGAGTATTATCTCCACATGATGTGGAAGGGGTCTCACCTTTGTCTTCAGCACGAGTACAGATTCAGGACATAGGCAAGAGGCCTATGCACGATGAGGGCCCCTCAGGAGGCCAAGATACTGAATTCACATTGATTGATGTTGATGCGAGCTCTCCTAGCTCGAAACTGAAAGAGATCGTCCAGGAGATGAAGGCCGAGATTGACACGCTGAATGTTAAGTTGCAGAGAGCTCAGTGGGTGATAAAATACCTGGAGCAGCGTAACAAACAGTTATAGGATCAGCACACACTTGTAGAGCTGCGGCGAATCCGTGAAGATCGACAATTGGCCCGGAAGAGACCCGGCGACATGACACCAATTGAGAGAGAGACATGCCTCACACATGTTAACATTCATCTGGAGAAGTTGTTGGAAAAGGAAAATAGAGACAAAGACATGCTTCGTCACATGAAAGTTCATTATTGGGCCCGCATGCACGTCTGTAAGGCAAAAATGAAGATACTGAAGAGAAGGCTGAGTCGAGCACTAAAACGGCGAAAGAGGCCTGATCCACTCTGGATTTTGGCCGAGGCTTCATTGGATGAGCATGATACATGATGGAGGGTCTTCACTCTGAATTTGAGCAAATTTGAAGGATTTTTTGTCATTTTGGAAAATTTTGGTCTCTAAACAGGTTTTTCAGCCCAACGCGTAGCGCGTCACGACGCGCGCTTATGATTGGGACACTTGCTGGGGGAAAACTTTGTATTTTTGGATTTTTCATGGTAATTTATGTATTCTCAGAAATGGCCGAAGCATTTCACCAAGTTCTGGATGATCAAAAGGGTCAAAAACACCATAAAAATCACCTTTCTGCCACCTTTTGCACCAGCAGGAAGTACTTGTGGGAGAATGAAGTTTTGGAGGGGCAAATGAGCTCCAAATTCGGAAATTCCACTTGGGTTGGATAGCAGACATCCAGGGATTTCCAAAAAGCTATCATGAGATTTATTTTGATGCCAGGAAGTGCTCCAAAATCAGGCTGAAAGGCGCGCGACGCATAGAGCTCAAGCGCGCGACGCATAGAGAAAATTGGTCAATTTTTCATTTTCCAGCTCAGGATTTCGGCCAGTTGGTCCAGTTTTGTTGTGGATGTAATTTTTGAGTTATCTTGATGTAATTTTGTGGTTGGCATGTAAATTTGATTCACTTTTACCTATTCTAGATGATTCAATCCCAAAAAAGTAAAAATCAAGTGAAAGAATCAGTTTCCTTCATTTTAGAGGCAAGTTGTTTGGTTGCCTAGATTCTAGCTCCTTGTTTAGAATTAGTTGAAACTGCTCCTAGAAGGAGGAATTCGACCCCTAGAGGCATGGGAAGGGGTTATTATGGTCTATATGATGTAATTTCTGAGACACTATCAAGGTTGGACTCTTGGGAAAAGTTTGGCACACTATTGTACATATTTTTCACATTTTGGCTAAGGAAAGATCAGAGGTTTTGCAGAACTTGTTGGGATTCTTGTGGCTTTCATTTCTTGATGGTGTTTTCTCTCAGTTTATTGTAAGTTATTTCATGTTTAATGTATTCCATTCCCTTCTTTTTCTTCTGAAACTAAATGAATGAGTAAATGAGGTTGAATCCATTGTTTCCAGTGCTCTGCCTTTAAATTTGTTTAGTTTTACATGTTTTCGCCAGTTTGGAGAGGATCCATGTTCTCCCTTGCCCTCTTCATCTCCTTGTCATTCTGATCCATCCATACACCTGACCAAAAGCATCAAGACTACTTCCTACCTTTCCCCAACTCTAATTCTGCAAAGATCTGGCCTTATCCCCGAACCCAAAATTGTTTTTCCTATTTTTTCAACAAAAACCCAAAAAATCAAAATCAAACTTTCCTATCTCTTTATTAGCCTAAAATCAGTATTCATTATAAGTCATCTCACACCCTATTGATCATTTTATCGAGATAGACCCGGAGAGAGCCCTCTCCTGTCCTCGTAGGGCTAGCTACAAGGTTGAGCGTGGTTTGATGTTGCCTTGAGTTTTACCTTATTTCAGCCTAAGGTAGATTTGAGCGCTAACACGACTTAATCAGCTTCTTGAAAGCGTTACCTCGACCACTGAAGGACCACCCTCCCAGAAGCTGGTAGATCTTGCACAGAATGTTGTGGCCCAAAGTCAGGATGTACTCCCTCGGCTCAGCAGTACTCTTGATACCTTGCGTGCATAGATCGAGGCCGCACCACTGCAGTGACTCGGGACGAGTCACAAGATTGTGTTGGGGGACTGTTGGAACAGGGTATCCCACAAGCTGCAAAACTGGTCCATTTTGAATAATTTTGATTAAATTTAGTCTAGCACAGGGGTTTTGGGGTGGGTCAAAGCCCTGAAAGCATTGTAATGGGTAAAGGGTAAACTAGGTGTCTGAAAACCATGGTTTGCGGACCATAGGAAAGTCTAGGCTAGATTGTTATAAATAGAGGAACATTTTGTATTTGTAAGGTAGAGAAGAATGATGAGATATTAATGTGAATTGTGGTTTAAGCTATCTATTTACGCTTTTGGGGAAAGGACTCCTGCTGGCTGTGTGCGCGGAGAGCCAAGTCCAGCTGTGTGCGGACCCTGTTGTTGTGTGCGCAGGTTGGGAAGGTAATTTTAAGGAGGAATTGATGAATGAATGAATAAGAAAGGTTGATAGAGAACTGAATCTATGAGTACTCTGTGTGTAAATTGTTGGTAATTAGTGCATTGTGCATTTTATGTATTTAAGCTGCGAATATCTACGTAAGTGTATTTTCTGTATCTGGAACTGTTTTGTTCTGTCTATGTGATGCTCTGCTACTGTCATAAAAGCATATAATTATTGATCTAGTGCACGTGGATGCAAATTTAGCCCTAATTGACCCTACACAGAACAAGGTAATCTAGGAATTATTGGGCCTAGTGCAGCTCTGCTTGCCTTACCTATCCTTTCTCAGGGTGCAGAAACCTAGTTCTAGCACCCACCCATACTACTTCGGGTGAGACTTTGACCTACGCAAGTAGGTAATTGCCGAAAGGGCTAGTACTATAGGGGTTTGTTGGAAAATCTTGTACACTGAACCTGGGTCAGGACCCCTCAAGCCAACAAGAAGTTTTTCCAAACTCACATTTTGGCATCTTCAAAAATAATTTCTCTTTTCTCAAGTCATCAAGCACTTTGTTCACATTCATGACATGTTCTTCTCGTGATTTGATGAATATAAAAATATCATCTAAGTAGACAATGAAAAACTCATCTAGAAATGGTCTTAATACATCATTCATAAATCTCATGAAATTATTTGGAGCATTGCAAAGACCAAAAGTCATAACAAGCCACTCAAACAAACCTTGTTTAGTTTTAAATGCGGTCTTCCATATGTCCTCTTCAACTATTCTAACTTGATGATAACCACTTCTTAAATATAACTTAGTGAAATAATTTTCATACCTCAATTGATCAAGAAAATCATCAATCCTTGGGAGCAGATAATGATTCTTTATCGTGATTTTTTTGAGTGCATGGAAATCCACACACCTGTGCCATGTACCATCCTTCTTGGGTACCAATACAATCGGTGAACCACATGGCGAGGTAGATGGACGAATGATACCTTTTTTCAACAATTCTTGGATTTTCTTCTTGATTTCTGCACTTTCCATTATCGACATGTGATACATGCCAATGTTAGGGAGTGGAACATCTTGCTGCAGTTGTATCTCATGTTGGATTCCCCTCTTGGGAGGTAACCCCTTTGGCTCTTGAAACAAATCGCCATGCTGACTTACCACATCAAACAAATTAGATGTTAATATATTAAAAATAACTTCAAAATATTCAAAATCATTATCATTCTTTTGTTTGATCATGAGAAGCACAAATTTTTTTATTCAGTTTACTAGTCTCTTCATTTGTCCAACATTAACCAAAGATAGGTTTAAATTTTTGCAATGAGCTCTCATGATATAATCCACCCCATTTTTGAACAAGTGTTACTTTTTATCATGGTGATAGAAGACTACTTTCATGTCATAGAGATATGGGCTACCCAAAAAAATTCAATTAATGTCAAGCGGTACAACATCTAACTCAACTTCATCAATAAAATTTGAGGTAATTGAAAACCAAAAAATGCATTTTCTTGTAACCTGTAAGTTTGTATCTTTGGTTATCCAACCCAATGGGTATGGCTTATGATGAGGTAAGGTTTCAAGATTCAACTTCTTGACTAAGTCTTCAGAAATTAAGTTCGCTTGAGACCCACTATCAAATAGTGTGTCAATTTTTGTATGTTTTGAGATCACTCTTACATGAAACAACTCTATTCTTGCTTCATCCTTTGGAGTTTTATTGTGACAATTTGAGGAAATAGTATTTGATATGGATTCTTTTCCTTTTGTGACCATGGCTGCAATTTTTGTCTCATCTCTTGAATCGGATCGAAGATCATGTTGTGTGGTAGCTGTTGTCTTTTGTTTCCCCTTATTGTTGAATTTCTTAGGCCTCAATTCTGGATGAAGTTTCCAAAAGTGGGCCTCATCATGACCCTCTTTGGAACAATGCATACATGTGGTTTAATCCCCTTATTTATTACTGCATGCATTCTTCTTTTGTTTACCGTTGAAACCCTTTTATTTTTCACCACCCTTGAATGGTTTCTTTTTACCCTCATCTTGTACATTTTTCCCTCTTGCCTCAAGGTGTGTAGCTTGTACACAAAACTCATCTAAACTAGTGGAATTAAACATGAGGGTAGTATGTTTCAGGTAACTATGAAATCCACCTATGTACTTCAGCAAGGTTTTTTGGCTATGAAAATCAACTCCTAACATAAGATCTCTTCTCCTAAACTCATGATACAATCTTCCACACTTTGACATTTCAATTGTCTAAATTTTTTCCAACTCATAATAGCTTTTTGCATGTAAGCTAGAGGATAGAATTTCCTTTTAATGGAAACAATAAAATTTGACCAAGACATTGCGATCTTACCATGTTTCTTAATATCCTCTTGTGTCTTTTCTTCCCACCAAAAAAGTGTTTATCCCTCCATTCTCAAGGAAGCCAATTGAATCTTTATGTCATCTTCTTCAAGGTTCTGAATTCTGTAATAAACCTCCAATTGACAAATCCAATTATCTATATTCTCTACATTCACTTCACCATTATAGATTGGAAGCTTAAAATTAAAATCAAGTTTAAGAAAGGATGACTTACCAGCTCCTTTGGAAGTATGTGTATGAACATATGGAAGAGTTGTGGTAGTGGAATATGATGACGAGAAAGGTGAAGATGGTGGTGAGGATGATCGTGCAGTGGATGGTGGCTTCTTACCATCTCCATGCCCTCCTCCTCCTGGAGAACCCTCTCCTATTCGAGGCCTTGAACTCTTTCCTTGCATCATTACATTCCTTTCATCATAGAGGAATTTAACCTTCTCATTCACATCAAAGAATGCCTTCCTGAATTCTCTCTCATATTCTATCATGATAGTTTATCCTTCATGAGACATGCTCACTAAAGACTCAACTTCAACCTGAGGATGTGATGGTGTTGAAGACTTTTCAAACCTTGCCCTTCTTCCTCTTGACCCAACTCTAGGGCTCTCAACGAACTTCCCTTCTCCTCTTTTGAGTCTTAACCTTGTAAGCATGACACAAATTTGAAAACAATTAGATCCCTTCTTGCACAACAAAACCTAAATAACTTGAGCTCTGATACCAAAAATGATCTGAATGGAGTATGTTAGTGTTGATGTGCTAATTAATCATTCAGATTATAAATTCAATGTCTTATATGTGCTTAAGGTTCAAGGTTTCTTGCAAATTATCAAGTCTCATGAATGTTTTTCATGTCAATTTAGTGAGCAACTTAACATTAAAAAAAAAGAGAGCTGAACAACAAAAAATAAAGTACAGAACATTACCTTACATAACATTAAAACATGCATTTTATGAAGGAGTTCACCCCTCTTGGGCTACATCTCCTTGGTCCAGCTTCCATGGCTTGGGCCTCTATATTATGCTAAAATTGTCAAATTTAGTTGTTTACAATGCTCTTTTTCTCCTGTAACTTGCTCCAATGAGTCCATAAAGGCTCAAAATGGTCAGCAAGCCTCTTTCAAAGCCTGAATTGATCGAAAAATGGAAAAGTTATGGCCTTTTCAATTTTCCCCACTATTTCAGGCCCTAAACTAGCTAACTGTAACTAGAACTGGCAGTATCCCGAATTTGGAGGTCCAACAATTAAAGTTTCATTAAGTTAAGTGGGATTTAGCACACTAATTAAGTGCGGTTAAGTGCTAATCTCATGCTTATCTTAATCCACATTTAACTTCTGGATTAATGCATAATAAACAATTTTAAGGGAAACAAACTGTGGTTCTGGTCTTCATGCCCCATATTAGCGTGGAGCTCCGTCGGTGGTCTGGCATATAGGTTCTATGGACTGGGGGCTATCCCTTTTGGGCTGGCCCCTACCTTCCCTTTTCGTGAAGTTTGGTTAAATTTAAATATAATCCAAAGCTGATACATGTTAAAAAATTCTAGTAGGCGGGTTGGTAATGTGTTTTTTTGTGTGGCAGGGGGTCGCTGGGTCAAACCCCAGCGCCTCCACCCAGACTTTGCACCAAAATTTTTACCACACATTTAAACCTTGGGGGAGGCACGTGGAAGCCCTTGGTTGCACCATGTGTCCTCACCTGGTTGGATAGAAATTAAACCAATGAAATTATGCCACATCACCCCAAATACAAACCAATGCCATGCTGCCACTTAGCAGCATACCATTCTCCTACAAAAAATGCCAAATAATGACCCTGCATAGTCATAATTCCACATCATCGGTAGAGACTGCGGACTGGGCATCTGACTATCGTTTTTTAAGAAAATTTACTTGTTTAGCAAAGCAGACATAACTCGTTTCTGGGAGTATACGGTGACCATTTTTCATGAAATGAAGTGCGTCAGATTCAGAACAGTGAGAAATATGCATTTGTTTAGGTTCCAAGACAATCTAAGAGATTTTATTTTTGAGCATAACACTGATCCCTTGATCACTCAGGCCTAGGAGTCCCTTAACCGGTTTTGGCGTGATTTTCTTAAAGCCTGAGGAAGCCTTGGTTTCTTTGTTGTGAGTCCTACATTCATGCTTGGAATATGGCATAAGGGTGATAGGATAAAAGAATGATTTTGGTTCAGCTCAATCTATGGTCGGGTGGTACGTGAAAGTACCTAACTTGGTTAGCTTTTTCATATGTTAATAATATAATTTTTCCTCTTGTATTTCATGAGTACTTTTACTTGTTATTATTCATCTTTTATGGTTTTTCTAACATGGCTATTATTCTGGTTATATGTTGGTTATAAGCATGGTTTCATAATAGGTTCTAGCTATGGATCTCTATATGTTTGATTTGTTGGTGAATGGTTAATGAATGGATGAGATAAAAAAAAAAATTGTAACTATTATGATAGGGAATTAGGCCTTCTTGGTGAATTTCATATTAGTTTCAGACCCCTATGTTCAGCTATGCATTCATGACCTGTATATTACATGTTTTCAATATGTTTGACGAAATGTCTATCATGGTTAGGATTTATTAGGTCAGGTACTTGATCAATTTTTGTGTTAGAGTCTTTGTATATTTATCATTTATTATTTAAATGTATCATTAACTTGTGGGAAGTGATCTAGAGACTATCCTTGAAAAGGTGGCAGGGATCTGGCAGTTGTAGGCTCAGAACTAAGAAATTGGGATTGTATTCGCTACCCTGTAGGATTATGCATGTGACTGGAGGCTTACAGTCACATGGATGCAATATTATGCCTGTGCTTGGTATCTTAGGCCAGTGAAAAAGAAATCTAACTCAGGGTTTGGGCAGCTAGAGTGGTTTTTTAGCTCTTGGGGGTCTTGTAGCTCCTAAGGAAGGTCAATAAAGTTTGATTTTGTCAATTCCACTTCCTTAACTATACTTATTAGGTTGAGTGATTTCATAGCAGCTCTTCCTCTCATTTTTTACCCCGACAGGCCATGTGAAAGTGGGTAAATGTGGGAGGGGGCCTTACAATTGAAACAGAAAAAAATAATACAAGATAGCATATTTTCTAATGAATAAAAAGTATTTTCGCAGATATTCGATTAGAAAATGGATACATTAGCTAAAAAAATAGTATTTTAAGAAAATAAAATGTGTTAATATTTATGACTGAAATTTGAAATCACACTTGGTTTAAAATAGATGTCATAGAAAAGAAATTAGCAATGTGTCGAAAATTAAATGCATATGCAAAAAATGCAGAAAGGCACTAGAAAATAACAAAGTTATCAAGTTTGTAGTTCCGAAGAAAATTAGTTGTAATAGACTATAGTAAAACAACTTCATGAATTGGAGGAATGATTGATATCATTATGATTACCATTTTTATAAATACTAGAACTTGGACAACGTTTTAGAAAACAAAAATTAGCATTGAATGGTGGACTAATCAATGTACATGTTGAAATATCTCAAATTCAAATTGAACTCCCTCATGAAATACATGAATATAGTACTGTGGTCATCGCAATTAAAATATGTTTAGTGTTTAAAAGAATATTTCCTATTGAGAAAATATGTGTTCATAAAGTCATGAGGGAATTGATAATATTATGTAAAAATCCACTATATATACTAAAGAATGTCAGAATAAATGAAAACTAGAAATAAGTCTTTGATTAAAACAAATATTCATATGTGTTTGAGATAGATGTAGATACATAAATAAGTGATGATAATTATTACTGTGATGAAGGGTTGGTGACAAAGACAATGTTACATGCATTTAATAATTCATATTGTATTTATGATCTTTGTAATAATCAAATAAACATTACTCCGTGTTAATTCTGTAAGCCTTTGGGCATATTCAGAGATATGTATTCGAAAGAGACGAGCTTTCCCACACTATTTTATGGGAAAAAAATTGATTAGACAATGTTACACGAAACTTTACATATTATGATATTTCTAAGTGGGAAGTTTTGCATCAAGATCATGATTTTGTGTATCATATAACGAATTTGTTTTACAAAATAGTGTGAGTTTTCCTCAATCAATTATTCCATTGTATTTGGATTCATATAATAAAAGGATAGTTAAAAGGGAAAAAAACTAATAGTTGAATACATTAAAACAAAGACTAACTTGAAACACATTCTTGCATCGAGCATTGCCTATATGGATCTTAGGTGAATACAAACATCGCCAGACTATTTTCGGCATTTGTGCAAGAAATTATATGCAATGATATGACAATTAGGTCCACCCACTCTCTTTGTTTCATTTAGTAGTCTTGAACACATTTGGGAGCCTTTAGTAAAGGCTTTGCAACAAATACACCGACAAAAAAAAGGTGTGTTGAAAACAAAGAAGATGAAAGTGATATTGATACATTGATAAGGAATGACCCCATCACTTGTGTACGGTATTAAAGAAGAAAAATGAATTCTATATGTTAGGTAATTTCACATGATTCAAAGTATTTTGGTGATATTGTTAGGACCTCATAATGTATCATTTTGAATATACATTTTGTTATCATTCCACTCTTTTTTAGTCTATATTTAAAGCTTACATTATCACTTTCATCCATTTTTCCAAAGGTATATAATATTCTTCTCTTTACTATATGTTTAATTTGTTTTGCATATAATTCTACATTACTTTTATATTTAAACATTAATCGAAGATATATAGTTGCTGAGACAGTTTGAAGACTGCAGATAATCTATTATGACTATTTGAGGATTGCATTGCTGAAACAGTCAACATGGTACGCAAATCCCGTTGCTGAAATAGCCCGTGATTTGCGATTTTGAAGTAACATTTCAAGTATGACGGAAACAAGAAAAGACAAGTAAAGGAAGCTATTACATGGACCATTCTAAATCCAGTACCATCGTAACCATTGTAACAACATTTGGCTATAGAAGAACATAAAGGCCCTATTTCAGAACAGAAGATCAGATTGGGTTAAAAATAGGATTTCTATAATGAAAATCAATTGTAATAGATGTCTCCTCTTTAAAAAGAGGAGACATTAGCATTAGAGAGGGGGGGACTATGGGAGTTTCATTTTCTGAACAGAGAAGGAACGTGACTCTTTTGTAATATGTTGCTTTCGACATATGAATAAATGTTTGTTTTGAGCACTTCAATTTAATTCCTTCTTCTGGGGAATCTTGTGAGAAGGAAAGGGCCTGCCTTCTTCACAAGATTCACCCATTTTTTCCTGTAGTTTTTTAACTATTCATTTTATTCATGCCTTGATTAAGCCCTGGTTTCTGAAGTTATTTATGCAGTATTGGAATTCTGTTGTTTAAGCTCTGTTTTCATTACTTGCTGCATTGATTTCATACAAATCATTCCTGAGAAATTGTGAGTTATTTTGTTTAGAAATCTTGTTTATGGAATGCGTGTGTGAACACTTGGTGATCAAAAAACAAGTGCTGAAGATTCCTACTTGGGGAATAGGGTCCTGTTCTCTGTTATAGCATAATTGATCTTCCTTTCTGCAGATTTATTTCTTTTCCTAGATCATTGTCTTTTTACTACCCAAGATTCTTTTAAGTCTTCAATAGAAGGATTGTCTTTGCTGTAAATCAAGTAGACTTCAGTTTCATTAAAGCAAGGTGTGATTAGTGTGATTCTTAATACAAGATTTATTTGCTTTTGAGATTGAGCATATACAGTGTGTGATTGCCTTTGAAGTAAATAGACTTCCCTGGGTTGAAAATTTATGTAGCACTTGAATTGTTTAAATTAATAAAAAATTAAAGTGACCGACATTTTAGCACCGTTGCTGGGGAAGGCAATTATATATTTCAAAAGAATTGATGTTTTTCTTCCGGATGTGCAGATTGTATGAGAGGACGCGGGACCCATAAGAAAACTAACCCTACAGGTGGCAAGGGAAAAGGGGAGGAAGAAAGACTTTTATTGATGAGATTGTATCAAAAGCTTAATCTTCTCATAGATTAAGCTCTCGAAGGCCAAAGCCTCAATGCTCCCCCCAATCTAATTATGAAACAGAAGAAGTTGTGAGCCCTGAGAATGTTGAGGAACCAGCAACAAGTGTTGAAGAACCAGTAGAAAGTATTCAAGAACCAGCAGAGAACGTTGAGGAATCAGTAGGAAACGTTGAAAAACCAATGGAAAACATTGAGGAGCCAGTAGAAAACTTTGAGGATTGAGCAAGTGCAGTAGGAGATCAAAAAATGGAAGGAAACAATGAAGGATTATTTGGCGGAGGACAAGTAGATCCTGAAGGAGAAGGAAAAGATGAGAATTCTCTCTCTACCTTGGGATTTCCTATTAGTGATATCCCTAGAGGAGCAACTCCCATGAAGAATATCCCACTTTCAGCCTTACCTAACTTCCATGGTTTATCCTCTGAAGATCCTGATGAATTTCTTTTTGAATTTGATATATTATGCAGAAGTTATGATTATGTTACTAATGCCTAGAATTTGAAGCTGTTCCCAACAAAACTAAAATGAAATGCACTAAGGTGGTTCATGAGTCTTGGAGGTCATGTAATCACAACATGGGAACAGATGAAACATAAATTTCTACTTAAATATCAAGACTACTTCCAGACAAGAGAAAAGAGGGAGGAACTATTCAAAATGGTACAAAAGGAGGATGAGAATTTGGAGGACTTTGTGGAAAGACTACAGTACAATCTGCAGAGATCCAATCATCCCGATGTAAGTAAGGATATTCTTAAAACAATATTACTAAAAGGGTTGAGGGATGATTGTTTATACATGCTAAATATGCTTGGTAAAGGGGATATATCTAAAGAATCATATGATGAAATTGTTGACCTCTTTAAAAGATGTTCAAGAGGAGCTGCAAGGAACAGGTCAAACAGCAGAGATGCCACATATTCAAGAGTTCAGAAATCAGCCAGTGGAGGAGCAGCAAGAGTTGAAATAGGTAATTTACTTGAAGAATTTAAAACTGAAATGTTAAGTTCTTTTTCTTCACAGATTGATAACTTGCAGGTTAAAAAGAAACAGGCCGAATCAGAAGCATCTTTGGCTGTCTTTTGCCCCAAATGCAAAGATAAACACCCACTAAGGGAATTCCCATTGGAAAAGATACCAATTTTCACCCTTTGTGAGAAAGATCATGAAACACAACAATGCCCTTATTTACCAGGAATAAAGGCAGCATTGCAACCAACCGAAGAAGAAGCTGAAGTAGTTTATCTGCTGACATAGAGAAGATGATGGAAACCACGAGGACAAGGTATGAACTCTAATACGCCATTTACATCTTCTAATCGTTGGAACAATTATCCTTCTTTTAGTCAAACAAATTACCCTCCCTTCAACCAAATGCAATACCCACCCTTTAATCAAATGAATTACCCACCCATGCAACAAACAAACCCTCCCTTTTTAGATCCTGCAATGTGGACTCATTGGCCTCCACAACAACCATCTTATTTTAATCAATGGAATTCAAATTGGAGGGGCCAACAACTCCCATTTCCAAATCAATTTCCTCAATTTCAACAACCACTTCCTTTACCATCAGTGCTTCACCAAATAATCAAATGAGACCCCAACTACTTATACAACCAAATCCTAACCCCAATAATAAAGTTGTGCAAGTTATTGATATTCAGAACTAGCCTACCTTTCCTGTTTTCCCTTCACAATGTAATGACATTCATTTAAGATCTAGGAAAATAGTTGAACCCATCATTGATGATGTTACTTCTTACAATTATAATAGAGAAGAAACTGAGAAACATGATTCACACAAAGAGGTACAACCACCCTCTAATAAGGGTGTTGAAATATCAGAACCACCATTCCTTGAGCATTTAGTTTTAACTAGAACGCCTGAGGCACCTGCTTTTAATATTTTAGAGGAATTGCATAATATATATGTTAAAATTCCACTTTTACAGGCACTAAGAGATGTACCAATTTATGCCAGAACCATGAGAGATATTTGTGTTAAGAAACCTGGTAGGAAAGCTAAAGACCCCCTTACAGTTCATGTTATGGGTGATCTATCTGCATTAATGTCCGGTAAAACTCCTCCAGTTAAATATGGTGATCTCGGCCATCCTACTGTGACAGTCCAAATTGGTAAAACAATAATCCCTTGAGTTCTGGTAGATTTAGGTGCTGATATAAAGATTATGACTCTTGAAACTTCACAATTGTTACAGCTAAAGAACACGATCAAAGATACACAAACCATTCTAGAGTTAGCTGACCGTTCTACAATCAAACCAGAAGGAGTTGTTGAAGACTTAGTCATCTCAGTTGAGTCTTGGAATTACCCAGCTGACTTTGTGGTGTTACAAACTAAAACAAAGTTGGGGGGACATCCTCTAATTCTGGGAAGGCCTTGGCTAGCCACAGCCAATGCCTTTATCAGCTGCAGATCTGGTTCAATGACAATCTCCAATGGATATGAAACTAAACAACTTACTCTCTACCCTCATGCTACACCCATGATTAACAATGAGAATTATGTGTGGATGGATTATGGTGATAATGCTATTCAACCTATTTTGACTATTGGACAAGATTTAAACCTTAAAGATACCACTGAGGATGAAGTAATTAATAATTTCATTTGTGAACCTTCCTCTATCACTGCTGAAACACATAATCAACTGGCTGCACTTTTGGAAGCAGGTACTCAGGAAAAGCTTAAATCCGAAGATCTACCTCAAACATCAACCACCATCTCTTATAAACGCATAATAGTAGAAATCGAACCTGGCAAAACATTGAACATAAATCCTGATCTGACAGTTGCTGAAACACAACAGTTAATCAAGTTATTACTTGAAAATAAGGAAGCATTCACATGGGACTATACATATATGAAGGGAATCTCTCCTGAATTATGTACTCACCGGATTTATATTAAGGAAGGTTGTCGACCAGTCTGTCAACCCCAAAGACAAATGAACCCTAATTTAAGAGAAATTGTTAAAAAGGAACTTCAGAAATTGCTTAATGTAGGATTTATATACCCTATATCTAACAGTGAATGGGTTTCCCCATTGGTAATAGTTCCTAAGAAAAATGGGAAATGGAGAGTGTGTGTAGATTATAGAGCCTTAAATAAAGCCACTCAAAAGGATCACTTTCCTTTACCGTTCGTTGATCAGGTGTTGGATAGTTTGTCAGGGAATAAATTATCCTCCTTTTTAGATGGATTTAGTGGGTATAATCAAATCAGAATTGCACCCAAAGACCAAGATAAGACCACTTATACTAGCCCTTGGGGAAATTTTGCCTATATATTTCTTCCATTTGGACTATGTAACTCACCAGCCACTTTTCAAAGGGATGTTATAGGAATATTTTCTGATATGTTGAATGACTCCATGGAAATATTTATGGATGACTTTACCCCTTATGGTGTGTCTTTCGAAGATGCATTGCAGAATCTTGAGAAGGTACTCAAACGTTGTATACAAGCTCACCTCTCCTTAAGCACTGAAAAATGTCATATGATGATGAGTGAAGGAGTAGTGCTTGGAAATTTTATCTCATCTCAAGGAATTCAGGTAGATCCATCCAAAATACAAGTCTTTCTGAATCTTCCTGTTCCTAAAACACAAACTAATGTGAGAAGTTGTGTAGGACATGCTGGATATTACAAGAGATTTATTAAAAAAAAATTCCAAAATAGCTTCTCCTTTATTTGTGTTACTTGTGAAAAATGCTGAATTTAAGTGGACTAATCCTTGCCAGGAAGCCTTTGTAGAACTCAAGCATCAGTTATCTATAGCTCCTATTTTGAGAGGACCTGATTGGGCACTTCCCTTTCATATATCTCCTGATGCTTCAGATACTGCAATTGGAGTTGTCTTGGGACAAGAGGAGAACCATCTTCCTTATGCTATCTACTTTATCAGTAAGAATATGACCCCTGCTGAGCTTAATTATACAGTTACCGAAAAGGAATTTTTAGCAGTAATTTATTCCATTAATAAATTTCGACATTACATTACTGGTTACTCTACTTTTGTCCATACTGATCACTCAGCTATTAAGTATTTAATGAACAAGTCTGTCACAAATGCTCAAGTTACCAGATGGTTATTATTACTACAAGAGTTTGATATTACAATTGTAGATCGACCAGGTAAAGAAAATGTTGTTGCTGATTTCCTTTCACAGTTAAAAACTGATAATAACATTCCAGTAGATGATTCCTTTCCTGATGAGTATTTATTTGCAGTATCTGCTCACTCACCTTGGTATGCAGACATTGCCAATTATTTGGTTGTAGAAAAGTTACCATCACACCTGTCACATCGAGAGAAGAGAAAAATCATTCAACAAAGTGCTCAGTATAGATGGATAAGTGGGTGTATTTTCTACATAGGACTTGATCATGAAATCCGGAGATGCATTAGAGAGGATGAGGTGTATGATATACTAAAAGCTTGTCATGATGGCCCTTTTGGAGGGAATTTTGCTGATAAAATAACGGCACATAAAATTCTTAGGATGGGTTATTATTGGCCCTCACTATTTAAGGATGCAAAGAAATATGTTTGGGCTTGTGATAACTGTCAAAGAATGGGTCAACCTAATCATAGAGATGAAATGCCATTGAACCCCCAGGTAATACTTGAACCATTTGAAAGATGGGCCTTAGATTTTATAGGACCCATTAATCCTCCATCCAACCAAAGAGTTTATATATTATTATGCACAGATTATATGACTAAATGGGTGGAGGCCAAAGCACTTCTTATAGCTAATGAAGAAGATGTCCTAGCTTTCCTATTTGAATAAATCTTTGTTAGATTTGGAATCCCTAGAGAGCTAGTTACAGATGGAGGACCTCCTTTCAATTCTCATGGCTTCAAATCCACCCTTAAGAAATATCATATTCATCATAGAATGACTACACCATACCACCCCTAAGCTAATGGGCAGGTGGAAAGTACAAATAAAGTGATAGAAGCCATTCTATCTAAAACAGTGAAGGATAATCGGAAGGATTGGTCTCAAAAGCTCCCTGAAGCACTATGGGCTTATAGAACTACCTGGAGAAATACTACAGGATTTTCTCCTTATGAATTGGTTTATGGTAAAAGTGTTGTTTTTCCTGTGGAATTTGAAATTAAAACTTTAAGGACTGCTTTAGCTGTTAACCTTGATTTGACTGATGTGCAGACAACTAGGTTGCAGCAGCTTCTTGAACTGGATGAAAAAAGATTAGATGCCATTCATCAGACAACTATGATCCAACAACAAAGAACAAAGTGGCATGATAAAATCATCAAGCACAAGCAGTTCCAAAAAGGTAATGGGGCTTTATTGATGATTCTCGGTTTGAAAACTTTCAAGGGAAGCTACATACAAGATGGCTGGGACCCTATGAAGTAGATGTTGTCTTTCCCAATGGAACAGTAAGGATTTTAACAATTGATAACTCTAAAACACCACTACTAGTAAATGGTCATCAGCTTCGTTTGTACCAGCACCCTATTTCTAAAGAAGATTTTAAGGCCACTTGCATGGAAGATGCACATTATCTTTTTCTAGGGGAGTCTTCTGCTCCTCACTGCATTTAATTGTTTTTTGCACTGTATTTTTAGTATTATATTAGATTTCTTAAAATAATAATCCTTGTCAAGGGTTGGCATATTACAATTGATTATTTTGCAGATTCTTGATTAAGGAAGGACTTACCAAGGAAGGAAAATTTCATCACAAGAAGTTCCAAGCTTCATTTTGAGAAGCTTTTCTTCCCTCATCTAAATTCATTTCCCCATTTCCCAGTAACATTTCATCATTCATTCCCTTCATTCCTTTTTCCTTTTCATATCATTTTTCCTATTCTTCTCATTTTACCCATTGCTGAAACACCATTCTCCAGCAAATATTTTCCCTATTTCTCACTGCTGAAATACCATTTCTCAGCAAATATTTCCCCCATTTTCCCACTGCAAAATCATCACTTCTTAGTAACATTCTCCCTATTTTTCCATTGCTGAAACACCACTTTCAGCACTATGTCATTCATTTTTCCGTGTTGAAACACCATTTCTTTCTCCAAAAACATGACTATGCAACTCTTTCAGTCCTTTATTTTCACTTCTCTTACTCCTTGTGTGAATATTATCCATTCACTACCTCTTCCTTATGATCAAGCAGACTCTAATATGATCTCCCTTATGTTTCAAAGATTTATAAAGTTCTTCCATGATTATCAAGCTATTATAAACAACCACTATATTTTTCGAATTACAAAGCAAAGGTAAATATAAGGTATGTGAATTTTATGTAATACAATTAAATGATAGTTTAAAGAGAAGATTTTGTTCATCATGACTACAATCTCCGCACACTCTAAAACATCATTTCACCATACTTGGGGGGGGGATTTCAAAATTATATGCCATCATTTCACAGCATGCCAATCACCGTCATCCTTCATACCCACTACTTCACCCCTTCACCGATACTCGATGTTCTCAGTCACAACGTTTACTCTGTTCGAAGTCCGGTAATTCTTCTCTTTGCCTCTGCATTTTACCCAAGCTAGTAACTATGGGAGGACCGACCATCAGACATGAGCCCGGCTCAATAGCTCTCCTTGAATTTTTCCCAGACGCGTATCATATTTTCCAATAGGCAGGTTGGGTGGGATATTTTGAGAGACTTCAAGAGTTAGACCCACAGCAGGTCCTGGAATTTGCACAAAATATTTAGGAGGACCATTCTACTGTCCAGGGAGTCCAAATTCTGGTTTCAGAGGGCGATATAGCACAAGTCTCAGGTTTTCCAGTCACTGGTGCTAGGTGGTTTAGTCGGAAGCACGTAATTCTAAATGCACAACAGGAATTTCTTCTTCCTGATGAACACGTTGAGATTAAAGGCCGGGGTGTGGAACTTCACTCATTGCCTCCTCCCTGGCCGAAGGTTGCTGAATTTGTCAAACATTATTTAACTTGTGAAGGTCACTATTAGGTAATCTATCAGCATGAATTTGTCTTAATGAGTCACTTACAACATGGTAGACTAGTAAACATTCCTTACTATTTTCTTGGATGTATTAGAAATATGTCATATTATTGTAGACGGGTAAAATTTCCACTCCTTTCCCTCACCCATCATCGTCTTTGTCAACTATTGATTCAGAGGGGTTTTGCTCAACAAAACCCTCCTCTAAAAAATTTACCTTTACCTCCTGAACAAGCTGCCGAAATTCCTCAAAGAGCTGCTGAAAACCCCCAAGAAATCCCTGAAATTTCCTACAAGTAACAATCAGAGAATATCCCTAACCCTCCATCAATTCCATCCTCAGAACCAGCTAATCCAGTTAACCTGTCCTCAAGCCCATCTCACTTAGCAAAGTCATCTCATCCTACCATCCACATTCCTAGTGATGACTCTCAGGCCGAAACACCACCATCTTCCCCTATTAGTAAAAGAAAAAGGAAAATTACAACCACCTCGGTATAAAAAATACAAACAAGGGCTGTAACCAAAGCAGCCACCACCTCTGATAGCCTTTCTCCTAGAGAAAAATCTTCTCATAAAAGGAAAAAGAAAACTAATGCTTTTTCTGCTTTTCTACCTAGGAGACGAATGAAGACGTCTATTGAATCAGAAACCATTCCTATTACCCATGATCCAGCAGCCATTTTGTTAAAACTCCATTCATCACCACCCTTCCAAACCCTAGAATTATTACCTGTCTCATCTTGTGGCACTGAAACACAAGAACCAGATGCCCAGGGTAATATGACATCATTTTCTACAGAACCAGTAGCTGGTCCACAAGAAACAGCTACTCAATCAGTAGCTGCTCCACAAGAACCAGCTACTCAGTCAGTCAGTAGCTGCTCCACAAGAACTAGCTACTCAATCAGTAGTTGCTCCACAAGAACCAGCTACTCAGTCAGTCAGTAGCTGCTCCACAAGAACCAGCTACTCACTCAGCAGCTAAAACATAAGAACCAGCCGCTGATGTGCAAAAAATAAACATCCAAGATGCTACTCATCCAGTAGCTGCCGCAAAGGAACCAGCTCTAGCTATCACACAAGAACCAGCTACAGCTGAAAAACAACAATCAACTTCAAAGAAAGCAACTGATACACAAGGTCCAGTCACCATGGCCTCCCTTTTATAGGAAAATGAGTTTTTAAATTCAGAATTAGAAGCTTACTAAAGAGAATTGGTAATGGCAAGGGAAGCCTTTGACAAGGAGCTAAATTTTTATACCCTAGTCCATACAGCATCCATGGTAGATAAACATACAGAGAACGATCCATATAAAGAATATATGTGCCATCAATGTGGAAACATCTATCAGCAAGCAGGATATAAGATAGTTCAAGTTCTGATGCCTAGAGCATCCACATCATCTACAGTCAAAGAAGAATGCCCTACTGCTACACAAGAAACAATAGGGCCTTCAAAAATTTTAGAAAAAGAAATCAAGGTACAAGTATCCTGCCCTGCTGTAACTGATTCTGCTACTCAGACTATGCCTTAGCCCACCACTTACAATGTCGGAACACAAACTGAACCATGGAAAGAGATGGAAATAATGAACAAGTGGAGGAAACAGTATGCTATTGCCCAAGATAAAAATTTACAACAACATAAATTGGTTTTGCAGAATCATATTTATTCTAATTGGCAGAATTGGGAGCAGACACTCCAGAAATTTAGAGTTTACAAGAAAGAGAATAAAGAACTAAAAGGAAAACTGCTCCTAATGTTTCAACTAGTACAACAACTATTGGCCATTAGGAAACCATCTCTGAAATATTATTTGTTTCTTTCAGAATGTCTTGTTTATTTTCAGTTGAAAGTAGTCAAAGCCAAAAGACCTCACGAGGTGCTTACAGCTGAATAGTTTTTCAAAACATTTGCAGAAGCTTCCACCAGTGATCAGCACCTACTATGTGAGTTGTACCTTCACAATGAGGCTATGCCTGAAAACAGACAGATAAATCTCAACCCTCTTGTTGGTGATATTCAGATCAGGGCATTTGCTTCCTTCCTTGCTAATACAATTACATGACAGACTGCTTTTCTTGCATCTAGGCACAATGAAGACAACCGCCTTCTATAGATAAGACCAGAACCTTAGAACCCTGCCATTTTTGTGGCAGAATATCATCATTTTTTGCAGAAGCTAGGAATGATTGAACATATACAGCAATTGCAGGCTTCAGTACTCCATGATTGTCACCAATTCATCAGGGCCAAAGAAACTGCTGCTCTAAGAGAAAACAATATGTTGTGGAAAAAATCCTCTAAGGAGAGACATGAGTATAACCCTTTTAGCCCTACTACCTTGAAATTGCATTGTCTAGAGTACCTAACTACATCAGATGTGTTCAGCATGTGCCAAAAATTAGATAGGGTACCATTTTCACTTTCCTATTTTATGGATGCTAGCAGAACAATATCATGCTCATTACAGGTTGGAAAACAAGGATGAAGCAGTAGTGTGGTAGAGATTGAAAAATGTGCAAGGATTCAGAGCTTTAACAGATACTGCCTTCCATAGCTATTGCCTAAGTAATTTGCATGCTAAAAGCCAGTATCCGGACTCTGACTCAGACTAAAGTTGCCTGAGGACATGCAACCCTTTCAGTTGGGGGGCATATTAGGACCTCATAATGTATCATTTTGACTATACATTTTGTTATCATTCCACTCTTTTTCAGTCTATATTTAAAGCTTACATTATCACTTTCATCCATTTTTCCAAAGGTATATAATATTCTTCTCTTTACTATATGTTTAATTTGTTTTGCATATAATTCTACATTAATTTTATATTTAATCATTAATCGAAGATATATAGTTTTTGAGACAGTTTGAAGACCGCAGATAATCTATTATGACTATTTGAGGATTGCGTTGCTGAAACAGTCAACATGGTACGCAAATCCCGTTGCTGAAACAACATGTGATTTGCGATTTTGAAGTAACATTTCAAGTATGATGGCAACGAGAAAAGACAAGTAAAGGAAGTTGTTACACGGACCATTCTGAAGCTAGTACCATCGTAACCATTGTAACAACATTTGGCTATGGAAGAACAGAAAGGCCCTATTTCAGAACAAAAGATCAGATTGGGTTAAAAATAGGATTTCTATAATGAAAATCAATTGTAATAGATGTCTCCTCTTTAAAAAGAGGAGACATCAGCATTAGATAGGGGGAGACTACGAGAGGTTTATTTTCTGAACAAATAAGGAACATGACTCTTTTGTAATATGTTGCTTTTGACAGATGAATAAAATTTTGTTTTGAGCACTTCAATTTAATTCCTTCTTCTGGGGAATCTTGTGAGAAGGAAAGGTCCCGCCTTCTTCACAAGATTCACTCATTTGTTCTTGTAGTTTGTTAAATATTCATTTTATTCATGCCTTGATTAAACCCTGGTTGCTGAAGCTATTTATGCAGTATTGGAATTTTGTTGTTTATTGCTAAAGATCTGTTTTCATTACTTACTGCATTGATTTCATACAATTCATTCTTGAGAAGTTGTGAGTTATTTTGTTTAGCAATCTTGTTTATGGAATGAGTGTGTGAACGCTTGGTGATCAGAAAACAGGAGCTGAAGATTCCTACTTGGGGAATAGGGTCCTGTTCTCTGTTACAACATAATTGAACTTCCTTTCTGCAGATTGATTTATTTTCCTAGATCATTGTCTTTTTAATACCCAAGCTTCTTTTAAGTCTGCAATAGAAAGATTGTCTTTGTTGTAACTCAAGTAGACTTCAGTTTCATTAAAGAAAGGTGTGATTAGTGTGATTCTTACTATAACATTTCTTTGCTTTTGAGATTGAGCATATACAGTGTGTGATTGCCTTTGAAATAAACAGACTTCCATGGGTTGAAAATTTATGTAGCACTTGAATTATTTAAATTAATAAAAAATTAAAGTGACCAACAATATTGTTGACAATTTCTTTGTAACATAATTCCAAAATAAAGGAAGCCAACATGAACATGGATTGATATGGATTAAAAATGCTCCCTTATATGAAAAAAATACATATACTGAAATTGAAAACTTCATTGATAAGTACTTGTGCTATGATTTAACCAAACTACTTACAAATCTGGAAATTGCTTGACGTCATCATCACAGAAGCACTTGTAGAAAAGGAAAATAGATGCATTACATGTTCAGTTTTCTAATACCATCAATTCCAAGAACATGAATACTTAAGCCTATGGAATTGAAAAATTCAAAGACAAAAGTGAATGCAAGAATGATATTTGATACACTAGAGCATATGGAACATGATGAGACATATACTTTTGATACTTTTCTAGAAAAAATAGGTATAAGAGAATTTGATTATATCAATGCAATTAAATGTACTCTGAGACGAAGAACATTTTTTTTGAAAAGAGAACCAACAAAGATTCAGACCAATAGCTTTTCTCAACATATTCCTTTAATATTGGGTGCAAATACATATGCTCAATTTGTACTTGATTCATATGCTACAACTACTTATTTTAGTTCATACATGACAAATATGGATAAAATAATGATGTTGATGTTTAAACATGTGCGAAGCAAGTGTCAAAAAATGATGGTGATGTCATTGAAACAATTACAATACTTGGAAAATATCTATTTAACTTACAACAAATGTTTTCACAACAAGTTGTGTATATATTGTTTTCAATGCTATGAATACTAGTTAAAGAAAAAATATATTTATTAATACTTTACCAATAAATAATCGAATTTTTTTACTAAAGAAACCAAGAGACCTAGAATGTGAACCAGATGATTCAGAAAACATACCATTTTTATCAATTATCAATCACTATTTGCAATGACCAAAAAACATTAAACATGTATGTTTAGCAGAATTTGAATAATGTTATACACTGCAAGGAAAAAAAAGAGGAAACAGTGACAAACCATATGTTATAAGGCATGTAAAGTATAATAAACATATTGATATTGATAACTATTACATAGAACAATTTATGTTGTATGTCACATATCATAGAGACAAAAACATATTTAAGAAACTGTATTTGAGTTGGAAGAATGCATATTTCTTATTTGAGAAAACCATAGAATGTAATGATAGAAAAATCACCGACGAAACAATGGAAAAGTGGACTAATATTGATAGCATAGTTATTGATGTTGAAAACAAGGAGAGTGAATTGTTTAAAATAAATTTGTCTGTTTTTAATGAAATGGAAAATGAAAAATGTTACCAAGAATATGATATCAAATCAGACTTACAATATTTGCAAAAGAATAAAAATGCAAAATCAATTGTTGAGAGACCTTATGAACTTGTAAAACAACACAAGTATTCAAAGACACAAAAATCTATAAAATCATGAGAATGCTTAATCAATAAGAGGAAATAATAGTGAAAGAAATAGTTGATGAGAAGAATAAAAGAACCAAATGACCCATTTCATGTACTTGTAAGAGGTGGTGCAGGGGTTGGAAAACATTTATTCTTATAGAAATATTCCAATCTCTAATTCACATATATAATAACATGTTTGGATATGACCCATGTCAATTAAAAGGAATCATCACAACATATAAAAATAAGGAAATTTTCAACGTAGGTGGTATAACAATGCATTATGCATTCCATTTACCATTTAACAAGTCAAAATATTTTCCACTTAAAGGTGAAAAATTAGGCACATTGACAAACAATTGCATACAACTTCATATTATGCTAATTGATAAAATGTCTTTGATAGGTTCAACATTATTATAACATGTCAACAACTGATTACACAAAATCAAGCATACTCAAATGAATTATTTTGGAAATATTAATGTTATATTTCCATGTGACTTGTTCCAGGAATAACCGATCAAAGATTCTATGATTTTTGAGCAACCAATTTTAGTGCACAAAAAACTACTCACTACATTTTCTAGAAAGAGAAAGTAAAATGTTATGAATTGTGTACAATAATGCGTCAAAAAGATAACAAGTTCATTTAAATACTTAACGAAATTTGATTAAATCAACAATCTGATGAAGGCATAAAATATATAAAAGACAAGCACTACAAACCTGCCCCAATGAATCCATTGTTTCCAAATCTATTTTACAAAAACATAAAGAAAACATGTTTTCACATGTAAATGAAGAGTTAATAAATCTTAATGCAATTGATGAATCTCACGATAAACAAATAGGATTTTTTCATATGAGAAGACAATGAGATTATCATTGAGAATACTTATTAAATGAAATGTTATTGTTCAATTATATGCAGGGAACTATAATACAGAAGATGGTCTCATTAATGCACTTATGGGATATGCAAAAAATATATGAAAATAAAAATAATGTTCATGTGTTATGGATAGATTTCGTAAATATAGATATCTAAAAACTTCAAAGAAAAAAGTATCGTGAACTGTATGAAGAAAAAATCTCATATGATTAGACTCCAATATTGCTTGTTTCAAAGGAATTGACATGTAATAGCAAGAAATTTATAACTATAGTGTGAAAACAATTTTCGATACAACTAGCTTGTGCTAGAATAATTCACCGATCACAAGGTTTAATGTTAAATGGGCTTTCATTTGATCCAAATGGCATATCAAAACATGGAGTATTTTACACAATAATTTCATGTGTTAGAATGATGGAATCATTATATCTTCTTCAAAGACTATTCCAGAACAACTTTTGTGTAAATAATAAGTAATAGAAGAAAAAAAACGCTTAAGAATTGAAGCATCATGGAAATTGCGGTACATAGATAATTTGATAGAAAATGGAGATAATTCAAAGATTGCATGTTTAAATACATGAATTGATCTGGATTTATGCAGGAAGACAATGAAATACAAAAATACACATAAAAATAGAGATGCAACAAAAATAGAAATTCAGTTCATTAATAAGAAATAACTGAAATATGATTATAGACACAACGGAAATAAACTAGCTAGGGCACCAATAGCTTATCTTTGAGAAGATATGTGGAGGCTATAGACCTCTGAACTATTTTTTTTTCTATTATAAAATAAAAATCACAGAGATACATGCGTCATCCACCGGAATTGCTGCGTTAGCCAATTCTGGCGGGAAATAACAAGTTCAAAATTCAAAAGAGGGGCTTCCCCAGGAGGGGAAATCAGCCCAAGAAACCAGTCCATGTAGCAGAGAAAATGTTTCCCTTGTAGGGAAACCAACTTTAAACAACATTATACAGTGTGGAAAATAAAAACACAAGAGAACTAGACCATAACTAGACCATAGCAGAGAATAGTGATAAGTGGGAACCATGTGATTAATCTTGTTGCTTCTTCTCATCCTGAAACGGCTGTTGAGGTGGCTCTTCCTCATTGAGGTACTTGTAATCAGATATTTCGACCTTGTTCTTGGAAAACTGGGCATCCAACGTTGGAGAGGAGGTCGAGTGGGCACCTGTCTTAGAATCCTTACCATCTTCATCAACGTTGTAGTTGCCATCACTATTTGAGGCGTCCTTAGCTAACTTAACCGAAAGTGCCACCATTTTGCGTGAAATATTGAGGGAGGCAAGAGACATGGTTGAATTGCGCATCCACTTCCTGGAGCGTGAGCCAGAGGGACAGATGTGGCTTCAAGAAGGTGCATGGATAAATGAGCAGAGAGACTGTGAGGATCCCGAAGTTCATGCACGGCCAAATTCAAAGAAAATTCCACAGTTCTCCCAACCATGGTGTTAATGGGTGGACAAGATGGGAAGCCATGACCTCCACCTCTACGTCATCTCATTGGCAGCATCGTGTCGTGGTGGAAGCTTAGCTGTAGGATTTTGAAGGAAGCATAGGAGGTGGACAGGTTGCATGACATGGAGCAGTTCGACATAGTTTCGCTAAGGGATGGTGCAGGGCCATGATAGGAGTGGAATTTTCGTAGGAGATTACAAAGCCAACATTGAGAATAACATAAATTCCAAGGGAGAATCTCTGAGGGACAATGCCATTGTCCATATGTAGCAAAGGATGGAGTAAATTTGCAGAGGGTGGAATGAATGCATAGAGGATGGAGTAAATTATCAACTGGTTTAGAGAGGAAGTGACATATGGAGCATGGATGGCAGATTAAATAACACCCATGTCATAGTTATTAACACCCACATCAGGGCCTTGTGCCTCCTCGTGACGAGGACGACTACCTGGTGACGGTGCTGCTAGGTGACTGTTCGATAGGTCTCTAGAGAACACCCACATATGGGGTATGAACATGTTTGAGCACCAATTGGGTGCAGGCTATGCGAAGTGCTTCATTGTCAAGACTGTGGAGCCCACCAAAGAGAAGATGAGTGCTATGATCCACACCCTTGTTGGCTAGGAGATCCGTAACTACATTGGCTGATTTGTGAATATGTTTGAAAGAGATAGATTTATGGAGATGCAACCATTGCTCAAGAATTTCAAATTGAGCAACCAGTATCTAGCTTTTAGAGAGATTGGAGGAACAGGAGCCAAGGAGGAGACATTGAGCGATGTTAATATTGACTTGAGAATCTCCATGAAATTCAAGAGGGAAGAGATTACTATCATGAGCAAGAAATAGACTTGCATGAGACCTTCCAGTTCAGTAGAATTGTTGGTGTCCCAACCTATGGAGCCAAGATAAATCAGCAAGGGCTCTCCCTCAAATTTTTTGATGATACCGTTAAGCTTGCATCCCCTGGATTGCCTTTGGAGGCTCTGTCAAAGTTAAGTTTGAAGAGGCCTTGTATAGAAGGGCTCCAAGTGTAGGGAGAGATGGGAGAATGGTTTTAAGGGGGCTCAAAAATAGAGTGATAGGGGATGGAGAGGTTCCAATTATCCTAAATGATGTTCTCAGGGAGTTGAGAGGGGAAGTCAGTGTCCTTCCAGTGATTTAGAGAAAGGGTTTCCTATATATATTGCTGCATATATTGGTCCAATGAATCTCCTGAGGAGTAGCTTGATATCTGAATATGCATCTGTTTCTCTCTTTCCATATCGTCTAGAGGAAGAGCCCTAGGAGGATAGCCCAAAGAGAATTGAGAAGATTGCTACTAAAAGGGGAGGTCTACCAGAGTCGAAGAGAGCTGATGATGTCCCCTTTTTTCCTATTAGTTATTCTTCAGAGGATAGCTATGTTTTCCCAGAGAAAGATTGCCAGGAGGAAAGTATCCAGGATATTCAGACAGTATGAGAGGCCTACGAAGCCCTTTTTCAGAAGATTATCCCATGTTAGAATACGTCGTTTACTGAGAAACCATTAGAAGGTGGAGATTTTAGGCCATATTCTAGGATTCCAGATCTGAGTCCAGATGGCATCCTGGGGAGCCAGATCATTGTGGAGGAGCAAGTGGTAAACTTCTTTAGTGGTAAAGGTGCCCTGCGTTAGTACCCCCATCTTAAGATTTCCTCCCCTTCCATGAATCAGAATTTCCTTTTGTGAAGCTCCTTATCCATATCCTCATAAGGTTCCTGGTGCCAATTTTCCTGCCAATACTCAGCGGGAAGCCATTAAGGGTAACCATTGTTGAGAGGGGTGACCCAAAAGTGTTTAATTTGATTACTATCCCTTCCTTGGAGGATGGATTGCCATTGTGGTGTTTGAAACAATGTGGAAAGATTGGGAAGTTGTTTTAGCAATTCCTCCCACAGCTGAGGACGAGAGCCTAAGAGGATTTCCTAGAATTTGTGTTCCTAGATGATGGATCTGTGTTACCTAGCTTCTTTCCAGTTTTGGGAACCCGTCTCTTCTGAGTTGAATCTAATCAATTCCTGAGGAGGCCAATTTCCTGCATATTTAGATACCCATAGCTGAGCCCAGGGAGCAGCTAGATTGGAGACCCATTTCCACTAGATTCACGCTCCCATAACTATATTTCTATGACTAGGGTCTCTTAGCCCTAGAACTCCAAAACTTTTAGGGACAGAGACCTATGCCTACTTAACAAGTGCCCATTTCTTGTTGTCTTTCTTGCTGCCCCAAAGAAAGTTTCTTTGCAGGTTATGGATTAACTTGAGAACCCATTTGGGAGCAGCCAGAATAGAGAATAAGTATAACAACATGGATTGGAGGACATATTTCATCATAACTAGGTGCCTAACGATGTCGAGGGAGCGGTGAGTCCAGATGGAGAGTTTAGCTTCTAATTTTTCCAGGAGTTCCTGCCAGGAAGAATGCCTGATGGAAAAATCAATGAGGGGAGCTCCAAGGTATTTAGAGGGAAGTGAGGATATGGAGAAGCCTAGGATCCTGGTTATATTGCGTTGAGTTATGGACAGGGTGTTAAAGGAGGAAAATCTGACATTTCTTGGTGTTGATGGCGGTTCCCATAGCATCAGAGAAGCAGTCAAGAATGGATTTTAAGGAGCGAGCTTCTTGAACATATGGATGGCCCAACAAAACATTATCATCTACAAATTTTTGATGTGAGATGGGGGGGGTTACGGTGGATATATAATCCTTTGTGAGAGTTGGAATTGATGGCTTGGCGAATGAGCCTCCCTAATCCTTCCGCCATGAGAATAAAAATGAAAGGCGATAAGGGATCTCCTTGAAGAATTCCTCTTGAGGGAGAAATGGGGGGGGGGGGAGGGGGAATCATTGACCAAAATTGAGAAAAACGGGGAGGATATAAGGCTCATGATCCATCTAACCCGAGTTGTACTGAATCCAAACACCAAGAGCATTTGTTGGATGTAATTCTAGCTGATTTTATCAAATGCTTTTGAGAGATCAATTTTTAGGAGCATACATAGAATTTTCTTAGTTCTCAACGAGTGATTGACTTCATGCATGAGAATGATGCTATCTAGAATTTGGAGTCCCTCCACATAGCCAGTTTGTTTAGGAGATACCAGTAGTGGGAGAAGGGGTTTAAGCTTTTTGGAAATCACTTTGGAGATGAGTTTGTGTATGATATTGCAGAGCACAGTTGGTCTATATTTGTTGGTGGTGGCAGCATGCTCCTCCTTGGGGATGAGAGTGAGGAAGGTGGCATTGAGGGCTGGGAGGATCCAGTGCATGCATCAAGATTCCTCAACCAAATCCCAAACTTTCAACTTAATATTCTCCCAGAATAAATGTAAGAAATTGGAGGTAAATCCATTCGGTCCAGGTGCCTCCCCATATTTGAGTTGTGACATTGCTTGATCAACCTCTTGTAGCAGGACTGGTCTCAATTGCATTTGGTTATGATCCTCCATAATGATTTTAGGGATGCGATGAGTGATTTTGTTGATTACAGGTTGACGCTCACCGTTGGGTTCTTTGAGAGTTCCTTGAAGTAGCTTAAAAGATATTTCTCAATATCTTCATGAGCTTCTAGGTTATCTCTTTGGTCATTTTTTAGGACAGAAATATGGTTGATCATTCTTGTCTAGATGGTGGAGCGGTGGAAGAATTTGGTTTTTTTTTCCCCTTCTTTGAGCCATCGGATTCTAAATTTTTTCTTATAGACGATTTCTTCCTAAAGTCTTCAGTCTTCTAAAAAACTCATTAGATCATGTTCCTGAAGGGCTCATTCCTCAGTGTTCCCTTCGTGGATGATAAGTTGTTGAAGCTCGCCCATTTTATTTTCCAACTCCCTTTGACTTTTAAAGATATTGCCAAAAGATTTCTGGTTCCAGCGCTTCAGGTGATTTTTAAGGATCTTCAGTTTTTGCTGAAATTGGTACATTTTGGAGCACTCTGGGGGGGTGATGCTGCTGCACCAAAAAATTACCATTTCTTTGAATCTGGGGTGTGAGATCTAGAACTTCTCAAAGAGGAATGGCTTATTACTTGTTCCCCCCAGGCGTGACCATTGCAATTGTATGGGCCAATGCTTAGAACCTTAAGCTGGAAGAATGATTGAGAATATGTCGCCTCCAAAAAGGATTGAGTTTTCTATGATTAGGAGACGATCAAGTCTCAAGGAAATTTTCTGAGCTCCTCCTTGAAGGTTTATCCAAGTTTGGAGGCCATTTTAAGTTTGCAGGTCTATCGACTGATTTTGTTGAATGAAGTCCTTGAATCTAAGGTTGTCTTCTTCAAGTCTGGATCTTAATCCTTTATTTTCATCCATATTGGTGATCATATTGAAGTCTCCTCCAAGAATATAGAGGGTGTGAGTTTGATGCGAGTTTATGAACTCAATAGAGTTCAAGATTTCAATTTTCTGGGGAATGGGTTGGGGGAAATAGACATTGGTGAGATGGCCATGGATTTTGGTACCGATCAGATGAATAGTGGCTTGAATGAGGTTTTACGAAGCGTGGAGGTAGGTCAGGGAGATGATAAGAGGATTCCAAGATATGGCTAGGCCTCCTGAGGCTCCAATGGCATCGACCACAACTATATGGCATCTAAGCCAAAGCCTAGATATAATGGAGTTCAAAGTGGTACTAGTACATTTTGTTTCTTGCATGAAGAAGATGGATGTTTTATCGTGCTTGATTCTATTTTTTATCATTCAGTGCTTTGAAGGGCTATTAAGCCCTCGAATGTTCCAAGATATGAGTTTCATTGAGAACTATGAGGGATGATCTTATAGAACCCAGTCAGCTTGGGATATCGTTCTGATTCAACTAATTGGATTATGAGCAAGATGAGGCACTGAATATCTCTACATCAACCTCTTTTCCTTTATTCTCTCAAGATCTTTGATGTATCTAGTTAGGTACCTCCTTGTATACCTAGGGATGGAAGCTGTTGTGCTCTAGAGAGAACGTCCACTAGGAATTCAATCTGTCGGGCTGGGATCATGTGATACTCATGATTTTTGCAGGATATTTCCATTCCTAGGATGTCAAGGTCACAAAAACCTATGATTTCATGTTCTTCTTCCATATGGGTGGTCTGGTCTAGATCTATTATATTTCCATGGTTTTCCTACTGGTTTTGGTTCGGCTGAATGTCTTCCTCCATGTGAGTTGGTTGCTCTTGAATTTGAATAACTATTTTCTCCTTCTGCTTGACCTCCTTCTCTTTGATCTTGTCTTTGTTGGGTTTTTTACTGGACTGAACTTTGGATCGATCATCATTTTGCAAGGACAAGGTAGAGGAATTCATGGGTGATGAGTGGGAATGATTGGGGTTGGGGAGGGGAGTGATGATAGGTGGGTTTGGCTTAGGGGTAATGGAGGTGGTACCTTCCGTCATTGTTTGACTGGCTATAATGTCAAAGATCTTGCTAGTAGCTAGTTTAGAGGCTTTGGGGGCTGAAGAAGGTTTCATAACATGCCTTTTGTAGTTGGAGACTTTGGTGAAGCCATCAAGATCAGTGTTATCGGAGGCTGGGGAATATTTCAGAGGTTGGTTGAGTGGAAAATATCGAAAGAGATGCCCATGTTCATGGAATTTGTAGCAATAGAATGGAATATGTTCATAATAAATCAATTGGACCTATTAAAAATAATCATGAAAAATACTTAACGAGTCCAATAGAGCTTTGGAAAGATTCATGTAGACACAGATCCTAGCGTAGGCCATGTAGCAGTTGAGTTTGGTTTCCTTGGGGATTTTTATGAACTCTCCAAGGTGATTTCCTATCTCTTTAAGGGATAGCTCATCCCAGTAATATTGGGGGAGGGAATACAGCCTGATCCAGACAGGAGCCCAGTTAAAATCGTCTTTTTTGGGGTTGAATCTCTCGATCCAGTTCCTTATATAGAGGCATGCTGAATTAATGAAATAAGGACCTCCATCAATAATGTGGTTTTTATCCTCTATACAAGTGAATATGATGTTGAACAATCCCTTCAGTCCAAGCTGGAGTGAGATTTGTCCCTTGGGCTTCCATTTTGAGGTGATCCAAACATAGAGAGATTTCTCAGTGGGCTAGAAACCGATGAACATCCCAATGAAGGCATGGTCTTTCATAAAATGTATTATACCATTGATACAATGGGTAGGTAGATATATCTTGGGTTCGTCAGATGCAATAGGAATGCAGGTGGAGGAAGAGGCTTTTGTCTCTGTAGTCATAGGAATAGTAAAATATGCATAGAGACAAATATATCACTCACTAATGAAAAAAATTTTATGATGTTAACTGAGGGAATAGTGTTGGGACACCATATTTATTCTTCAGGAATTAAGTTGGACCCAACAAAAATTCAAGTCATTGTGAACTTAATACCACCCACAACAAAAAAATAAGTAAGAAGTTTCTTGGATTATGTATGCTACTATAGAATAGTTATTGAAAATTTCAGTAAAATAGCTTTGCCATTATTTAAATTACTTGTGAAAGATGTGGAACTCCAATGGATAAATAACTATCAAAATGCATTCAAAAAATTAAAAGAAAAATTGTCAATTGCACCCATTCCTCGGGGACCTAATTGTTCTTTTCCATTTCATATATCAACTAATGCATCTGACACTGATATAGGAGAATCACTTAGACAAAAAGAGAATCAGTTTAATTATGCCATATATTTCATAAGAAAAAACTTAACACCAATAGAATTGAACTATACTGTTAAAGAGAAAGAAATGTTAGTTGTAGTACATGCAGTAAATAAATTTCGACATTACATAACATGTTATCAATTATTCATCCACATGGATAATTCAGCCATTAAATATTTAATGAACAAATCAATTACAAATGGAGGAACAACTAGATGGCTATTATTGATGCAAGAATTTAACATTACTGTACAAGGCCGACTAGGTAAGGATAATCAAGTTGCAGACTCTCTATCAAGACTTCATTCACCTGGTGATCCAAGTCGAGTATCAAATAATTTTCTAGATGAAAATATATTTGCTATAAATTTCAAAACTCCATGGTTTGCAGATATTGCTAACTATTTATCAGCTGGTATCCTACCATCTCATTACACAAATAAACAGAAAAGAGAGATAATTAGAGAAATTTCTAGATATAGTTGGGTCAATGGTGACCTCTTTTATACTGGTGTTGATCTAATAATAAGAAAATGTGTTAAAGAAGATGAGATTATAGATATTTTGAAAGCATGTCATGATGAGGCATGTGGTGGTCATTTTGTAGACAAGCAGACAACATACAAAGTGTTGAAACTTGGCTACTACTAGTTGGCCATATTAAAGGACTCCAAGTACTATGTGAAGAGATGTGATAGCTACCAAAGAATCGGAAGACCAGTGGCATCAAATGAAATGACATTAAAGCCGCAAGAACTGATTGAACCATTTGAGCAGCGGGCTCTCGATTTTGTGGGACCAATCAACCCTCCATCAAATGGAAAGAAGTACATCCCAGTATGTACATATTATGTTACTAAGTGGCTAGAGGCAAAGACAGTAGCACGAGAAACAAAAGACAATGTTGTATATTTTCTATTTGAATAGATATTTGTAAGTATGGAGTTCTGCGACAAATTGTAACTGACCAAGACACACAATTCACATCAAAGCTTGTTCGAGATTTTACGGAGAAGTATAATATTAAGCATATAAAATCAACTTCGTACCATCCTCAAGCAAACGGATAAGTGGAATAGACAAACAAATTCCTAGAGAACATCATGACAAAGACTGTATAAATGAATAGAAAGGACTGGTCAAAAAAATTGAGAGATTCACTATGGACGTATAGGATAACATGGAAAAACACAACTAGGTTAAGTCCATATCAGTTGGTGTATGGAAAAAAAGTCCTGTTACCCATATAATTTCAAATAGATACATTCAAATTAGCAGTAGAGTTGGGGATGGAATTATCTGAGGCACAAAAACAAAGGTTCATGGAATTAAATGAACTAGATGAGATACAACAACAAGCAGTAGAGCAAAAATCTCTTCTGTAAGAACAAAGAATTAAATGGCATGATCGATTCATAAAAAATAAATTGTTTCAAAAGGGAGACTGGGCACTATTGTTCGACTCCAAGTTTAAATATTTCAAGGAAAAGTTTACAACTCATTGGCTTGGGCCATATGATATTGAGGAAATCTTTGATAATGGAGGTGTAAAGATAAAAAGAATTGACAAAGCATCTATTTCATTTGTCGTTAATGGACATAGGCTTAAAGTTTACAATAAACCTATAAATAAAGAGGACTTTAGGAGAAAAATTTCAACAGATACTGATCTGAAACTAATGGAACAACATAGCAATATTCCTCCCATAATTCCAGAAGAAGAAGAAGAATAAAAAAAATATGTAAAAAAATAAAATAAAAAAAATTAATTAAAAAATAAAAAATAAAAGAGTTTGGTTGTGAAAATCCAGGAAACTAGCACAATACAAACTAAAATTCATATCATAAAACCAACTTTTTTGGCCAATATGAATTATATTTTTGTTTTGATTTTATTCCAGTATGATTTTTGCAGATTTACCCTCCGAGACATGTCAGACGTGAGGACAAGTCTTAACATCAACAAGGGGAAATCGAGTAATAAAACTATGTAAATAGTTTGAGCAGCTGAATTGAAGAAGGAATTTGAATTACAAGTACAAACGGACGTGATACATCATTGAATATACTATGCAGAAGGGATCTGAAACATCACTGAAAATATTGAGCAGAAGGGACCTGATACATCATTGAACATATACAGAAGGGACCTGAGTTACTATTAAGAATATTATTCAGAAGGGACCTATATCATACGACAGAAGAAATTTCAAGCATTGTTGAAAATTATGCCAGAAGGGACCTGAACTACATCAATATTGAAGAACATGACAGAAGGGACCTGAAATGTCAAAATTAAACCTGCAAAAGGGACCTGAACAACATCATTCTGAATCAATAATCAGATGCAAAGCATAAATAAGTCTCTACATTTCTACATATTCTGGAAGAGCCATCGTTACAAAAAAAAACACAATGTCGACCATCATGGACATCGAACGATTTGAGGGAATACAAGTACAGTAAGTAAAGTATTTCTCTTAAAATTTCAAATTTTTAAAAATATTCTAGAATTGTTAAAGCTAATTTAGTACTGGTTATGCATATTCTACCTACATTTCATCACCTACATTCCTATTCCTATTTATTATTTTTACTCATCATATCCACTATCCTAACCATTCAATAAACATTCCATAAACAATATTCCTTATCCATACCACATTAACCCTATTTTTTTCTTAAACATGAGGATCATAAACAAAAGGCTCAATTTTCGAACCCTTGTTAGACCTACAAGAAGAAAGAAAAAGGTTAGTTTCATTGTAAATATTTAATTTTAAAATATGACAATTTCATTGGTCATTTTTTAATAATTAAATAAAGGTCAAAACCTAAGTTTAAATCATATGCTAGCACAATATACAAATCTCAAAACAAAACAAGTTTGTAAACTATAGTATTAAGAGCGCAATCATGTATATGATTACAAGCTAAGGTAATGGGCAGAGATGCAATCATGATACCAACAAAGAAATGAAAATGCAATAAAACTAACCTAAGTGATTAAATGAAATAATATGTATGACAATGATGCATGGGATGAACGGAATTATAAAGAGAAATGATCCATGTGTAAATAGTTGAATGGAAATACGATGAAGAATGGTGCATATTTGATGAGGCATAATGTGTTTTGATGGAGATAAGAATCCAGACATGGTGGTCAGCGTATGCCATGAGAAAAAAACATAAGGTGGATTGTGTAATGAATGAGATCCGAGGACGTGAACAATGGGAGAGTACACCGTGGAGCCTGTTGTCAACCCTAGAGATAGCCTTGAGTTGTGAAAGACCAATGCCTAGGACATCTTATATAGCAAGGAGCATATGATATAACATAGGAAGTTATCAGAGAAAGGCTCTCATGCTATCTCTTGTAAAATAATAAGGTTAATTTGAATGGGACCAAAACCTTCAGAAACTTGACACAGGGAAAGAAATATTGTAGAGGCAAGATGTAAAACTCTAATACAAATGTGTCAGACAATTCAAAGGCAGCTTACTGTAAATAGGGCTGGTTTCTAAAATACCTCACAGAGATAAATAATCAGAGGGTGTTTACTGCGTATGAAAGATTGAGATAATACTAACTGTCATTGAGATGATATCCGGAAACAAATATCAACATGTAATGGGCTTAAAAAATTAAGAATCCATACATGACAATAGCATTTTAAGAATAACATCCCATAGAAGCTAATATAGCAGAAGTATGGTTGAAGTGGAAAATGGAACAGTATATCACACTTGAGCCATATTTAAAGCACTTGACAGGTTCTAGCATAAGTATCAACTACGATAAATTTATACCAAAAACCAGTGAGCCACTCGCATTCCAGAACATGATACCAGAGAAATGGATGAAAAAAAGATGAACAATTAACTATCACATATAGGAGAAAGCTACAAACTGTGAAGCATAAAGGCCATAATCCTCATTAAAGATGGAACTCCTCGTCACTGAAACCCGACGGGCTCTTCGCATTCATATAAAAGTTCAACCTAATGCCTACAAAATTCTCTCACAGCATATTTTTCTAAAAATATGAAACCTTTTACAATCCGTTCTTGGGGATTCTTATAGGAGAAAAACGAGTAGCAGGGGTGGATGATGTACAATAAATTGATTCATTAAGACAGCAGGGAGGAAGCGTCCATGCCCATACTACTTAATGGCACTGTGTTGCTATATTTATTTTATAGTATGGCTGAGGGGTCTTTGTCAGGTCGATATCTAACCTCTGATGTTTCTTTGGAGTCCTTTCTGGCTATAGAGCTCCCTGTTCTGCCTTCTGGAATTGGTGAACTGGATGGAAAGTTAGCGGGCCTCCATACTCCATAAATGCTGGTTCTGATAGTCTATAAGAAGATTCTATCAGTGTAATTAATTATTTCTGGGCTCGAGGAGGCATGGAGGCTTTAATGGGAAGGTGTACTGTCTGGAGAAAGACGTCCCGCTGATATTAAACAAAGATATGGTCGTCTCGTGTGTTCTTAGTTTTCCCACTACGTCCTTTCCTTTTGAACATGGGATTAGCACATTAAATCTTAAGTTACGGGCTTAAATCCCTCAAGTCCGTCTCTGCTTCTTCACTTGGCCACTATAATGGCCTCTCTATGTTTTTGAATTACGGTGACTATGATTACAGAGGCAGAGTGAAAATTCCACTCTGTAAAAACCCTGCACAAAGAAACAAATCAATTATAAAATCCAGGGTGGTGGTGGAAGAATGTTTTGGAGGCCTGCGGAGTGGTGGCATAATGGTGGAGAATAGTGGAACTATGAAATAGTGGTGGAAGAATGATCTTTAGTGTTTAAACACTAAGGTTTAGCCTTTGGCCGAAATACAAAGAAGAGGGGCCAAATGAAATGAAAACGGGGACCTTGGATGGTGGGACCTGGTGGGTGGAGGGCGATTGACTGTGGGCCGTTGGATCTCAGAAGGAGATCAATGGCGGGGATAAAAGGATGAAATCATGGGAAAGGTCCGATGAATGAAATTAGATGGGGAGGCGATGAAAAGTGGGTCGTCGATCTTGGGTCAAACGGACGGTCACGATTGGATCGATGGATCACAATCATAAGGGACGGAGGGTAACACCTTTAGAACTTGCAATTGGCAATGCGTGATTGAGTGCCGACCATCTGATCTGAAACAAGATCAATGGCAGAGACTCAATCGGTGGGCAGACGGACAGGGGTAAAGGAGTGGAGCGGGAGAAATAAGGACCATCGGATCAAGGGAAATTGACGACATAGATTACAATCAGAGGGTCGCAATCGGGGAGGGAAGTGGGTGACACATTTAAAAAGTTGCAATTGCGATCGGTGCGGTGGTGCGATGGCCATCCGATCCATTGATAGATCGACGGTTGATATGAAATTGGAGGGGTGAAAGGATTGGGGCGATGGGCGTGAGCGAGACAAGCACTGGCCGTCGGATCTTAAAATATCGACGGTGGAGATTGCTTCAAAGGGCCGACAGACTTAACACTATCGCATCAGGACTTTCATGGTTTACAAAGGAAAAAAGATGTTTCTGCTCCGATTCTCCGATTACGATAAGCACCTTACGGGCTAGCGCTTGGTCTTAGTGCTGGGGTTATGTGGGGAAGTTGTTAAGGGGGTTGGCCGAAAGGGTCTTAAGCCTCATATGCAAAATATGATTTCTTGGCTTATTTTTAATGCATTTTAAGGCCAAAAAGGGGTAACAGTAAGGGGAATGAAGGGATTTTAAGAAAAAAAAAGGTATTTGAAAGGTTTAAAATGGGATTTTGGTGATTTTAAGGGGTTAATGAGGAAATAAGAGAGGGGTAAAAGGGAAGGAAACATAGATTTAGTGGGAAATGAAACAGGGGAAAAGGAGGCCTTTTGGGAATTATTTTTCGCAAATAGAGAGGCTTCAAAACTGGGAACAGTATTGAATGTTAACCATATGATCAACAGAGCCAGCACACCAAGTCAGTCAGAAAAGGTAAGCCACGGAGGCATCAGTTAAGCAGTTGACGAACAGTAAAAAAAAATAAAAAATGCAATATTGCAATCGTTGTGTTTACTGGTACGAGAGAACCTCTGCCATTCTAAGACCTCATAGCAATGAGAAACTATGTGTTCTTCACCATCATAACCCTTTGCAGGCTCAGTGAGAGAAAGGAATTTCATGTAATCAAAGTACACATCCAAGAAACTCTTTGAAGAAAAAATTGACAGAGGAAGACGAGGGAGAGATGTGAAGGAACAGAGGAAATTAAACACAACAAAGTGAGTTGAAGATATAGCATAAGAAGGACAAATATATAAGGAGATTTGACTGAGATTTCGAGCCAAGAAATCCGGTAGTTTTGTCAATCAAGCACACTGTCAAGGTGCAGAGATCCCGTGAAGCACGAGGTAAGAGAAAACCCAAATTTTTCTTGTTTAAAACAACGGTTATTCATATGAGTAAACCTCCAGATTGTTGTGTGAACCATGAGTTATAAATGAATTCCTTCTGCCACAGTTTTTAAACTTTTCATTACCATACGATGTGTCACTTCCACCATTCACAAACACTCTACCACCAGTAAACACGAATCCTTCGTTGATTTAATGAGTGAATATTTGAGATATTAAGGGATATTTTTTATTAAGATGACGCTACTTGAAACACAAGAAATCCAATAAAACTAAGAGAAATCATGAAGATCATAGCAAATAATGTAAACTCAAAAATTTCTTCATTGATGGTTTCATATACAGTCTTAAATTTTGATTTGAATACAAACAGAGAATGGAGTGTTTGATTTGAAACACATAGTGGCTTCATTTGTTGCATTTTTGAATGTTTTTGTGTAACAAATTCATTCCATTTACATACACAGTGAGAAAATTTGAACCAAGATAAAATATTTATGGTGGATGTTTGGTTTAAAAGGCAGTAAAAATATAGTCAAAATGTTTCTTTCATAAAAAAGAGCAAATTTTTGTGAAATTCGAAGACACAATGAACTCATTTTTTATGAGAATTTTGGTGAAACAGTGAGCCATTTTCCAAATTTTCTTACACACAGTGAGCTTAGATTAAATATATAATTCTTATGCCTTAGAGGAGAAGGGATTTTATGTGAAATTAAAGAATTAAAAGGCACTGTTGTATATTTTTTTTATTTTTTTTTTTACACAGTCAACAAAATACAAAAAAATCTACAATTAGAGGCAGAGGATTTTTTTAATTTTTGATGAGACAGAGGATCAAATAAGAAGAGAAGATTAATAAAAACATGATTTTTATGTTTTTATAATCTTCTCTACATCAAATATTTGTGTTTATAGAAGCAGTAAGTTCACTTATTTGTGAAAGGCATAAAATAGAGGTAAGATTCACTACTATGATGAGATCTAGTACATGAATTTTTTTTTTTTCAAAAATGAAGTTAATGACAGTAGAAGGGTATATTAAATGGTTTTCAGAAAACATGGCATCAAGGATATAGCCTAAATAATTTCAGATCGAACATTGGGGTAAAGACACAGTAGAAAAACTTTACCACTAAGGTCTGATAGGTTTTCTTCAGAAGTTCAAAGGGCATAATGAAGACATTACAAGGGAATTCATAAATAACTACAAACAAGATCAAACTATGGTGGCCAGTTTAATCATTCCCTTAACTCTAGAATCAATTTCTCAAGCCCTAGAGTTGCCATTATTAGGAGAAAATTATCACAAAGGGTTGCATTTTAACTACAAAGGATGGAACTTTCGTAGACAAAAACAAAAAGGGATCCCTTGACAGAAAAAAAGGGGATTCCTAGATAATGGTTCAATGAGCCTTGGGCTGAGTTAGTATTGATCATCCAAAATTATTCACTTGTGATAGTAGACACAACATAGTGCACCTATACCACATTAGGTTGCTACAACACATCAAGGGAGACATAAGAATCAGCTTGCTATACTTTTTCTATAGAAAATTAATGAGGATGATTGAAAATGTGAAGTCTGGAACCAAAACTAGGGAGGCCAAAATTCTTCATCAAGGGCTCATTAAAATAATTTTTGATTATTAGTTGAGAACTAAGGGTATGATTTGGAGATATTTCCTAATTTAGAATCAGTTTGTAGAACAAGTCGTAGAAGACAAACTCAAACCAGTGCAGGAAAGAAGGAGTATAGTGAATTCACTCGTCTATCCAAGAACAAGATCTAAGAAGCAACATGAGATGTTCATGATAGAAAGAGATACAACTTTATTGACCATTCCTAGGAGGAAAAGAATGAATAATTCAACAGATATAAGCAGCAAGGAAAGAGAACCAGAAGTGTAAATCATTGAGACATCTCCCTTGACCAAACAAGCTAATGAAATTATTGAAAGATTATAGCAAGAGGTTTATGAAAACCCAGTATAGAGAGACTCATATTTTTAAATTTCTGATATTAAGGCTACTTCAGTTTCCAAATACACCAAGGAGGAAGAAAAATACCAAAACCTTAGCAGAATCAAAGAATTCACTGATAATCTGGATGTAAGCAGGATATTGGAGGGACACCTGAAGAGAGAAAATCAAACATATAAGACAAATAATGAAAAATTGATCAAAGGGAATGAGAGGCTGAATGAAGAAGAGGAAAAACTGAAAGAAAATAATAATCTTCTTCCCATGCAAGCATTCATATGGCTTGAGGAGAAAAATTCTTGGAAGATCAAATATGAGAAGCAGAACATCAAAGCCTCAATCTACAAAGAGGAAAAATACAAAGGTATAGACTCTCTTTTGCATGTAGCACAATAGGAAGCTTTAGGATCAGGTACAAGCTCAACATCAGAACTCAGGAGGTCCAAAAGGAGGAAGCAAGCATGAGGACATGCTTGAACATCAGCTTGGGGGAGATGTTGGCCCTCGTTTTTTATCTCTTTTTGTTTATGAAAATACACTTTATTTTCCATACTATCCATCTATACACCATCATATTCACCCTATTTTTCCCAGTCAATATTTAAATTAAGTTTTTCAATTATTATAAGTTTTTATAAAAATTGAATTTTAAGTGCATTTTTGGACCAGATTAGAAATTCCCGTAATGGCCTCATGGTTTGCATATTTGCAGGACACTTGGGCTTGATATGGATACATTTATATAAATATTTGGAACTAATATTAAATTTACACTTGTTGCTTCAGTCAAACCAAGCTTTAACAAGCCTGGTCAAAGGCAGTCAAACATGACCTGTTTTTATGCAAGATCCCTAGGAACTAGGTCAAATTTCTTATTTTATGGGATTTTCCAGATTTTTATGGATTTTATGGATGAAATCAACTTGATTGGATAGGATAAGGATATCCATGGCTATAGGAGAAATTTTAGATGAGGTTGTTCCATATTTTATCTATTTAAGCCTAAGACTTTGAAGGCATTGATATGTAGAAATTGTATATCTTAACTTTTATATTTCTGAGACTTTGGAGAGTTAATTGAAAGACCTATTCTATTTCATTTTCTATTGTTATATGGTGAATTCTTGACTGAATTTTTATTAGCTGAAATCACTTTCAGCATGCGAGGCAAGGGTGGAGGGCCCCCACACCGAGTTAAGTGCACTTTCTAGTTATTTGTAGTTGTAGTTTTTGAACTAGTTTGTTTTATGCTTAATTTTTTATTTAGATATATGCTGGTCATTTATGAGTGCTGATGGATATAATTCTATTTCTTATTCTACATATGAAAGGACAATCCAATGTTTAAGTTAAATATTCTTTCTATCTGATTAATATCTAGAACTAGAATTCATCTTTTCCTGCTTTTTAATGCTTTTCTAAATTCCTTTTTTCTAACAATAATATTATTGATGAATGAATCTGTAGTGAAGGAAAACCAGGATCTCTTTAGTTAAGAGCCTCTTTAGTTATTTTTTCATGCATATTAATCTATTGTTCAATTACTAGTTTTGGTTTCTAATTCATGAAGTAATTTTGTAAGAGAAGGACAAACAAGTCTCTTAAGTTGGGAGATTCTTCTGCTACTAATTACATAATTGAATTTAGAAATTATTTAGTTTAGATTTATATTTGTAATATGAATTTCATTAATCATTAATAAATCATCTTCTAACTTGATCATAGCTAAAACCCATATATCTTGGGGATGCTTCTAAGTCCTACTAGCCTGGATTGATAATAAATACTTGTGTTTGTTTACATGTTAAAAAATCCAACAGTTTATTTTAATCATAGCTATCGTAATTTCAATTTTAATTTAAATACAATTATTGTTATACAAATGTCATATTTTATTTATTTATAACACTTATAACAACGTGCATTTTTACTTTGAATATTTTCATGTGACTTTGAGCAATATTTTCAATTTTCTCTCTTCTCTTATCTATAGGACTACAAAAAAATGAACATTAAAAAATTGTTTTAACAAACTATATAAATTGTTATCTAATGTATGAACTCATTTTTTATTCTTTGTAGTGAAATCTCTTCTTTAAACTCTCTTTCCCTCGCCCTCTTTCATCCCATGGTCATTTTTACAAATAAATTGTAACTACTTGAATGATATTGTCATAATTGAGTGGACCATATGTGAAATGATGTTTAACTACTATCAATTTTAATGATATGAAATGAAATTTAGCTATTCAAGAGAGGCTTGTTTTATTAATATGCTAGATTTCATAGTATTTTGATTAACCAAAGCTTCCTACCAATAAATACAAGTTATTTTTTTTGGCATTTATTCAAAGAAGTAACGTGCATTCGAGACATCATTCTGTAAAATTGTTTTACTATTTACTAATTATGATGGTTTAGATAACTGCACATTTGGCTATTGTTCTTGTATTATTCAACATTAACTCAACTTAGCTCTTTATATAATGTATGAAATCATTTTTTAGTTTGAGTGATGAAATATTTGCTTTCAACTCTTTGGCCCTCCTCCTCTCTCGTCTTGCCATCATTTTTTAAAATAATTTGTAATCGAGTTAATATTGTCATGAATATAATATGTGAAATGGCGTTCAACTACCATCATTACTATCATTAACTACTATCAATTTAATGATATGAAATGGAATTTAGCTACCCCAATCAATCTTGTTTTATTAATGTGCTAGATTGCATTGGATTTTCGTTAACCAGAGCTCTCCTATTAATAAATACAAGTTTTTTTGGATTTTATTCAGAGAGTAATGTGTATCTAGGACATTCACCATGTAAAATTGATTTACTATTTACTAATTTTATATTAGATAATTGCACATTTGGTGATTGTACTCATATTATTCAACATTAACCAAACTTATTTCTTCAGAAAAATAATACAAATTTCATTTTATAAATTTCCTTTCAACAAAGTAGAAAGGCACATTCAATTATATAATTACAATTTATCATATTTTCTTCTTTGAAAATTTTCTAATGTCCTTTAATATAAGCATGATGAAAATAAGAGACGAAACTACTAGTCCCAGAAACTAAAAAATTTATATGTTGATAGCTCGTCCATGTTGAAGCTCTACAGTAAATCATTTAAACAAAAAGGTAAATAATAATAATTACATTTTGTAAAGGTTACAATGTGAGCTTTTCATGAAGAAGCTTTCCTATAGAAAATCATGAATGTCAAAATCAACTTGGAAAATATTTCTATTCCAAGTGTTTTAGACATTAGCAATTTTGAAATTGGACATTGTAACTGAGACATGTTTATCGACATTTTCAATTGTACCATATGAAAAACGATTTATGTTTATACATATGCATTTGTTTTTCCAATTGTGAAATACACTAATAATAATAATAATAATAATAATAATAATATATAAAATAAAATAAAAAACAATAACAACAAAAAAAAAATGCATATGTACATAATTCAATAGCAAATTCATAATCCCTAAAAACCTCTCGAGATTTCATTTTACAAACCTACACACTTTGCACAATAAACCAATAATAAAATAACCAAAGATTTTTTATACGCACGACCACTTTTGCACAAATTTTTTTAGAAAGCTAACACCAAATAGTGGTTCGCAACTAACAAATAAAACAAACTGACCATCCATATCCATATTGCATCTTCGTTTAAGCCCAACTTAATAGAATGAGTGTTAAACTATTAAATTGACAAATATTTTGGGCTATCAACAACAACTACAATAAAAAGGTGCACTTCAGTACCAACACCAATAACACTTCCATCCAATCTCATATCTTTTTCTCTAATACAATATGACTCAATCGAATGCTAAATAGAAACCTTTTAAAAGCCACATATACCTGAATTGACGAGATAGATATCGAAAAGGGTATTTTGTAATGTCAATAGATACGACCTTATCGATATATTTACAACTAGCTATGACAACACCATTATGTGTCAATTTACTTAATGCATATTAATACTACTACTTGGCATTGATTATTTTTTCTATGCTAAGTGTGAATACCAAATTCTTTCAACTATTTGTACATTAAATACTATTTTAGTCATTATTACAAGATACAATATGTCATTAACAATAATATTAATTTCACTAAAACCACTACAATACCCAAGATTAAAATTGTTAAATGAGATTAGATATTGTAAATAGTTTTCATCTTTATGCACTTTCTCTCTACATGCAAAAAGAAGTTTCATGAGTGTTTAGAAAAAAAATATAGAGTGAAGTTTCATAGGTGTTTAGACAAAAAAAAATCCAGAGTGACAATTACTCTGCGCATAAAAAATTATTTTCAATTAAGAGAATAGGTGCATAAACTTAAAGTGTATTAATAATAACATGTCAATACTACATGGTTTGTTGTGTGGAGCTTCTAATGTGCATAGTGACCTCAAAATACGAATGTGTATTGGTGAAAAAGTTTATTTTCCTTTTTTCACTCACCATAATTCTCCACATTTTTATTGTAATAACATTTATTTAATAATAAAATTGAATCTAATGACTGTTGTATTTAGTGGAAGCTATACGAAGGTGTCTTTTTTCTCTTGAGATTACCAGATGACCTAGGTTCTATTCAAATGAATTTTTTGTGGAGGAAAAATGAACATCTTACAAATAAATTTATTGAATATCGTAATAGCTATTTGAAAATGGTTGTTCATGCACATATATATATATATATATATACCTTTCTTCAGTGACAGGATTTGATGTCAATAAAACAATCAATAATAATAGTAATAATTAAATGTACATCATCACAATGAACTCGTATTTATTTTATTTCATACCTTTCTTTTATTTAGTACACATATATTGAGAAGAGTAAGATAATAAGCATTGCCAAACTAAGAAATAATATATTTTTTAAATTTCAACATTTATTTTACTAGTTATCACTAACGTTGGCTTTGAAATTTTCAGTGGCTATTTATTGAAAGTGTTAAATGTGTTGATAAATCTATAAATGAGATTTGAATTCGACAATGACTAATGAAAAATGACGGTAAGAACTTATGACATTTCACTATCAACCATGATAAATGGCTTTAGTAAACGAAAATTGTTTTAAAAAATCATGAGAAAATGTATACAAATAGTTGTAATGCATTATGGCAATTAGCTTTGTTCTGTGATATTGAAAATCATGTATAAGAGTGCTTGTAAATCAAGTTTTCTTTACCATTTTTCATATTACACTATCAAAATAAATCAAATCATCAACGATTTAGTGGTAAGGACCATTTTAATAACTAAATATATTCGTGATAGAAATAAATGAATATGTTTGTGCATAATATTTACTTATGACTTTATAGTTATTGTTGATAGTTTCAAAGATAATTGTGAAAATTGTCCTAAGCTTTTTTATTACTGCATATATGCATTTAGTCATTTTGAAAAACTGTACAATTGTCAAGTTGTGCAAAAATTTCAACTCAGAATTATGAATCCGAGAAACCTTTTACATATTTTTGGTAATTTAAGCCGGAAAATGTATAGAAAAACATTTCAAAACGTAGTGTTTATTAAAAAAGACCTTATATTGTATCGATAATTTCTATTTATATGCCACATGTTTCAATGGTATTAAATCAATATAAAATTATGCAAAAAGTGGACAAGATGGTTTTACATTATCAATACTTATTTCCATTACTTCCCGTAAACATTGGATTTGTTATTTTTAATTGCTATGTAGTAGCAATGTCGTATGTGGTAGTTTCCATGCAAATAATATAAACAACTGGTAATTGGAGCTACAACAACAAATTATGAAACTACGAGACATTGGAAAAAAATATAAGTAGCAGATAAACCAAGCAAGCTATTTAAACTTATATAATAAACCAAGTGATATTTGAATCTACCAAAGGAAAAGAAGAGAGAGATAGGCATTTTCACTAGAAGGTACTTTTCTGGCCTCACATCTCTGCGGATTCAACATTATTCACCATACTGTTTTCTCCATTGTTGAGGTTCTTTCACAATTTTCTCCACAATGTATTTCTTTTTTTGTAGCATTGTTTAGGGATTTGTATTTTCTCATTTCAAAGTATATGAAGGTGGTAACTTTAGCAAAAATTTTAACATGTGCAATAGTCATTGCATTATATCAATTTACTATTACTTTTTCTCTTTCCTCTAGTATTTTCATTTGCTTTGTTCTAATAACCTAAATTTCATATGAACAAGAACCAATGCAATTTTTGTGTGTCATAATGTGTAAGCAAATATCGCAGATAGTTTAAAATATGTTTACACAGCACATAGTCTATTGAATTTGCATAAAGTAAACATATTAATTATCAACAATGGATGCCTAAAGTGTATCTTAAGCACCACAGAAACAAAAATTCCTAAATATTGCACAACAAGCTTCACCTTCTATGCCTATTGCTAGAGCAACATTATTCATGATTCTAAGAAAGATGAAGAATCCTAACTCTGGGAAACTAGTTATTGGTGAATTTGAAAATCGTTGATATGAGAAAGATAATTTTCATGAACTCTTTTCAGACCAAATGCATACATTTCAAACATCGAAGTCCAAAAATATCATCAATAGAGAACGAATTGAACAAGTTATAGACAATATAATTTTCATGAATTCTTTTGAAACCAAATGCATACATTTCAAACATCGAAGTCCAAAACTATCATCAATAAAGAATGAATTTAACAAGTTATAGACGTACAAAGTGATAGCAATGAACCACCTAACTGGACTACTACTCATTTAGAAGAGAATAAGAAAATAATGGAACAAATTGCAGAAGAAGACATTATTTATGATGAATGCCCTGTCACATTGCAAAAATGAAAAATATGACAGGACTAGCAAAAAACTAAGAGCTGAAAAGGTTAAAGTTGAAAATAAAAATATTATTAGTAAAAAGTAGGAGGATATTGATCTTTATAGCATTGATACGATGGGGTTCACGGTATTTCAACAATCTACCAATGATGCAATTACTCAAAATGTTATAAATGTGCTTGGAAAGAATCAAGTGTCGAAGAAAAAAATTTAAAAGAACTACTACACATTGCAAATCCCAGTTCCTTTATTGATGACTCACTCTCAAGTTCTATTGCTGCACTACCATAACCATTTAACAGGATTGTGAATCTACTTAATGTAGTTAATTCATATATCCTCAACAACATATGCCAAATATTAGAAATTGTTGATGATGCATGACAAGAAGTTTTCGATTTAATGCACTTGCGAGAGTAATTGACGATATTTATGGACATGGTTAACAATAATCTTATAGAAGACAAGAAATCCATTACCATTGAATTAAATAGCTTGAATCGAAGCCTATAAATACTCTATTCTTTCGAAAAGAAAAATAAACAATTACCATATACTGAACGAGTGAAGAAATTGGATGTTAGATGGGAGGAAAGTTTCACTACACTTAGGAATATCAATTCTTCCTAGAGTGACACATGTAAAATGAGAGGTAATACATATCTCAAGGAAATGGATATTATAAAAGTCTTACTCTATCAGTGTATGTTGCATGATTCTGAATTAATTTCAAATGATAGGTTAAAAACTGAATTCGAGGAGAAAAAATACGAAATGGTAATAGACTTTGATAGCATCATTGATTTTACCCAAGAACATATTGAAACATGGCTTGTTAATTTTTCCAAGGTCAAGAAGCACAAAGCTAGGTGTGTTGTCCAAGTGCAAGAAGAAGTTAGGGAAATTGAAAAACAGATTTTCACTAAAAACGTGCAAATGGAAGCTACAGGTGCCGCCAAGAGAGACTACATTGAAAAAAGGGTGAACATATTTCTAGAACAAGTTTTCAACTCATAATACATATTATAGATTTTTATTTTGTGGCTACATATGTCGTTCAAACAAGCGGGTCACCAATTCCTACTACAAAAAATCCATCTACTTTACAATTTTCTTTGCACAATTCGAATTCTATTCAACAATTTTGTATTTTAAGTCTATGTTTTGAATATGATGGCGTACAATATGAGATATCATTACAGTAATTCACATTTTATTTTTATTTCTATAACTTTTCAAAAAAATGCTTTTATCTTTTCTATTACAAACAATGTTTGTGTTGATGCTTTAAACGAAATTGAACATCTAGAAATGGTTTAGAATCTTAGACATATATATTTTAATAATAGAATACTGATACATGTGTTTAGATCTCCACAAATTTCATTTCATGTATTACTTACTATGTTTCTAACATGTCATTTTTTAATTAATTATGTTTGAGACAATCCCTTTTTACTCGCAACGAAATAACTCTTGATATTACTGTTATGGTATTGTTGAACTTTGTTTGCTAATTCTAGGTTGTTCTCATTTTGGAGATGTTATAACTAAAATATTGATCGTGCAAAACAAGTTTTTTTGTGCATAATGAAATTTCTACACAAATCCATGTTGTATCAAAAAAAAATCTTAGACATATATCTCTTAATAATAGAATTATAACATACTCTTTTTAAAACTGCATAGATTTCATTCAGTAGAATAATTAATTAATTAATTTTCTGACACATCATTTTCTTCCTATAGAAAAATAAATCTCTATGTTATATAGTTACTTATACACAAATTTACCTACAAGAACTATTTTTCATTCAAAACTATTTTGTTGTATCGATTTTATGATAACATTTTTTAATTGTATTTGAACACATGCTTTGAAACTTTGTTTTATGTTCTAATACTAAAACATTAACAATAAAATCTTTTAATACAGGTTGGAGACAACTGCACAATGAAAGCTTGAAAGCTTTTTCTACCCAATAAATTTTTTTTGCACCTCACTAAACAAAGCTTTTGGTCAATGAAATGTGCTTCACATTCCTACTCATCAAAAATAAAAATTTATGGAAAATAACAGAAATAATTCACATAATCTAAACTTGCCACAATTCTAGCAAAAAAATAATAGAAATTTCAACATAATTTTTTTAAACCAGGCACATAATTTTTTTAAAATTGAATTACATTTGTCAAACTACAAGATTTTTTGTCCGTGGGGTCTTGGTTAAATGGTGATGAGATGGGCTGTTATAGCACTCATCACAGGTTCAATTCGATCCATTGATTCTAGCTGACGAGTTTTCAATAATTGCATCCAATACTATATCAATGTCAGTGTACAGGAAATATAATTTATTTTCCTGATTAGATTTCGATGCATTGATTTCACACCGTACAATAAAATCATTTTGTTTTTTTCTTCTTCTCCTTCCTTTCGATTCTACATAACACATTTTTGAAATCTCGTCTATTTTCCATATACAATATACATCTTAGAGTTAATTACAATTACCAACAAAACTTCAGCTATAACATTATTATTATTTATTGCTTTTCTGCAATTGGTGAAACTTATTATTAATAATGTCATTTAATTAATAAATTTCATAGTGAAACACATTTCTATATATAGCATGGGTTATATTTTGTAGACGCATTTATTCCTTGCAAAGCTTCCACACACTCACAACCACTTCAACATAGCTAGTTTGGTATTGAGTAATGTTTAAAAAATACTCATTTATAATTGAATATTGTAAATTTTATGAATTGCAACATAAGCTTTAATATGGATTTCTAACAACAAAAAGTTTCCCATATTAAAACAGGTTTCTATGTTCACTAGGTCTTATTTAAAAACTTATTTTATTTAAGGAGGCAAACTTTATATGTGTATAAGAAAATTACTCAAAACAAAAATATGAAACATTTTCATAATGCTTCGAAAAAACATATTTCATAGTTCAATGTATAATTATTATTGTTTATTATTATGATCATATGTTGTTGTGTAGAGCTTTCACTGCAGGCGGCTTCCCCTGCATTATGGAAACTCTTATCCTAATTAAAGATGACTTCGACAGAATAGTAACATGTTCTAGTCCAACAACCCTCAACAAGTTATCAACATAGTGTATTCAGATTCAAATGCTAATCATAATTGATGAAATACGCAACTTCATGTGTAAAACGTAATCTAATAATTATTGAGATAACTAGTAAAAAGTTAGAGTTTTAGAACAGAGTAAACATAAATGAATTTTAATTATTATTCATTAAAGACTTATTTAGGATTTATCTTGTTTGTATTTCACTCATCTGAGATAGAGTAATCAAAAGTGAATGCATTAATACTCCTGTCTTGTGACTACGTGGATGCGTGAAATTCTTTGTCCAAGTGTTGTTAAAATAGTAAAAAATCAAGTCTCTTTTTTAATTATTGCTAGTTGTGTCAAACAATCCAACAATGCTACCGAGTACAAAAATAGAGGTATGTGGAGATAATTGTGCGTGTGCAAATCTTATGTAACCTAGGGTGTTGTGGACTACGACAGTAGTTGTGAGAATAAATTTGTACGTATACAATAAAAGCTTGAGAGATTTTTTCATAGTTGTAATAAGTAAAAATTATTTTTATAAGATTGAATTCCAAAAATTATTATTGTTTTGGAAGAGATCCAATGTGAAGAGGTTCGCACAATCAGTGGAATTTCAGCATATTGAACTTGCTTATGCATAGTAATTTTTCTTGCTTTCTATTGATTTACACACAACTTGAAATGAAATGAAATTTTGCACAAGAGACCATTGCTTTGTTTAAATACCATATCCATATGAAGGTGGCAATCAAGTTGTGCGGAGGTTGTTGTGAGGACAAAGTTGTGTGGAAGTGCATCTAAAGTGCATATAATGAAAGTTTGAGATATTTTTCCATAGTTTTAATAAGTAAAGTTATTTATAGAAATGTCAATTTCGAAGAGATTATTATGTAGAAATAGGTTCAATATAAAGAGGTTTATACAATGAGCTAAACTTCTGCACAGTAATATTCCTTGTTTGTTATCTTCTTACATGAAACTCAGTTTCTATATTTCTGATGGCTAAATTGCATCATACATGCAAGTGACGAGACTGAAAATAGTGTACTCTTAGCAATCTACTCATCAAAAAAATAGGAAGATTTTGTCTACCAAGACAAATGCTACAATGACATTGTACATAAATGTAATTATGCAACTATATACATATTACATGTATACATTTAGACAAAATTTCTATATAGAATCACAATTATCGAAAGAAAATTGTAAAGTAAATGGATTTTTTGTAATGGAAATTGATATATCTGTAAATTGAAGAGATGTTTTATTCTATAACTAGTAATATCTGCAGAGGTAGGGGTATTTACAAGAGAGAGGGTGGGGGGAGGGGTTGATAAAATTTCGAATTAATATTGTTATGTGCAAAAAAGTTGATGACCTTTGTGTAGTGAGTGTTGGGATACTAATGAACAATGTGGTGATTGGTACAGTTTCATTGTGCTAAAGAATATCTGTGGGAGAACTAGGGTCTTTTACATAGACGGTGTTGCTAAATAAACTTTGTGATGAATGTTCGAAAGTCTGTATTTGAGAATTATTATATAGGAACATTTTTTCCAACTGTGAAAAAAATTGTATGAAGGTGGTTGTGCAAATCTAAATATTGATGTGGTTGCAGAGCACTATTAATAATATGTTCAATGATGCTAGAATTCATGTGGTTGCAGGTTCTTTTCATAGGGCTTGGGCGTGGGGGCTAGGGATGAACAAATGTAGAAATAATATTATTATGTTTTCTTGTGCATAATACAAATTATGTGCGAGAGAGTTGAGGTCCTTTTCATAGTGAGTACTGGGGTCATCGTGTTGAGCATTTATTGTGCAGAGGACAGAGTATGTGCAGGAGAATTGAGGTACTTTACATAGACCGGGGTGAAAAAAACTATAATTTCAATTCCTATGAAGAAAAAGTGTTATGCTGTAAAAAAATGTGGAGAAGGTTTTTTCTTTTTTAATTATTATTTAGCAACGTGTTTTGGAAGCACGAAATTAGTTGTACAAAGGTGTTTGTGCAAAGCCATTTGTTTGAAGGTATCATGTGTGAAGTTTCGAATGTCAATTAAGTGCATTACTGAGTGTGAAAGTAGTTGTGCGGATGAATTTGTGTGAAGGTTGTTGTGTGTGTGTGAATGTTATGCTAAATTTTTGTTCAAAGTTTACTAATATAATAAATATACAAATACATTTTTTAATTGTTATTTAGGAATTTATTTCACAGCACATAATCATTAATTGATATCATTTACAAAGATAGTTATTCATAGGTTGTGTATGCGGAGTTTCGAATGTCAATTATGGTTGTGCATGTGTGGATGTTATGCAAAAGTTTTGTGCAAATTTTACTAAGATAATAAATATACAAATATCTTATTTAATTCTTATTTAGGGATGCATTTAACAACATATAATCATTAATTAATATTAGTTTCAAATGTCAATTCTTGAGGGAATTAATGATTGCAGAAGTAGTTGTGTGTGTGTGGAGGTTCTGCGAAGAAAAAATGCATGTGCGGAATCTATTTAGAATGAGTGAAGTGCAAAGGGGTATTTTAATTGTAATTCATTTGATATTGGTTTTATTATTAATAGGATGTGGAAGTGCATACAATGAAATCTTGAATTTATTTTTCACATAATGGTTTGTGTTGTTCAAAGGTAGCATATGTCGAGAAAAAATGCTTCCTACCCACAATATATGGGTCCCACATTTATTAATATATGTTTCAAACATCAATGACCTATGGAAGGGTATCCGTGAATTGAATGCTGAGATGACTTGTATTTATGTGCAGGTTTGTTTTTATTAATTAGAGGGCAGAGATTGGGAAGATCAAAAATTTGAATAGTGGTTATATCTTTGTACCATATTTCAGACAAAAAATAGTCATAGGAGATTATTTCTACGGAAACAATATTGTAAATATTTGAAATATCTAATATAGTGAGAAGGAAAATGTTATTTGCAATGATAGATAAAGTAGTGTGGCGTGTAGCATTTTCTCTTTGAAAATTGTGTTTGTTGCCTTACATAAATGGTTATCTTCAAAGTTTTAATTGAACGATAGTGGTAGTGCAGAGATACAAAATTTGTACAATATTGCAAGCTTTTAAACTGATTTATGTTTGTTTTTTTTCTATTCGCATTTGGCAATACTGCAATTTTTTGGTTCTCCAACCTTTTCTCTATAATACTCTGCAAGATATGGTTAACATTTTTTTGCAAGAAGGGAAGTAGTTGTGCGAAGATGGTTCTGTGAATCTAGCTACTTGAAGGTACCATGTGTGGTGTTTTGAATGCCAATCACTGATCAAAGGGTGTTGTGGAGTACATAAGTCATTGTGCGAATGAAGTTTTTCTAAAGTGGTTACATAGTAAACTGTGTGCTTTGTATTTTTTAATTATTATTTAGGAATTTTTTTTTCAAGTATGGACCTCTCTGCAAAAATCAAAAAAGATATTTGGATGTATGAATATCACCAATAATATCATATACATTAATTTCTACTAAAATATTAGCAATAAAGGCCTTTAGTGGACGAAATAATTGAGACAAAAATGTGAACAAAATGTGGACCTCTCCGCACAATAGAGTTACATATCCATATATAGCGCGTATGAAAGAAGTTGTGCAGTCGTCGTTGTGCCGAAAAAGCATGGTTTGAGACACAAACGTACATGAAATATGGACCTCTCAACACAAACAGAAAAAATATATTTAGAAATACGAATATCACCAATAATAACTTATACACCAATTTATTGCTAAAATATTAACACTAAATCCTTTAGTGGATGAATTGTAGACCTCTCAGCACAATAGAGTTATGTGCCGAAATATAGCATGTACAAAAGAAGTTATGCAGTCGTTGTTGTGTGGAGTAAACACTGTGGAACAAGAAATGTGGATGAGTACACAACTCTCTGCACAAATAAAAAAAATATTTGTTAAATAGAGGTGTAAAATTTATTTTTAAAAGTGTAGACTCCAAAGATATTATTGTGCGGAGACAAAGTCAGAACAATCAATGTGGATCAAATACCTACATCTCCACAAAAATATAAAAAAATATTTCGTAAAAAGATATTTTTTATAGAGAGTTATAAAAGTTATTTTCAAATTGTTGAATCAAAAGGAATTATTGTACATAAAGAAAGTGTTGGATCATTTGGGCTTGACCCAAGTTCGGAGTTAGTTGTGCACCAACAAAACCCTCTATTACCGGCCCTTTTGGAACTGACCTGGAGTGAAGATCACAGTCTCACCCGAGGAAATATTGGGGGATGTCAGAACTAGGTTTCTGCATCCAGAGGGACAATGGAATGTGGATCTACTACTAAAATTCTAACTAATGCTTAATCTGAAATACGTTGATGCATTTATCTACTTTAATATTCTATACTTCATTCATCAATAAATACTTGTGCGCACTACGCCTTTATTATTAAAACACAACATAAATCGTATAAACAACTTAACAATGCAGATAAGAAGAAAATATAAATATAAACATAGAGATGCCTTCAAAACTTCTTCTTTTTTATTATGATAAGTCTCTTTAGTACATACACTTCTTCGACCTACGCACACAACTGGAGGTGGTCTACGCAAAAAGTTGCAAACTCTTCAAGGCCTTCATGCACATAGCTGCAGAGCCTTCCCGTAAGAACCAAAACATAATAAAAACAGATATCTCAAGTGATTTTGCTCATCAACTATTACATTCTACATTACTTCTACAAAGCCTTACATTGATTTATATAGTATTTACATCATAAAAAACCATTGTCCACATACCATGGGTAGACAAAATAATAGAATAAAACCCTCTACCCATTATAAAATGAGGGGCTTTGACCCACCCCGAAGCCCCTAAACACCACACAGTAGATCTAAATCTGTGGTTCCTTGCACTCCACTCCTCAAAATGTGAACTATTTTTACCAAAATTGGACCAAGTTTGTATGCACCCAACTGACCCCCAACACTCACATGTGACTCGACCCAAGTCACCAAACTTATTGGTGAAGTATAATTGTTGGGTCCTTTCGTGCCTTGATGTAAGCTCTATGGAAATCATCCTTAAACTCTGTGATATTCTGACATTCTTAAAACAAAGAAGGTTAAAACCTGGGGCGTTGATTCATCATCGTGCATAAATCCATCTCCATCAAAACCCAAAAAGTCTTATTCTCCATTGTGTGCATCGTCTCATTGGTAAACCAGAGCGAGGCATACGTCGCCGCTTTACACACATTTATTTCAACAATAGGGATCTGTGACTCTGCCGGTTCCTTCCAGGCCATTAATGAAATGATCAAGAACAACCATGTGTTAGGAAAAGTTATCCCTTCCTCTTGCGCTTCTCGACAGTCCTCCAAAATTTATTTGCATAAGTAATCGACCCATTTAAATTGCAACCCCTTACTGCACAGTGCGGCCAAATAGACCATGACTGCTGGGACTTCGTTTTCTTTGCACTTACACATATTTTTGCCTACAAGAATGTGTGTGGTGAATTACACCCTTTGGTCATTGATATAATTGATTTCATATCAACTTAGCTTCTTTATCAACTCATACTTATTCTTCATTTTGTCAGCAACTACATTATCCTAAATCTTTCCCACTAACTCCTTGGCAGAGTTCTTCCCCTGGTATGGTAGCGTGGTTATTCTTCTAATGAGCATCTCATCTATTGGTATCATCTCTCCCAGAGAGAGATATCTATTTTCGAATACATATTTTGTTGATTGTATGTCATCTGATTTGTGGTACATTCAACATATTTAATAATCCTGCTCTCTACAAGCCTTTAGCCCACTGGTGTTGCTCCAATATGGTGACGTTAATCTCTGGGTAGTATACTTGGTGTAGATATCTGCTAGGCTCAAAATTGTGGGTATTTACTATGATCATTTAAATCCCAACCCTTCATCTTTAGTTGTAGAACTTTTGCCAATGGATCTCCTTCAAATGGTACATCTTCAGGAAGCAGTGGTGTGAATACACCAAAATTCGCATTATCGGGGTCTTTAACTGACTTAGAACCCAGCTTCCTTGGTGGTACATATGGTGGTAACATAGAGATAGATTTTGCCTCCTCTGCCTCAATTTATTCTGGTATCTCTACTTCTGGGACATCAATTTCTTCCTCATTATCATGAATCTCCATTGGTTTCTTTTGTTTCTTGTAATACCATTGTTTTGTCTACTGCTCCTTGGCTACCTTATTCCTTGGGGATTGTCTCACTCTGGGGTTTGCAGATGGTCTCTTCGCCTATGTTTTCTATGGTCCCGCTTCTTCTATTGTTGTTTTATTTCATGGCGACCTTGGGCCTGTCATTCTTGGTGTTTTAGCTTCCATGATTCTTGCTAGTCCCTTCTTTACAAATTACCTGTAAATCGTGTCAAATATTCTCTCAAACATACAACTAGTTTCTATGTTCTCACTTTCAACGGAAACTTTCCTTTCACGTCAACTTTTTACTTCCAACAGTGATATTTTTGGTGAAATTTGACAAACCCTCCCTTGTGTCACAAAAATTAATCCTTCCTTGCAATTTCTTCGGACTTCGACATAATCCTGAATATCGCACAGTAATCTTCTGTCGGTGTGGTTCTTCCAGACTTCGCCATACTCCTAACTATCCTGCAATGCTCTTCCATCGGATAAGCCCCTTTCTGTAGATTATTTTATATTCCAGCGCCCAATTTCAATTGTAGGTGGCACTAACACTTTCCTCATTCATTTGTTTCAGTGCGAACTCTAGGGACATAATTTTCCCTGTATATCTTCAATCTACTACCATTCACTCAGCTTGCATCAACTGCCCATCTAACTTCGTGAGTTGAACTGGGCTTCCATCATAGACGTGCTTGATTATATATGTTCCCAACCAATGTGTTTTGAAATTTCCTGGGAACTTCACAAACTTTCTGTCATACAATGGTACAAGGTCTCCTTTCCTAAATGTTTTCTGCATGATGTGCCTATCATGCTAGGATTTCTCCCTTTCCTTTTTTACTTGCTGATGAAAACTTGCAAGAAACCTATATTCTTCCAAAGAAATAAATTGCTCCATTATCTCTTCCATCATGTCATGGCCTACCATGTCTGAGAATGCTGCAATTCTCAAACTGGGCACTATATATTCCATAGGCATGACTACTTCTTCTCTATAGAACAACATAAAAGGTGTATGACCTATGAGATTCTTGCATGTTGTTCAGTATGCCCATAAAAACACTGGAATTCTCAAATCCCGGTCATTATGTTCATATTGCACACCTTTTTGGGTGCATTATCCATAATCTTATTGAAAGCTTCGACTGTCCCATTTTCCTAAGGATGATAGGGCCTACCCTTCTGATGATGTACCTGAAATTCTTTAGTCAACTCCTCAATAGTATTATATAAGAAATTTGAACCCCTGTCACTCATTAAGATCTTTGGAAACTCAAATTTGGACAAAATATACTCAAATATAAAATTTGTGGCCGTATTTGTGCTGTAATCCCTCATTGGGTGTGCCTTGGCCCACACTGTCAAATAATCAATTGTAGTGATGATATACCTTGCACCAATATTCTTACCGAGTGGATTGATATCCAATAGAGTCAATAGCCCATTTATCAAATTCATGCAACATCACTTGTGGATTCAATGGAATTTCATCCCTTAGATATGGCTTTCTTGTTCTCTGACATGCATCACAAGCTCTACAATATTCCCTTGCATCCTTATGCACTTTGGGAAACCATAACCCAGCTCTCAAAATATTTTGTGCAGTGGTCTTGCCTACATAATTTCCTTCTAGAACTCCTCCATGAGCTTCTTCTAAAATTCTCTTCCTTTCATGCTCGGGGACATATCCGCATAGTATTTCATATGGTCCCATCTTGTACAATTTTCCTACAATCAATGAAAAATTAGCTACTTTAACCACCAACGCCTTCTTCTGTTGTGTAGTGTACTTTGCAAGCACCATCCCTATGGTTAAAAAATAAATAATGTCTGTAAAGCGATCATCTGTGACCCTTATTTTGAATAATTATGTGTCTGGCGGGCTATCTTCAATGCTCATGGGTTATTCGCCTGTCTCTATTCTTGACAGATGATCAGGTCAAGCGTTCAATATCCCTGGCTTGAATATAGCTTAAAAATCATACTCTTGGAATAGAAAAAACCATCGATATATATTTCCTCCCGAAATAGGCTTATTTACCAAATATTTCAGTGCGGGGTTATCGGTGAACATCTTGAAGTTCGCTCCCAAAATAATCTCTGGACGTTTGTAATGCATAAACCATAGCCAACCCTTCTCTTTCTATTGTAGAATAGTTCTTCTTTGCCCTGGATAATTTTCTTCTTGCAAAGGCTATAGGGTGATCAATTTCTCCTTCTCCTAGCTATGCTAGTACTGAACCCAATGTTATGCAAGATGCATCGACATGTACATGAAACTATTTATTCCAGTCCAGAAAAACTAGAATAGGCACAGTTACCATCTTCTCCTTTAGTATGTTGAGGCTCTTTTGGCATTCTTCATCCCACTAAAAAGTAACATATTTCTTCAATATCTTGTCCATCGGCGTAGTTAACTATAGATATGCCTTTATAGAATTCCTATAGTATTCAGTATGTCCAAGTGTCGTGCTTAGTTGTTTTACTATTTTTTGTGGTTCCGGGTTTACAATAGTAGAAATATTTGGAGGCTCCACCATGAGTCCTTGCTTGAAAACAACATGGCCTAATAGTATACCAAAAGGTACACAAAAGATACACCTCTTCAAATTCAATGATATCTGACAATGCCTATATGTATCCAACATCAATCTCAAGCTTGAAACATTCTTCTTCGGCAAGCCAAATATTGTCCAATCATCAAAGTAAACCTCTAAAAATTTGTGTATATACTCCTTCAAATCTGTGACTACAACTCTAGAAAATATAGCAGGAGCATTATTCAAGCCAAAATTCATCACCATGTACTTATAATATCCCCACTCTTTAGCAAAATTAGTCTTATGTCTATATTTTTGCGCAATTATGATCTAATGGTAGTCTGAAAATCCATCTGTGATAGAATAGGCTTCATGTCCTTCTACATTATCCAATACTTCGTTTGTAAATGGTGTGGGAAAGGAACCATGCAAGAATGCATCATTCAACTTCCTTAGGTCCACACATATTTTGATTTCATCCTTTTCTTTCTTTTCGTGAACTACCATGGGGCTTTCCCATTCATATTCTTCAACGGGTTCAATGTTCCTAGTCTTGATCATCTTATCGAACTCCACCTTCATTTTTTCTTTATATTTCAGCTTCAACCTATAGGGTCTCTACTTTAGTGGCTTCGCATAAGGTTTTAGAGGAATCCTCATAACTCCTAGGTCCCTTACTACGTCTTTCAATTCAAAAAAGTTTGTGGGAAAGTGCTCTTGATACTCGTGCAACAGTTTTGTAATCTTGCTGACTTTGTCTTCATGAAAAAAATCTCTAATGATTGCGAATTTAGGTTCTTCTTCTAACTATATATTCACCTCATTTGTCTTTACAGGCTGTGTTATGTCAAGTATTTTAGGTTCTGGCCCAAGAAATTCACGATGTCCTTCTAATTATGGGATACCAATATTGTGAAAATCCTCATTATCTTCTTCCATTGTCACATTATAGCATTCCAACATCTTTCCCAACTGCACGATCTAATTTACAGGTGTCCATGCTAGCATAGTTGCATCCTTAAATAACGTTTCTTTGATTTTTGTAAGGGCCTCATCTATGTACATATATGTATCTTCAAAGCTAAATGTGAGAATGAATCCATCAACCAAATCTGTCTAGTTCATGATTATGTGTCACAATTTAGTCTCAAGATACTAGTTCACATGGATCATTTCCAAGGTGTGGAAAAACACATGCACTGACTCTTGTTCTCGAACGTCTACCCATACTGAAGTGAAGTGATGAATATGCTCTCGGGGGTCAACCTTTCCATCATATTTTATTATGACTCTAGTGTCTACTGGCCCAAATATGATCCTCATCAATCTTCGATCTTGTTCCCAACTTTCCATATTCCCTTTATGGTTACCCCACCATCTAGCAAGTGTAGACCTCAAAGATACATCCAAAGCTTGTAATATACATCCTTCTGGCACTTCTCTTTAAAAATTATCAAGGAAAATGCTTACATCATCTATCCCATTATAATAATGAAGATCACATACCTCTGAAGTTATGCAATGAAGTGATCTTGTGATTATGGCATATCTTGTAGTAGATATTTCATACAACCTGTTCTACCAATTTTGCAGCTCCTCCTCAGAATATGAAGTATAGGAACTATCTTGTTCCCATCTTAGTATCCCATCTGTAGTGGGATTGATCTAATATTCCTCCTTAGTTTTCACCTTGTAGATATTGTCAATATTTGCGTCTCAGTACTCATCATAGACAGACTATATATACTGCACTCCTTCTGATGGGTCTAGAGGAACAATAACCCTCAGATCACCTTTTTCTAAAAACATCTTCCTCATATTTAAATTTATTATCACAGCACTGGATAGAGATTTTTATTATTTACAATTTCAATTACCTCAAAATATGCGACAACACGCACTCCTTCAATGTCTACTTTCAAACCTATTAACCTCCTCATAGGGACGATCTTATGTTGATTAGCCATTCTTAACTGAATTGGTGACCACTGCAGCTTCGACCTTCCCATTCGCTCCTAGGTATTCTTAGGAAATATGTTGGCATCAAATCCTAGGTCTATGATTAATTGGTCTATCTCATATTCTCTGATCTGCGTAGTTAGTGTCATCTCCCTTCCATTTCTATTCTTATGTCGATGCAAATTTTTTACTGCATGCTACTCGCTCTGTGGTTCTTCTTTATCAGTGTAGGAGTTTATCAACTCCTGGAGTCATTCAACAACCTTACGATCTCTCAAGAGCTTCATGCACGTCTACAAGAATGATCTTAAAATAGTTGGATCAAATTATTTTAGTTGCATAGTTACCTTGGCATTGTTTTTTTTTCGTATCAACTTCCGCAGCAGTTGTGCTTTAGATGTAGAAGCTCCAGGATCCATGAATATTTTCCTCAATTCCATGAATGTCTTCTTTTCCCTCTGCATGTTGAATCTAGGGGCCTTTTGTATGGTATTCCTAACCCATGTATCTTCCATCGGCTTTATCATCTCCTGTCAATGTGCCACTTCTTGTTATTATGTTGATGAATGGGTTATCTTCTTCCGTTCGTTTGCAAATTTTGTTTGGGCTGTTGTTGGGTGTAGTATTTAAGGATATTTTAGGCACCTATTTCCCTATTTTTTGTCATTTCCTTTCATTAAACCTATGAATATTTTGATACAATGCGACTTTCCATGGGTATAAAAGCAATCTTTTCTCCGACATATCATGATGAAATTTTTTGTTAAATATTGAATGACACAATGTATTTTTGGATTGACTAACCAGTGCAATTGTGGGAAACATATTTTGGACATTTTTCTTTTAGGTTTTTCTATAATTATCAAAGATCATGGGGCAAATAGTTGTTGTTGTTACTTGATTTTACACCCTGAATTTTGCTTCTACACCCTGAAGTTTTTTTTTTATGCCTTGAAGTTGTTGTTCCACCGTGAAGATGCTACTACACTGTGAACTACCAAATACCGTGACTACTCTTCTGAAATAAAATTTTTGAATATCATGAGACTATATGTAGACGGTTGCAGATATGAGTAGCTACAATTGCAAGGATGGTGTAACCATAATAAGTCTTTTAACTAAAAACTGTATGTAACAACTCTTATTTTATTTTTAATTCGATCAGCATGAGAATCGCGAGATTCTTATGAATGATTTGTTTCCTAATTTTGGGACTTGTAAAATAATTTATAAAAAACCTTAGTCTCATAAGGAGGTGACATCACGCAGGAACATTATCGACATTTTGATTTTTTATCTTTCAATCATTTTAATACAATACACATCTAGTGATGTCTTTATAGATTTCATGTTCAATATTTAACTAGTTTTCGTTGCATCCCTGCACCCTGCTAGGGAGGAAGGGCCCTCCTCTTTAGCAGGGATCGCAGTAGTAGGTTAATTTTTTTCTTTGTATTGGTGTGGATTTCTTATTTTCATTGCATATATTGTACCACAGATGCACTTTTGTTTTGGGTTTATTATATGATGTTACCCTTGATTGGTTAGATATATAATATTTGATTAAGTTGTTACAATCTAGTTAATGAAGCATGGCATGCCTATTTTATTAAATTTATGAAGTGGGAGTTCTTTCTGTGTTGAGTGAGTCTCATTCCTGCATTGTGTCTTTTAATTTCTTCAAGAATTCTTTGAATTTTTCAATTGTGTTCAACTATGTTCTTCATATTTTTCCCTGGCTCTTTATGTATCTGCTCAAATAGTGTAGACACCTTGAAAAAAAGGCCTACCCTGGATGAAAATTAATAGTTGAGGTTCAGTTCTTTTAAAAGTGATTAAATCATCTAAACATTTTGGCTTCGTTTTTGGGGAAGGTTGTAGCGATACAGTCAGCCAACGCTTTCCTTTTTAGTTTTCCTTTGAATAGTGTGTTTATAATTTTACAAGTGTTGGGCAGTAGGAAGAGAGGTAAGAACCTGCGCATCACTCTAACATATATGAGCAGGATCACCCCTGTAACAATTAGAGCACTTAGGGTGTGTTAGTGAATTTTTTTTTTATAGTGTGTCTCTAATTTTAAAGGTGATGGGATGGTAAGACGAGAGGTAAGAACCTATACATAACTCTAACATACCTAATCGGGCTTACCCATGTAAAAATTAGGACACTTAGAATGTGAAAATAATTATACATTGGGTCCATGTATAGAATTTATGAGTGGAGAAGAAGAAAACCATAGAAACTCTAATAAACCTATATGTAAAAGGGGTCAACCAAATTACTGTGGATAATCTGGATAGCTCTTCAATAACAAGAGAAACATTGATCAAGGGAGAACCACATGCATTCAAGAATTGATCTCAAAAGAAGAAAATTAACAATCAATATCGCATAAGGACATAATGAAAACATGCCCACAAAAAGCTATTGCTTCCATATTAAAATCAAGAGTTTCTAGTTCCTCTGTTTTAGGACCCCATTCTCCTCAAACTAACCTATAAACTCCTAGCACTGCAAAAATAATTCAGGAACAACAGGGAGAGACTAGTGTTTAGGATTTTGAATTAGAAGGAAAAGGGGAAACCATTTGGAATTATCAAGAGAAATAATCTAATCGACATTATTTTAGTTGCCAATACCCTGATCTAGGAATTGCAGTAAAACAGCCAGCCTGAGAACAATATGAGAAATTAGCACAAGAATTATCATCTACAGACCACCAATCTAAAACATATTCAGAAGAACCCTCACCAAAAGAAGAAACAGAAGAAATTCCACCGGGGGATAACAACAATGGGATAGACACCAATATTACCACCTTTGAATTCCCAATAGGTGATATAAGGGGAGAAGCCCCTATGAAAAATATCCCTCTATCATTTCTTCCATATTTTCAGGGATTGACTATAGAAGATCCTGATACTTTTTTGTTTTAATTTGATTTTTTTTGAAGAAGTTACGACTACACTTCATATGCTCAGAAATTGAACCTATTTTCTGCAACTTTGAAAGGTGTAGCGTTGTGATTGTTTATGGGACTTTGATCTGCTACTATCTGGACATGGGGATGTATGAACAATACGTTCCTATAAAAATATCAGCATTATTTTCAAACCAGGAACTTGAAGGAGGAATTGTTAAAAATAACTCAGAAATAAGACAAGAGCCTTTAAGATTATGTAGAATGATTTCATTATAATTTACAGAGGTTTAACCATGGTGATTTGGATCTAGAAATATTGAAAACAATATTTATTCAAGGGATGAGAGATGACTGCCTTGAAATTATGAATCCACTAGGAAAAGGGGATATATCTTAGGAGACATTTGAATAAATAGTAAATCTTTTCTTAAGGTGTTCACAAGGATCATCATGAGGAAGAAGCATGACATGTGGCACTTCTATTAGAATACATAAGTTCACAAATGGAAGTGTGACCAGAGCTGAGATTGGAAACTTTTTTAAAAATATCAAGATTGATCTTCTCGGTACCTTATCTTCCCAATTAACAACAACGAAAGTGAAGAAAGCATAAGATGAAGTTGCAAAGGATTTGGTCATGTTCTACCCAAAGTATAAATAAAAACACTCCTTCAAGGATAGCAGGGTCAAAAATATTAACTTGTGCAACATTTGTCACTTGGAGCACTCTATAGGTCATTGCCTAAAGCTTCCAAGACTAAAGGCAGTACTCAAGGAATCAGGAGAGGAAGTTCAGTCTTATTATCTCATTGGATCGAGAAACCTTGGCAACCACGACCACGAGGTATGCCCCAATATTTTTCTTTTAATCCATGGAATAATGTATATAATTCTCAGCAGTTTCCTTGGTAGTATCCTACGCCTCTTCCAGCTCATTTTCCTTCACCATGGAATCATTGGTATCCTTTTCCTTCTTTCCATTATCTTCCATCTTAGCCATATCCTTGGCCTCATAACTAGAGAGGAAACCCTCTTGTGTTACCAATGCAACAACAACTACAATTTCCATCATCTGCTACTACTACTACTCCTATAAATCCCCAATTACATGTAAAACCTATCCCTAACCCAAACAATAAGGCAGCCAAGAATTTATAAGCCCCCACTTCTTTCCAGAATTATTACAATACCCCTATTGAATGCAATGAAATCCTTCTACGATCAAGAAAATTAGTAAAATTCCCCCCTGTCATCACTGAAGAAGAAGGTGAATCCCCTAGGGATGGCCCTATGGATCTTCACAGAACCACTACAACTGGACAAAATGATGTTGATAGACCTATAATAGTTGATTCAAGTAATGTTGATACATCCGTAACAACCAACCTAGTTGTTATAATAACTAAGGACACCCCATATCCACAAATATTATTAGAAACTAGGATAATTTCACAACCCATATTCGATTTTCTCAGGGAGTTAAAGAATATGCACATAATAATCCTCTTGCTGAAAGCTATTATGGATGTTCCCATATATGCGAAAACTATAAGGGACCTATGCGTTATGGAAGGAAGCCCAAGGACCCTGTCACTATCCAAGTGATGGGAAAACTGTCGAGACTAATGACTGGTGAACCTCCTTTGACTAAATAGAATGACCCAGGGAACCCCATTGTTACTGTTTATATTGATGAGGTGCCCATTCTAAATACGCTAATAGATTTAGGGGCAACAATCAATGTAATGAATAAGGAAATATTTACCTCCTTAGGATTGCACGGGTTAAGACAAACTCCTATAATGCTAGAATTACCAGATAGGTCTCGTGTTAAACCAGAGGGGGTGCTAGAGGACGTAGTCATCAAAGTGGATTCCTGTAGATATCTAACAAACTTTCTTATCTTACAAACCAAATCAAACTTAGGGGGGCATCCTTTGATATTGGGAAGGCCCTGGTTGGCCATTGTTGATGAATTTGTAGGTTGTAGGTCTAGCTTCATGACAATTTTAGATCGACGGGCCATAAACAACCTCATCCTTTACCCCCCTGTAAAAAAAAGATTTGGGAAATCCCTTATGGGATGATTTTGAATGTGAATCAGATTACTCCCAACCAATTCTCACCCTTGACAAAGCTCAGTATTTTAAGGATGAAATAGAAGATGATATTATAAATGGTTTTATCAGCAATTCTCTTTATGTTACTTTTGTTGAAGACTTTGGGGGAGAAATATGTTGTGGAAGATTTAAGCCTAGAACATATGAAGACCACTCCTAAAATCAAGAGTATCCAAGTTGAAACAGAACTAGGTAAAAATATGAATGTTAATCCTACTTTGACTCTCGAACGGAACAAAATTTTGTTACAACTGTTACAGAAATATAAAAAAGCATTTGAATGGTATTACATGGACATGAAATTAATTCACCCTAGCCTATGCACTCACCATATCTACTTAAAGGAGGACTGCAATCTAGTTAGGAATCCACAACGATGCATGAACCCAACACTTAAGGAATTAGTAAAAGAAGAATTGCAAAAGCTCCTAAATGCCAACTTCATCTATCCCATTCCTAAGAGTCAATGGGTATCTCCACTTGCTATTGTGCCTAAAAATAATGGAAAGTGGAGAGTTTGTGTAGAATATAGATAACTTAACAAGGCCACTCAAAAGGACCATTTCCCTTTTCCATTCATAGATCAAGTCCTTGATATCTTGTCTAGAAAGAAATTCTTTTCATTTCTAGATGGGTTCAGTGGTTATAATCAGATACATATTTCCCCGGAGGATCAGTATAAAACAACCTTTACTTTCCCTTGGGGGACCTTTTCATACAAGGTCCTCCCTTTTGGACTCTGTAATGCGCCAGCAACCTTCTAGAGGGAAATAATGGGGATATTTTTAGACTTGTTAAATGATTATTTAGAAGTATTCAGGATGAATTCACACCTTATGGTGATGGCTTTGAAACAAAATTAGCTAATCTTGAAAAAGTGTTGGAACGATGTGTACGAACTAATGTTTCTTTAAGCACTGAACAATGTCGCATGATGATGAATGAAGCTATTGTGCTTGGGAATTATATTTTTGCTGCATGAATAAAAGTAGACCCTGATAATATAGAAGTAATTTTGAAACTTCCAGTTCCCAAAACAAAAAAATAGGTACATAGTTTTCTGGGACATGTAAGGTATTATAGAAGGTTTATATAATTTTTTTCAAATATTGCATCCCCATTATTTCCTCTTCTTACTAAAGATGTGGAATTTTTTTGGACGGGGAAATGCAAGCAAGCCTTTACAAAATTTAAGAAGTGTGTATCAGCAGCCCCTGTTTTGAGAGGACAAAATGGAAAAATTCCATTCCACATAGCCACAGATGCATATGATACTTATTTGGGAGTTGTATTAGGCCATCTAGAAGAAAACAAGCCATACAACATCTAATACATTAGTAAGAATCTGACTCCATTTTAATTGAATTATACGGTTACAAAGATGTAATTTCTTGCAGTAGTGCATGTTATTAATAAATTTAGGCACTACATTATAGGATATGAAATATTTCTGCACACTGACCACTCTTCCATTTGTTTTTTAATGAATAAAATAGTCACTAATGGTAGGGTTACATGTTGGTTGTTGTTGTTAGACGAGTTTGATATAACAATCCTACATAAACCTTAGAAAGATAATGTAGTGGCTGATTTTATTTCTAGGATGACTGTTGATAGTGAATGCATGCATGTTGAATATTCCTTTCTAGATGAATATATTTTTTCGATATCAAATCACTCATCGTAGTATTTATATGTAGCTAACTATCTTGTTGCAGGTAGATTTCCACAACATTTTTCCTCGAAAGAAAAGAAGATAACAGCTTAGTACAAGATACTCTTGGATGGAGGGATATCTTTATTACATAGGACCAGATCACTAGATCAGGTGTTGTGTAAGGGAATATGAGATCTTTGATATCCTAATAGCTTCGCATGAAGAGCCTTGTGGGGGACACTTCTCATACAAAAGGATAGTGTATAAAGTGCTTTCAAGTAGATAGTATTGGCATACTATATTTCAGGATGCAAAGAAATTTTAAAAGGATGTGACAATTGTCAGAGAATGGGTCAACCACTTCGGTTAGAAGAGATAGCATTGCACCCTCAAATAGTTTTAGAGTCATTTGAGAAGTGGGCCTTAGTTTTTGTAGGACAAATTAATCCTTCATCCCAGCAGATGCCCTACATATTGGTTTGTATAGACTATGTCACAAAGTGGGTCGGAGAAAAGGCACTGACCAAAGAAAATAAATAGGTTGTTTCAAAATTTCTATTTGAAGACATTTTTGTTCTCTTTGGAGTAACTCGGGAGATAGTGACAGATGGAGGAACACAATTCACATCTCTTGTGATCCAAAATCTAGTTGAGAAATACAAGATCTGTCATAGGATTACTTCACCATATCATCCATAGGTGAATGGAGAAGATAGGATACACTTCCAAAGGCACTATGGGCATACAAAAATACATGGAGAAACACCATGGGATTCTCACCATACAAATTAGTGTATGGTTAAAATATTTTATTTCCCATAGATTTAGAAATAAATATACTCAGGACAGAAATGCAAGTGAACATGGATTTGGCTACAATACAGAAACACCGGTTGAATAAGGTAAATGGTTTAGATGAAAAGAGAGTGGCTTCTATCTAGTAGACATACATCATCCAGCATTAAAGGTCCAAGTCACATGAAAAAATTATCAAAAGAAAGTGTTTCAGAAAGGATATTGGACTCTATTATATGATTCTCTACTAAAATATTTCAAGGGCAAGCTTTGTACCAGATCACTAGGTCCTTATGAGGTTAATAAAGACTTTGACAATGGGACTGTGAAATTAGTTACCATAGACAATGCCAGGATGCCATTACTTGCCAATGGGCATCATCTTCGGTTATATAATAAACCAACCTTAAAGGATTCATTTGTCAACATTGTCTCTGGATCTGGCATTTAAGTTATGAGGGCAAGGTAAAATTATCCTACGCTGCTAAATTTTTAAGTTCTCGATAAGTGTAATAGCTGAAAACCAACTTTTGTTGGCAGGTGATACACTAAAAATAAAATAAAAAAGATATAAAAAAGAAAAGAAAATAATAATAATAATAATAATAATAATAGATAAGTCTTCCTATGAAAATTTCTTATAGGGGCACAAGAAGATAATGGTAACATTTGAAAACCACTTGGTGGCAGTTGTTACAGGTTCTTTTATTTCTCGTAACAAAAAGTTTTCTTTCACATATTTTGTAAACACTATGTTGTTACAATTCTAAGTTTTTTTTTTTTTTTTCATAAGTCTTTTCAAAGGCATAATACCCTCAAAGGTGTTGTTGTAAATATAAAATTATGCTGTAAATATCCATTTATCACTAGAAAATACATTTGTTGTTACATCTGTAACAATGGATGAATTATAGCAAGGAACCAGTTACAACTTTCTACTTCAATAATTTTCATCACTAGTGCTTTGCCATTAGTATCAATCACGTCACCCTCCGGTAAGTCATTCAAAAGGTGTATTGCTTTTTATTTATTTAGTAGTTATGCAAATTAATATGACATTCCCTTTTGACAGCCAAGGATGGCCTTGCATTTAAGTTCAGGGTGGGGGGGGGGGGGGGGGGAAAAATCATTTTCTGATCCGTAATCTAACTTGACTTGAAAAAAAAATCCCATAACCATTAGAAAATTCTGCAATCATTAATACCTTTTCAGATTAAGCATGCCATTGACGTAATTCATACCCAATTTAGACTTCCACACCTCTAGATTAATAATGAAACAATAACGTACATTGTACGATTTTATGGTTTGATATCCTTATCTATTGCCCTGATATCTAACCTGATGAAGCCATTGCGTCCTCATTTCGCAGAGTTTTCAAAGAATTGTGACAATGAACAGAAGGAATCACAAAAGGAATTGTTTGTAACAAAGTATGGGAGGAGCAGCGGTAAGACAAGAGCCAAATTCCACCGAGGCACTGGAGAATTTCCCAGAAGCATATCAAATATTCAGAGGATTAGGGTGGCTTGAATATTTCAAGTGACTGCAGGGGTCAGATGAAAACGTTGCTCTAGAATTTGCTCAGAACTTGGATAGGAACTAGGCAGAGGTCAGAGGTTTAAAGTTGGAGGTCACAGAGGAAGTAATTTTCAAGGTATCAACACTGTAATCTGAAAGGATGAAATGTTTTAATAGGAAAATCAATGACCCATCCCTCAAAATTAAATTTCTATAGGGGGAGTAATAATTGGTCAAGAAGGGGAGGAGAAGTGACTACCTTTCCCTTCCAAGGCCATGGGATGATGTTTCCTTGTTTATCATTACGTATATGGTTAGAACCCTATAATTTACAATATCACAAGGTGACTATGTACTTTCTCTTTACAATTTTTTCATACTTTACATAGATGTCAATATTCAAAATCTTTTCCAAAGAAAGAATCAAAGCAAACAAAGGCAGCAAAGAAGCAGTTAAGGCAGAAAAACAGTAAAGGGCAGAGTCTTGAATGTGATTGGGTCAAGTCTTGTGCAATTTTGGGTCGAATCGTGAACGCTAACGCGGGCAAGTCATGAACGAGTCTTCTATGAACAACAAAGAAATGAAACCAACACTAGTAGAAAATGATGAAATTAGTGACTAGGTGACTAAAAATGTTAGTCACCACAATTATTTCAAGTGAATTACTATTAAACATGAGCAATTTTAAGTGACTGAACTAAAAATGACTAACTTAAATGAATAATTTAGTCTAGGGATAAAATATACGACTAGATAATAAGTGACTAAACTAAAAACGACTAACTTAAATGACTAATTTAGTCTATGACTAAAATATATGACTAGATAATTAGTGACTAAACTAAACGTGACTAACTTAAATGACTAATTTAGTGTACGACTAAAATATATGACTAGATATAAGTGACCAAAATAATAATAGTCCAAGAATAAAAATATCGCAAAATAACAAGTACATTTATGACCAAATAACAAGTATACGAATTAGTCATTTATGTTAGTAATTTTTAATTGTGTCACTCCATAAATGGAAAATTGCAATTTTGATAACGAAGTGTCAAATTTCACTACAAGGGTCTCTAAATCCACCTGCAGTGTTCAAATTTAGAGACAAAGGGGTCCATGAATCCATCTATAGTGTTAAATTTTTGAATACCCTTTTGTCTCTAAAGTTTAACAGTGAACACTAGAGGCATTAGGGAAATTTTGAGGTCTAAAATGGACCTCCTAAGAAAAATGTACAACCAAAATAAACTTTATAAGAACAAATAGGATTCAAGATGATGATGTCAACCATGGGGGATGATTGACCATTTTTTAAGTAAAAGGTTAAAAATATTAAAAAATAATAAAATAATAAAACTACTTTTTCAACTCGTATTTTCAACCTATCTCCCAACGTTTTTACTCAAATTTCAAGCAAGATACTCGTTGGATGTAAAATTTAATTCCTTATCCAAGGAGTACCCATGTTGGGTACTTTTGATGGACCCTTCTACACGAAAAATTAGAAATACATGAAAAATGTGATCGCAATCACGTTTTTCATGTATTTCTCATTTTTCGTGTAGCACGATCCATTGAAAGTATGCAACATGGGTACTCTTTGGATGGAATTGAATTTTTCATCCAACGAGTACTCCCGCTCTAAATTTGAGTAAAAATTTTGGGAGATAAGTTGAAAATACGAGTTTGAAATGTAGTTTTTTCTTTTTTCCCTCTAAAATTTGATGATGTAATCAAATCTTATTTATTATTTCCACTATTATTTTATAATTTCCTTAGAAGGCCCATTTTATACCTAAAAATTCCCCTAATGGTTTTTTCTACTTTCAAAACCTTAGCAACAAATCCTCTCACATTGGATTACTTATTGAATCTTTGGGATATCCCAAAGCACAAATTTATGAGGTTTTTTATGCAACTAGATCACTAGCACTGAAAACCATTTTTCCTCTCATATACATTATGATACATATAAAATGTACCCTCAAACCTTGTTAAATGTGCTCTTTATACACTTGTAAGCATCATATGTGATTTGAAAGCCTTCTAATTTCATTAAGGTCCAATGACAAGGCTCTAAGAACTAATTGTGGTGTGAAAAACCTTTGAATGGTAGACACATCCCTCATAGAGGCCATAGAAAATCCCTTTGAGAATATAATTAATGTGATGCTTTGAAACATGGTCACTAATTATTTAGGATTGGTTATTTTTTTTTCCTTCCTTAGCCATAGTAAAGGCCATGATACCCATTCTTATCATGCAAAAAATACTAAATGACCATATTCCTAGCTAGAGGTATTGTTCATGTCAATTGAGCATGATAAATATTAATTTAGGGACTAAGGCCCTTGTTTTCCTCTCCTAACCATAACATAGATACTAACTCCCACATGTGATGATAAATACCTCCTATGGTGCCCATATCCTAACTTAAAACTAAATATCCATTAAAGACCTATGTGGTTTTTAAGGTCCACTTCTCATGTTACACTCTGACTTGTGATCTTTTCCTCCTCTTATAATTGTCCAAGAATTTATTTCCATGCCTTTATATCAATATCTATTAATATTTTGTTTTTTAATCATTTTATTTTAGACAAATTTATTTTAACTATCTACTTACGTTTTTCTAATAACATAGAAAATAAAATAAAAAATTATAAAAGTCAATAAAAACATAAAAATAAGAAAAAAAATTAAAAAAATGAAGAAAATATAGAAATACTATTTAAAAGAAATATGATCTATAATCTCTTCCTTCTAACAACCTATTCCACCCTCTTCAAGACAAAATACTAGAAAAATGAATAAATAAATAAAACAATATTTAAAATATCTTCCTTATTATAACCTATAACATTCTCTCTTCATTGTCCATTTTCCACCGAATTAAGATCCCTCCTTGTTTCCCTCTTCAACTTTTTTCACAGCGATATCGACTTTGATTTTTTCTTTTATATTTCCCTCTTCCCATTTATTAATTTGGTGGGAGTTTAACATTTCAGGGTTTCAAATTCTACTGCTTTATTAATTTGGTGGGAATTTAAAGTTTCATGGTTTGAAAGTATTTTTCGAATGCAACTAAAAACCTGCAATAACAACTAGAAATGGCTATAATTTTCAGAAATAGATCACTCAAGGTGTGTAAATATCTACCAACTTCCATTGCAACATAGTCTATGTTAGTCATCAGTAATTTTTTCTATTTGTAGATGACTAAATATTTTCCCTAGATTTCTAAAAACAAGATTCTTGAATATTGTGAGGTTTAGAAATCTCACTGCCTTCATTATCCTTAAGATAATTTTTTCACTATTTCACTATTCTATCATGTCATGGTCAACTTACCACTCCTAGAGGACCCCTCATGGGCTCATGCCACTCATCTTTATCCTATTTTCCCACCCATAACCTCAACACTATGTTTTGTTGTTACCTCACCCCTCCACTTTCCATCTAGGATTACCAATCAGCACACTCTTTCCCATGTTCACCAAATGCCTCAAGCATTGATGGTCTCAAAACTATCTTTGTAAGCTTTTTAGAGAAATCAAGTACATTGGATTTTGGATCTTCAATACATCAATTTATCAAAAAACTCTGTTTTTTACACTTGAAGACCCCAAGCGAAGCTTTCATTCAAAGACCAAGTCAAAAGAGCCTTCCACTAGGTCATTAGGGTTTCTTAGGTTGTAGGGTTATTCTTGACGTTTTGAGCTCTATTTTTCCTATAAAAGAAGCTGAATCAAATGTGGAAGTATTTCAGCACTTTTTTGTCCAATATTGATAAAAAAAATATCCATGGAAGGTCACCTTATGAAGTTCAAGTTCTGCAAAAGTAAATTGTTCATTTTTTACATTTCTGCAGGAGTGTTCAGGTGATTATCAGCAGAAAAATGGTAAGGTGAGAGGCCTTCTCCTCATCAAAGACATTCACAAGCTAAGAGACAGGGAGCAGTTTATGTCCAAGGAGAAATCAGGGTTTCTAAGCCTAATTGGGCCAGAAGTGTGCCAGCAAGGTTCAATGCAGCAAATCACATGAAGGAGGCACACCAGTACAACCAAGCATGAATTGAAGATGTTTAGAAATTATAAATGAATAAGGGAAAAAGGTGAGGTGAACTGGATATAAATGAATGAACTTGAAAGGGCTATAGAGAACTTAGAATACAACACTAATGATTCTTCTCAAACCACCCAGAAACCTAAGGTTTTGGAAATATAGTCAAAAGAGGTGAAATAAATATGCTAGGCCTCGATGATGACAACAGATAGAAGGTTTGAAGAGACTATTGTAAGTAACTTCTAGGGTTTTCCAAGGTAAAGTATCTCACTTCCTCAAAGGGAAAGAATGCAAAGAGTATCAGTATAAGGAAGGTCAAGCCTTCATTTCCAGTCATTTGCACTCAATGATCAAAGGAATAAAAGCATAGGGTTAAGTTTCAAGATGGAAAACCAAGTTGATCATGAGGTTGTTGTTTTGTAATTGAATGTTTCAAACTATAAGAATATCAGAAAGAGATAAATCAGTATGTCCTGGCACCTACAAATCAGAAGTGGCCAAAAGGAGATAGTATACATGATTGTGAAAGCTGTGTTGCTTGTCAAAAATGGATTTATCATGCCTAGAGATCAATAATAAGGATGAAAACAATTTTCTCAATCACCCCTCAAGAAAAAGGAAATTTGATCCCCAAGGTAAAATATATAAGTTTTAAGGATGTTTCCACCATGAAAGTACCTAAAGTTGTGAAAATGATTGGAAGACATGAGCATGGCCAAAACATAGTAAAACATGTGACTCAAACAAGACATCTGCAAAACAGAGTGATAAAGGTACCAATAGGTCAAAGGAGGTTAAACTTCACCATGTCAGCAACCTAAAGAGAAACAAAGAAAAATGGTTAGAAAGGAAAAAGATCACTTGAATTTTTTTTGAGCCATCTACTGGAAAAGCTCAAAATGAAAAATCAGCAAAAGTGACCAAGGGACTAAAAACATTAGAAAGTGGGTTTACAAGGGGTAATTTTGTTTTCCTAAGACTATAAAGATTCATTTTTTTTATCACTTAGCTCATTATGCCCATGCAAAAGAGTAAAAATCCTTCAAAGAGAAAATTTCAGTTTTCAGTGAGAAATTGGGTGATGTTGCCCGGCGCTATGAGTTCGTGCAGGGGCTATTCCTACACCACCCGACACTACGCATTCGGGAGATTTCTCAGGGTAAAACTACATTGTGCTGCGCGTTCAGGTGAGTGCACTGCACGTTCATGCGGACACTACCCATTTGCCCAGAAATAACCTGATAGGCACAGGAAACATTCAACGCTGTGCTTAGGAAGCTTCACAGGCCTATATGCGTGCAGGCACTGCACTCAGGAGGCCCGACACCCGACAGTGCATGCCGGTGCTGCGCATAGGGTAGAAGTGACCCGAAATCATGTTCAAGTGCCGTGCTTAGGCTATAACCCTCTTCCACTTGTAAATTTCCAAAAAACCACACGAGAGCACCTTGAAGCTCCATCCAAGGACCTGCAAAGAAGTTAAAAGTTGGTAGGTGCATGTTTTTCCTTCTCCTCCAGTGAAATTCATGATTTTATGCTTAAGGGAATTTACTAAACCCTAGTGACTAGAAACCATAAGTCCTCATGAAAAACGCTCTCTTTTGACCTCTAAGAAAGAAATTATCAGTCAAGAAAGGTGTCAATTAGGGTAATTACAGTGAGTTCAAGTTAAACCTTCATCAAATCTCAAAGGGGAATCAGTCATAAACCCAAACCTCCATCTCACTCACTTACAAGAACTTCCTTTCACCATCATTTGATTTCACTCCTCTTACCAAGTTTCACAAGTAGGCCTAGGGTTGTTTAGAGGCAGCACTAATCACCATGTCAGGAGAAGAAGTGAGTATTAGCAGTGAAGGAGGCCAAGTGCCTATGAGGCAAAAGCATAAAGGTGGGAAGTTCAATAGATTTGAACCCCAAGACACAGCGGAGCTTAATTCCTCTCCCATGATTATAACCTATTTCCAAAATGTAGGGTGTTTTTAGTTTTGTGAGAGAATCCAACAAGTACAAAATCCCCTAGAGCTCACAAGATTATTCATTCTTAACCTACATAACAAAATATCAAGCTTTGCAGGGGTGACCTTTTAACTGTCATCATATTCCATTTCTAGTGCTACAGGTATACCCGATGTTGGTGAAAAATGGTTCAAAAGAGAAAAGCTAGATATGAACTGTTATGATCCATTCCTCAAGCCTAGGTACAAATACGGCTGCAAGACTATTTTCCCTTTCTCATGCTTGCTGGAGAGGTATGCACCCTTAATGAGGGTCATCATGAAATATTTTACATGTGAGGGGAGATACTCTAGGCTCAACTCCTACCATATAAAATTACTCATGCATTTTATTGGGGTTAAAATGCTTCATTTACCCTACTACTTGTATAGGAGTATCAACAAGATGTATTTTTTTGTCCGAAGGAGGAGTTATTCCTAGAAAATGCAGAGTTTTTTCCACCACTCCTTGATCAAGATGGTGGTGTTACATCAATTGGAGAAAAAAAGCATACCTTGGGAGGTGTTCATTGCTCATGAAATATTCATAAGCCCACAAACCCATCATCAGCCAAATCTACCCTCATCATCTCATCCTCCTCCCTCTTCTCCTCCATAACCTCCTACTGATCATGCCTCATCATCTACACAAGTATCCTCTCCTCAAGAAAACCTCCCTTCCTCATATTCTCCTAATGCATCAGATGAAGAAGTAAGTGGCAGTGAACAAGAAAGTGACCATGAGGGTGAGGGTGACAATGAAGATGAGGGTGATGATGATTCCAGCCAACAAGAAGCAGAAAACATGGAAACAGAGGGAGAGGATAACAATGAAGAAAATGAGGAAGCTGACAGTGGAAATGAATTAAGTAGTGATGAAGAAGAGGTCAGAAATGAAGCAGAAGACATGGAGGTGGATAATGATGAATATAAGGCAAGTGACAAAGAAACAGAGGATGATCCCAAGGATAGCAGTGATACTAAGAGCCCTAATGACAGTCAAAATAGTGAGGCTCATAGTCATGATAGAGATGAGGGAAAAGATGAAGAGAGCAGCCAAAATGAAGATGATAACAATGCAGAAAATAAAGAGGCTGAAGAAAACAGTGACACCAATGAAGCAAACATCATTGAGGAAGAATACATTCATGACAGTCATGACAACAGTCATGACAAACATCAAAACAATGAAGAAAATGAAGATCATAGAAAGGATGAGGCAAGCAGCTACAGTGAGGAACAAAATTAAAGTGCAGAAATTAGTGAAGAGGCCAAAAGTGAGGTGGATGTTGAAGGTAAAGAGGTAAGAAGCAGTCCAGGTGATGAGAAGGAAGACATGGAAACAAATGATGACAGCCATGATGAAAACACCAAAATGAGTAGAGTTGAGCCTTTTTAATTGGTATACCAAAGAGGGGAAAGGAATGTGTTTGCTGCCTCTAGAAGGCAAGGGGCCATGCCTTCCTCTTCTACCAAGAAGCTAGATAAAGGCAAACAAAAGGAGAAGAAAGGTAAGCATGAGTTTGACATCTTGGACCTTGACAGTGAAACTGAATATAAGGAGAGGGCCACTAGCATACTGCTCCAAAGAAAAGATGTTGAGATCAAAGATCTATAAATATGCCTTGGCATGGAAATGTATAACATTGACTACTATAAGAATTAAAAAAAGAAGTTTAAGAAAGCAAAGAGGGACCTTGACATACAAAAGAAGATGACCAAGCACTATGCATTGCAAAATCAAATTGCAAGGGCCAAGCTCAAACGAGCCCTTACCGAAATAAAATTACTCAAGGAGGAAAATACCAATAAAACCTTGGAATATTGGCTAAAGCTTCTCTACAGGCCTCTCAAACCCCATAAGGAAGTTACCCACCAATTTTGGGACAATTTTGACAAATTTTTGTTTTTTGCAAATTTTTAGGCCTCTAAGCCCAACACCCTTGGCGCTGCGCTTTCACCTCAGACATCCTCAGGGGAGGATATTTACATTTTTGGAATCCTCAGCTCAAGTACAACATTCTTACCAATTTTCAGAGCATTTGGAGCATTTTTGGTCCCTCAAAAGGCCAAAACACACCTCATTTTTCACCTTTCTGCCTCATTTTCAGGCCTCGCGTTGCACCCAGAGCCGCTTTGGGAAATTTAATTTTTTTATAGGTTAGTGAAGCCCAATAAGAAAACTAAGGGGTTTTTTGGAAATTAGACTCAGCAAGCTTTCCAACGGGCCATCATGGAGCCAATTCCAACATCGGGAAGGTCATCAAAACTTGGCTACAAGTGGACCCAGTTTCTCCCATGCAGGCACTACGCGTTTAGACCTCACTTGTGCGTTTTTGGCCAAAAAGTCAACAAAAGACACTCATTAATGGAAAAATAATATTTTAGTGTTTTTTGAGGCAAATCTCTCCAAATTTAGGTGCTAGGAGTTATTTTTTCATTTATTTCAAGAGATATTTTGTGCCTTGGGCCTTTCATGGTCTCTTGGACATAAATGCATTTATGGTGTATTTATGGTTTCTAGAATCCTCTTAGGGTTTCCACCTCCTCTTTTGCTAGTTAAATAGAGAATGGAGGTCTTATTGTAGAGGTTTGGCATTGATGACTTTGTGAGAAATATACATAGTTTTTTGGAGATTAAAGAGAAATTCGAGTTGTGGAATTTGTGGATGGCTTGTTTTGATTAATGATGAAAAATGCTTGCTTGTAGCATCCTTGAGCATATTTTATGGTGATGTGCTTCTATTAAGTTCTTGTTTTCTATGTATCATTTTGTTACATCCTTCTATATTGTAGTAGAACAAAATTTTTTGACTAAGAAATGTTTTCGAAAGGCACCTTAGTTCTGTTTGTTTCTTCACTACCTCTATGTTTTCCACTGGTAGGTTAGTTTAGAGAATTCTTAGTTGCTCTCTAGGCCCACCCAAGTTTTTTTATCTTATGAATGGTTCAATACAATAGATATCAAAGATTTTTTATTGTTAGCCCTTCTTGTTTGATGTCACTAAAACACTGTTCTTGAGATCTTTCTTTGTAGCATGACTAATTAGGTTTTTCCAAAGAGGCTATGTTTCGATCATACCCTTTGTCCATTCTTGAAAATTTTATTTGGAGGTATTTATGGATATGATCAATGATTTTTAGGAGTTCCCTCTTCTTTGATTAAGTTATATGTTTATCTTAAATGTTTTTCTAACCTTGAAGATGAAATCGCTAGAAGTTAAATGAGTTTCTTGCCTTCTATAGTTCACTAGATTGTTTGTCTTAAATGCTTATTTGCTTGAGTTTAATCAAAGAGTTATTGGTTTGACCTATCTTATGATTAATTCTTTATGCTGAATAGTGTTAAAGACCCTTCTTGTTTTAAAGGTATTTGACAAAGGATTCTTAACGGCCCTTTTCCCTACTTTGTTCACAAACTTGACGTTCATTTCATCTCACACAAACCTTGAAAATCCATTTACCATGCTAGATTTTCCCTATGATGCACCCTGATTCATGCTTGAAGTTTCCATGACTTCTTGTAGACTCCATATCCAAATGAATTAAATATTTCCTCATTCCATCTATTCTACTTGGTCATATAACCAACCAGAACAAACAAACAAACCCTAAGCTTAAAAAATAGCCTAAAATCAAACACTAAAAGAAAACAAGTTCACATCCTTTGAATAAAATAGAGAGAGCCCTCTCTGAGTCTGGGAAGGCTAGGTCCTAGGACTCCAAAGACTGGTTTGATGTTAACCTATGCATTTGGTCTTTCCAATCTTCCAAATCACGAGATCCTATTATAATGGTGATCATGGTGGGACCTTCTGAGTCAGTGACAATATAAGTATTCCTTAGGACCTCAGAAAACGCAACAAAAATCCTTAGATTGGTATTCAATTGTTGATGGTGGACAACAAGTACATCCTTAAACAGTAAACATCATTCACCTGGAGACTCCACTGGCCTCCAGTAGGCCTACTAACCCCATTAGTTCTCATAGACTCTCCTAGGAATGCATTAATCATGCTGATGGTGGAAAACAAAGTTGAAACCCTCCACTTGGAGACTCCACAACTCTTAATAGACCTAAAGAGTCCAATGGTAAAAGACTCCAGACAGGTTGTAAAGATGTAGTGAGCCTTTTCTCAATTTGATTGAAAAAAATGTCAAGGTTTGTGGCAGACCTTCTATATGGTGAAATTTCAAATCAGTTATCAAAACTTCGGCTTGATGATGATCTCCTAAAAGTTGTCTTTCTCATTTTGAGGTCAAGAAAAATTAACCCTCAAGTTAAGAAAATTTTTCTGGAGATAGTGGTTGAAAAATATGAAACTGACATTGAACTTTTAAATTCTCAAATTCAGTCATGCAATTTCTGAGACCCTAAAGAATTCTCAGAAAGTCTCCCTTCCCCTAAGCAAGAGAAAATTGTACTGCCTTTTAACTTGCAGGCTGAAGATGATTATTCTTTAAAAAACTAGATTGAATATGAGGTTTTCAGAGATAATATTTGGGAAACAAATGACCAACCATTCATAAGAGGCCTAAAATTAAAAAGTTTACATCATGCTTTTGTTGATCCTATAGCAGATTACATGAAGGTCTTGATTGACTCAAGTTTCCAGACATGGATTCTTTATAAGAATCAAATACCTTAGAATTTTCCACTACATATGATAACCTTGGTTACAAGGACACATAATCAAGGTATATTCTTATTCCCTCTGAAAATCAATCATGCTATCTACCTATTTTTGTTGCTGCTTAGCTGGCTGCACTGGCACTATTGTATCATTTAAAACAATAGAAATTTCCAAGTTATATTAGGATAGATAGGTATTCCAATAAGCTCAGCACTATGAGCATCTTTCTAGCTTTAGTTTCATATTGTTTTGTCAAAAAATGGAAACACAAAAAAAAAGAAAGGAAGAAAAGAGAGTAGATTTAAAGAATAGGTATAGCTCCATACCAAAAAAGATTACTTTTGAAAGTGTTCAAGTCTAAATGCCACTACTTGAGAAAACAGAGTCTTGTTCAGTCATCTAGCCTAATCATGACTGAACATGTTTTAAATTTCTGCTGATAGGTTAGTGAAAGAAGACTTGTAAAACCATTTAAGCTTGACTTGTCAGTATATTAGATTAAGAAAAAAGTTTGGTTCCAAATGCATAAATCTGAACCAAAGGGAAGAGAGGGATACATAACAAATGATAGATAACAACCCCCATTTTTTCTAGTTTTTATTGTACAAAAAATAATTTATGTGTGCAGCTTGTCTAAATGCCATAGCCCATGGAAAATCGAATTGTTTAAACATGGTTTGATCATGTTTTCAATTTCATGTTAGTAGGTTAGATAATAAAATCTGTCAAACAGCTTAGTCTTGACAGGTAAGTAGTCTAGGTAGAGAATAAAAGAGTTCATTAGCCTAATCTAAACTCTTGGAAGTGATAAAGGTACAAGTAGATAGTTGGTTTTGCTTTCAAAAGAAAAGAATGTCAAGGTTTTTCTAGTGCAAGCGCACCCAAAAGAAGAAAAAATGTTAGGTAAAGTAGGATGGGTAGGTAGAAATGAGGTTGAAGAAAACATGTCTTTATGATTTTAAGACCATAGCTTCAAGAGAACATCAAAAAATGAAGGGATAAGGATCTGCAAAGTGCAAGTAAGGCACTGGTATTCAAAACTAAGAGATTTGAACTTTGAGGTCTTGGACACCTCCTGAAAAGGAGCTACCCTCCCCAAGTGGAGCCACTGTTAGTCATCAGTAATTTTTGCTATTTGTAGATGACTAAATATTTTCCCTAGATTTCTAAAAACAAGATTTTTGAATATTGTGAGTTTTATAAATCTCACTACCTTCATTATCCTTAAGATAAATTTTTCACTATTTCACTATTATATCATGTCATGGTCAACTTACCACTCTTAAAGGACCCCTCATGGGCTCATGCCACTCATATTTATCCTATTTTCCCACCCATAACCTCAGCATTGTGTTTTTTAATTACCTCATCCCTCCACTTCCCATCTAGGATTACCAATCAACCCACTCTTTCCCATGTTCACCAAATTCCTCAAGCATTGATAGTCTCAAAACTATCTTTGTAGGCTCTTTAGAGAAATAAAGTACATTGGATTTTGGACCTTTAATACATAAATTTTTCAAAAACTCTGTGTTTTACACTTGAAGACCCCAAGCCAAGCTTTTAGTCAAAGACCAAGTCAAAAGAGCCTTCCACTAGGTCATTAGGGTTTCTTAGGTTGTAGGGTTATCCTTGATGTTTTGAGCTCTGTTTGTTTCCTATACAAGAAGCTGAATCAAACGTGGAAGGGGTCAGCACTTGTTTGTCCAAGATTAATAAAAAAAAATCTCCAAGGAAGGTCACCTTATCAAGTTCAAGTCCTGCAAAAGTAAATTGTTCATTTTTGACATTTCTGCAGGAGTGTTCAGGTGATTATTGGCAGAAAATTGGTAAGGTGAGAGGCCTTCTCCTCATCAAAGACATTCACAAGCTAAGAGACAAGGAGTAGTTTATGTCCAAGGAGAAATCAAGGTTTCTAAGCCTGATTGGCGCAACAGTGTGCCAAGCAAGGTTCAATGCAGCAAATCACATGAAGGAGGCACACTAGTACAACCAAGCATGAATTGAATATTTTTAGAAATTATAAATGAAGAAGGGAAAAAGGTGAGGTGAAGTAGACATAAATGAATGAACTTGAAAGGGCTATAGAGAAATTAGAATACAACACTAATGATTCTTCTCAAACAGCCCAGAAACCTAAGGTTTTGGAAATATAGTCAAAGGAGGTGAAATAAAGATGCTAGACCTCCATGATGACAACAGACAGAAGGTTTGAAGAGACTGTTGTAAGTAACTTCTAGGGTTTTCCAAGGTAAAGTATCTCACTTCCTCAAAGGGAAAGAATGCAAAGAGTATCAGTATAAGGAAGGTCAAGCCTTCATTTCTAGTCATTTTCACTCAATGATCAAAGGAATAAAAGCATAGGGTTGAGTTTCAAGATGGAAAACCAAGCTGATCATGAGGTTGTTGTTGTGTAACTGAATGTGTTAAACTCCAAGAACATCAGAAAGAGCTAAATCAGTATGTCCTGGCACTTGCAAATTAGAAGTGGCAAAAAGGAGATAGTATACATGATTGTGAAAGCTATGGTGCTTGTCAAAAATGGATTTATCATGCCTAGAGATCAATAAGAAGGATGAAAACAAGTGTCTCAGTCACCCCTCAAGCAAAATGAAATTTGATCCCCAAGGTAAAACAGAGAATTTTTAAGGATGCTACCACCATGCAAGTACCTAAAGTTGTGAAAATGATTGGAAGACATGAGCATGGCCAAAACATAGTAAAACATGTGACTCAAACAAGACATCTACAAAACAGAGTGATAAAGGAACAAATAGGTCAAAGGAGGTCAAATTTCACCATGTCAGCAACCTGAAGAGCAACAAAGAAAAATGGTTAGAAAGGAAAAAGATCACTTGAATGTTTTTTGAGCCACCTACTAAAAACGCTCAAAACGAAAAATCAGGAAAAGTGACCAAGGGACTGAAAACATTAGAAAGTGGGTTTACAAGGGGTAAATTTGTTTTCATAAGACTATAAAGAGTCATTTTATTTATCACTCAACTCATTATGCACATCCAAAAGAGTAAAAAATCCTTCAAAGAGAAAATTTCAGTTTTCAGTGAGAAATTGGGTGATTTTTCCTGGCACTACGCGTTCGTCCAGGCACTACGCCTACAGCTCCTGGGGCTATGTGTTCGGGAGATTTCTCAGCGTAAAAATACATTGCGCTCTGCGTTTAGGAGGCTACTACTTGTTCACCCAGAAATAGCCTGACAGGCACATGAAATGTTCAGCGCTACACTCAGGAAGCCCGACAGGCTTGCACGCGTGCAAGCGCTGCACTCAAGAAGCCCGACACCTGACAATGCATGCAAGCATTGCACCTAGGGTAGAAGTGACACGACAACACTTTCAGGCACTACGCCTAGTCCATAAACCCTCTTCCACTTGAAAATTTCCAAAAAACCACAAGGGAGCACCTCCAATTTGCATCCAAGGACCTACGAAGAAGTTAAAATTTGGTAGGTGCATGTTTTTACTTCTCCTCCAGTGAAATTCATGATTTTATGCTTTAGGGAATTGACTAAACCCTAGTGACTAGAAACCCTAAGTATTCATGACAAACACTCTCTTTTGACCTCCAAGAAATAAATTATCAGTTAAGAACGGTGTCACTTAGGGTAATTACAGTGAGTCCAAGTTAACCCTTCATCAAAGCTCAAAGGGGAATCAGTCATAAACCCACACCTCCATCTCACTCACTTACAAGAACTACCTTTCACCATCATTTCATTTCACTCCTCCTACCAAGTTTCACAAGTAGTCTTAGGGTTGTTTAGAGGCATCACTAATCACCATGTCAGGAGAAGAGGGGAGTATTAGTAGTGAAAGAGGCCAAGTGCCTATGAGGCAAAAGCATAAAGGTGGGAAGGTCAATAGATTTGAACCGCAAGACACTGTGGAGCTTAATTCCTCTCCCATGATTATCAAATGTTTCCAAAATGTAGGGTGTTTTTAGTTTTGTGAGAGAGTCCAACAAGTACAAAATCACCCAGAGCTCAGAAGGTTATTCATTCTTAACCTACATAAAAAAAAATCAAGCTTTGTAGGGGTGACCTTTTAATTCTCATCAGATGTCATTTCTAGTGCTACAGGTATACTTGATGTTGATGAAAAATTGTTAAAATGAGAAAAGTTGGATATGAATTGCTATGACCCATTCCTCAAGCCTAGGTACAAAGAAGGTTGCGAGACTATTTTCCCTTTCTCACTTACTGGAGAGGTATGCACCCTTAATGAGGGTCATCATGAAATATTTTACATGTGAGGGGAGATACTCTAGGTTTTACTCCTACCATATCAGATTACTCATGCATTTTACTAGGGTTAAAATGTTTCATTTACCTTACTACTTGTATAGGAGTATCGACAAGATGTATTCTGTTGTACGAAGGAGGAGTTATTCCTGGAAAATGCAGAGTTTGTTCCACCACTTCTTGATCAAGATGGTGGTGTTACATCAGTTGGAGCAAAAAGGAATACCTTGGGAGGTGTTCATTGCTCATGAAATATTCACTAGCCCACAGCCCCATAATCAACCAAATCTACCCTCATCATCTCATCCTCCTCCCTCTTCTTCTCCATCACATCCTACTTATCATGCCTCATCATCTACACAATTATCCTCTCCTCAAGAAAACCTCCCTTCCTCATCTTCTCCTAATGCATCAGATCAAGAAGGAAGTGGAAGTGAAAAAGAAAGTGACCATGAGGGTGAGGGTGACAATGAATCAGACCAAAATGAAGATGAGCGTGATAATGAGTCAAGCCAACAAGAATCAGAAAACATGGAAACAGAGGGAGAGGATAACAATAAAGAAAATGAGGAAGCTAACAGTGAAAATGAATTAAACGGTGATGAAGAAGAGGTCAGCAATGAAGCAGAAGACATGGAGGTGGATAATGATGAAGATAAAGCAAGTGAAAAAGAAACAGAGGATGATCCCAAGGACAACAGTGAGAATAAGAGCCCTAATGACAGTCAAAACAATGAGGCTCATAGTCATGACAAAGATGATGGAAAAGATGAAGAGAGCAACCAAAATGAAGATGATAACAGTGAAGAAAATAAAGAGGCTAAAGACAGAAGTGACACCAATGAAGCAAACATTAGTGAGGAAGAAGACAGTCATGATAGTCATGACAACAGTCATGACAATCATGAAAACAGTGAAGAAAATGAAGATCATAACAAGGATGAGGCAAGCAGCTATAGTGAGGAACAAAATGAAAGTGAAAAAATCAGTGAAGAGGCCAAAATTGTGGCTGATGTTGAAGGTAAAGAGGTAAGCAGTAGTCGAGGTGATGAGAAGTAAGACATGGAAACAAATGATGGCAACCATGATGAAAACACCAAAATGAGTAGAGTTGAGCCTTTTTCATTGGTATACCAAAGAGGGGAAAGGCATGTGTTTGTTGCCTCTAAAAGGCAAGGGGCCATGCCTTCCTCTTCTACCAAGAAGCTAGATAAAGGCAAACAAAAGGTGAAGAAAGGTAAGAAAGGTAAGCATGAGCTTGAAATTTTGGACCTTGACAGTCAAACTGAAGATAAGGAGAGGGCCACTAGCATACTGCTCCAAAGCAAAGATGTTGAGATCAGAGATCTAGAAAGATGCCTTAGCATGGCAATGTATAACATTGACTACTGCAAGAATCAAAACAAGCAGTTGAAGAAAGCAAAGAGGGACCTTGACCTACAAAAGAAGATGACCAAGCACTATGCATTGCAAAATAAAATTACAAGGGCCAAGCTCAAAGGATCCCTTGTCGAAATAAAATCACTCAACGAGGCAAAAGGCCAAGAAAACCTTGGAATCTTGGTTGAAGCTTCTCTACAGGCCTCTCAAAACCCATAAGGAAGGTACCCACCAATTTTAGGAAAATGTTGACAAATTTTGGTTTTTTGCAAATTTTGATGCCTCTAAGCGCAACACCCTTGGCGCTACGCTTTCATCTTAGAAATCCTCACGAGGGAAGCTTTGCAATTTTCGAATCTTCAACTCAAGTACAACATGCTTACCAATTTTCAGAGCATTTGGAGCATTTTTGGTCCCTCAAAAGGCCAAATAACACCTCATTTCTCACTTTTCTACCACATTTTCAAGCCTGGCACTGCGCCTAGCGCAGCTTTGGGAAATTTACTTTTTGGATAGGTTAATGGAGCCCAATCAAAATTTAATATCCCAAAATGGGGACAACAGTAATATTAAACAACACTGCTTCAGAAATAACGCAGTTCAGAAAATTAAGTGCAGAAGGCTAGTATGAAGGCCAAAAATCCACATATAAATCTAGTAAATTAGATTTAAAATGAGGCCCATACAATGTATAACGGGAAGATGGATGACTTCTATGAAGAAAACCCTCAAAAAGAGGTGCTGCAACAATGTATTACACTGCAAAAAGGCTTGAAAACATTATTTTAAAGAGCTGCAGCAGTTGTATGTTACACTTTAGATCTAGAGCAGATCTGTGTACAAAAGATTAGATCTATATCAGATATGTACACTAGATGAGCTCCTCTACAAATTTCCCTTGGGGTTTTGAGCAAAAAATGAAATACAAAGAGTAGATCTTAGATCTAAAGTTGCAGATCTTCAGTAATATTCAGGAATTTATGAAGTAAAATAGAATAATAAGAAGATTAGATATGAACATAACATGGATTAGAGGATCACCACAATGAAGTGTGGAACCCCAACACTAGAGATATCTCCTCCAAAAGTAGGAAAAAACACCCTGCAACTATATACTTTCAAATAATGCAGTCGTGGAAGTAAAAATATGCTGTAGGCTCTAGTACTGGTTTGGCTTGATGCCAAGATCTGAAAATGCAGCACCAAAGGTCTAATACTCTCTTACCAGGGGGACAAAAGACTCTCCCACTAAAAAGAGGCACTATAATGGCCTAGATTTGAGTAGATCTAGCCTTCACTTGCTACAGCTTACAATGACAACCCAACCCTCAACAGGATCAATGTTTTAGGTGTAAGGTGAAGCTTGGCCATATGTCTGATAGTGGACAAGATCAACAAGACTCGTCTAAGAGGCCTATCAAGGAAGGAGGTGGGATTCCCGATCGGGAACACCCAGTGCTAATCAACACTATTCTTAGCTAAACAACAATAGAATGATATATGTATAAATAGAAAATATATTGATAAAATGTAATCACACCAACAACTTTCTTTTGCTATCCTCCTCTTCGTTTTATAAGATGAAAGTCTTGCAAAACCCTAAACCATCTCAATGATTTAGCTCCTTTCACATGTGTAGCCTCCAACTAAAACTGCGATGTGCATCAAGGAGATTCACTGTATCTAGACAATGTTGTTGATTTGGTCCTGGTTGACTTGGTCAAATGATCCAACCTCTTTCACACCTAAGTGTGCTTATGTAAATAGCCCAGATTTAGCTTTGTTCACATGTGGCATTGATTTATTTTGCTGTTTAGGAGTTTTATTGATCCTCCTTTACAATTTTATTCATGTGTTATCACTAAAAAATTCTCAAAACATCATTGTTTCAAGTTTTTTTTTTATCATGGGTCAAAATAGGGCCTTAGGAGTCATTTCATGAATTTTACCAAAAGGGAGTATTAGATTTTTAGGTTTGAACCTTCCTTAGTGTTAAACAAATCCATTTTAAAGTTTTTTATGTCAAGTCATTCATCATTTCATCATTCATTTCATTTCCTGAATTTTTCCATAAAAACTAGCCAATTAGCTAAGAAACATTACTTTCGTAGCGTCACTAGTTCAAAAAATTCGTTTTGCGCTACGAAAGCGTTGTCTTTTCGTAGCGCAATATGAAGCAAAAAGTCTGTTTTCTAGTTTTGAGTAGTCAAATTCCAAGGAGGATTCTGATCAACTGAAAACGAATTTAGGAAAAATGAAAGATGTTTTTCTTCCTCACATACTTAACTATATAAAACTCTAACATTTTCCTCAAATTCATTAGGAGGTGAGAGAAATTGATAAATTAAAATGCGCTACGAAACTACTATTACAAAATGTCCTGTACATGACTGTTTAGCAGTCAACTTCAAGTTCATTTTCTGGAAAAATGAAAAAGTATTTTGGAATTATGAAATATTTTTGTCTTAATCACACCCCCAGCTACAAAAACCTCTCTCATTTTTCTCACAAGTGTTATCAGTTGGGAGATACAAGGTTTTCTTTGAAGCCCTATTTTCATAAAACAGAGTTTTCATGTTTTACACATGTTTTTAAAAGACAGTTTCTGGACAGTAGGAGAGGTATTAAAAAAAAAAAAAGAGTTTTTTATTAAAGATAGAATGGCCTACAAAAACCTCCTTTATTTTTGAAAAATACATTATGTATGAGGAGATATAGGCTATGTCCCAAGACCTAATTTTCAGGAAAAAAATAGGTATAATTTTCAAATGGAGAAGGTACTTCATGAAGGTTGAAAGTTATGTTTTTAGTTCATATTGATAATGGTTTTGATAAAATATTGATGTTATTAAGTCTGGGCACCTTATTGTTGTAAATTTTGATGAAATTTTGATAAAAATTGCTTGCACAGTAGTTTCGTAGCGCTAGTAGTGAAAAAATGGTGAAAAGTGCTACAAAACTACCATAACAGCCTTTTCACCCTTTTCCTTATCAATTTTGAGGGGAAGTTTTGAGATTTTTGCCCTGAAATTTCTAGAAGAAACATGTCAAGTGTAGATGAAACCCACCTTGAAGGGAAAAGAAAAAAATATTAAAATAAATGGGCTAAAACACTGCGCTACGAAACTGTGTTACTTTCATAGCACAGGTCTATTTTCAATATTTTTGGATAATTCGAAGTCAATGTTGCACAGATGGCATAGGGAAGTGATTGAAGACATATTTTTTTGGTTATTGACAAAAAAATGCATATAAATCATGGTTCATAAGTGGTCAGAAATTCCCAAGGAGTCAAAGAAATCAAAGGCCTAAAAAAGAGGGAGACAGTTTCCTAGGTTTTAGGAGAGCAACATCATCATCTTTATGGTCACAACAGGTTGGAGCTCATCATCAGAATTCAAATTCATGAAAATAAAAGTTTCATTTGATGTCATTAAATTTAGATAAGTTTGTTAGGAGTAAAGTCAAAGAGTTTTAGTCCTATCTGAAATAGGACTGCTCATTAGGTTTGCAGCTATCATTTTGTAATAAAGACCATGTTTATGGTTAGAAAAGGTGTCAAATAGTAGGATTTCGTGGTATCTAGTTGAGGATAAGGTTATACTATGTTGTAAATGATCTATAAAGAGGAAGAATTCGAAATTATAAGGTTTGGACTTTTTATTAGCGAAAAATATTGTGTTTTATATGTGACTGTTTACATATTAATACATAGTTTCTACTTAGACAACTCAAGATTCATGAGGAGTTCTTGTATGTTATTGTTTTGATGGCATCCTTTTCAATATTACATTGCAGTGGTGTTTATTTATGATACTCAGAATTCATCAATGGTGCTTTGACTTCCGTCATAGATAAAATGACTGTGTGTTTCACTGTTCTACATGTTTTATTCCTTGACTTGAACTTTCAATGCCTTGACTTCCATGCTAGGTATATTTTTTTGGTTTTGTTGAAGTTATCATGACTCCATAGCCCAATGAATACTTGATACTGTGATTTTCAACCAGTTATATAATTTATCTATTTTTGCCTCATATAGAGTTATCTATCTTCAATTTTATTTAAAATCAGTAACCCTTGAGAGAGCCCTCTCAGGTTGAGGAGGCTAAGCCTCAACCAAAAGCTTGGTTTTAAATAGTTTCACAAGATTAGTTTGATGAGCAGCCCATCAGGCCTGGTTTTGTGATAACATAATGAAACAGAAAAATGAAACAAAACTGTATATTCCCATTAGCTTGGGCTAATTGGGAATATTACAGTCCTCCCCTCCAAAATGTTGCTTGTCCTCGAGCAACTGATAGGGTGAGTGTTGCAACACTTCTCCTCCTCAATTGGTGACACCATCAAGGATCAAGCTTTTTTCACAAGCTAAGTGTTCACCTATTCAACCCTCCATGAATGTTTCCTCCAAAGTCATTATGATATGTACATAATCCATCCCTAAAGGGGTCTAGAATTCAACTGAAACAAACATGGCTGAACCAATACTCTCTCTAAAACATGTAGCATAAGGTACATAGAGAGTTTCCATCCCATGTGGTACATACAAGCTTCCCATCCTCCCTCCATACAATCACATAAAAGGTACAACTATATCATCAAGGTATGGAAGCAAAATTACATATAAACAAACAGAAATTGGAGAATGAGGAGGTGGGTCATAGTCCCACATATGATACCAGCGCAGTGCATCTCCTACCTACATTAGATCAAGGTATGGTAAGTGGTTTCCCAACCACTTACTTTCTGCACATTTCATCTCACCATGGCTGACAATGTGAGATATGTTTGGTGCCTTTGGGAAGCACACATCATGAAAGAAAATCTCCCTTTTCTCAACAAGGGAGTGGCCAAATTCAGAAATGTTAGTGGCCCAATGTGTGCCATGAGATTCATATGATACATCACTCCTCCTTGGAGTCATGGCCTGCATAAACATGGTGAAAGAATATGTAAAATAAGAAAATGAAACTTTCTTTACATGATCAGATTCTTCACCAACAATGTCTCTTATACACATGGAGTTGTGCATGGATTTTTCTCCTCTTTCAAAAGAAGGAAGAGATGGATGAAATGACTCTTGTATAGAGTCCCATGGCTACCCCAAATCCACATAGCTCATGCATTCTTGAAAATTTTGATGTAGCTATCCTCCAAAGCCTTCCCATTCAAAGTATCCCATGATAGTGTTGTAGATCTTCATAGAATAGGTCGGGTTGAAACAGAACTCTTTGTAGGTCCTTTGTAGCATCCTCTCCTTGAGCTTGGAGGCTCTAGGAAAGAAGACCCTATCATGATGATAGATGACTCATTCATGGACTAGATATCACTCTTCATGCAGCTGGTCATAAAGCATCATACCAGTGTGAAGATCTTTGGAATAATCCACCAATAATTGGGATTTCCAATATAGATCTACACTCCCCAAAAATGACAACGCTGATGATGCATCAACATGAATGTTTGTCATGTTGCTAATCTTTTCATTGACATCTTCTATGCCAAAGGTACATGTTGGAAGGATATACCTTCCCTTCTTCTCCTCCAACAGTGCAGAATCAGAAATGAAGGTGGTTGATGATGATGAGAGAGGGAAATCTCCCTCCTTCTTGTGCTTGCCTAACCTTCCCAGCACTGTAGTTGTGTCCTCTAATGCTCCCATCCCTCTTGGATCTGATCTTGGAGCATCATTTAGTGAGAGATATCCCACCAAAACTTAATTAGGTCACCTCCCAGGTGGTTTGCCACTAGATAAGAGAGTCCCATGTAGAAATCTCATGAACATAATAGATGGGACTGTGAGGTCCATGCTTCCACTGCGCAAATCCGTCATTGTTTTCTATGTGGAAGTGTTATGTGAGGGGTAAGTATGCATGAATTTGATCATTTTAGGCTCACCACTCTTCTTGTCCAACCATTCAATTTGCAAAGCCTCCCAATCAGTGGTGACGTTCCCCAATGTAATCAACCATTGAACACCCAATATAACATTGGTGTATGGTATGCCAACTACAAAGAAGTGATCCACCAAAGTGTAGGATCCCATGGTGACTAAAAATGATGGGACATAATGCATGCATTGCATTGTTCTTTCTCCTAGGACAAAAATAGAGAATCCCTCAAAAGTATCAGTGGGTATTTACCTCCTTTGCACAAGATGGGCATCAATGGAATTTTGGGTAGCCCCACTGTAAATCAATACAAAAACACTCTGATTCATGATTGAACCTTGAACTCTTAAGGTCAAGTACTTAGGTACTCCTCTCAAAGCTGCAAGAGTTCATCCAATTGGAGCACAGGCTCCCTTTCCATCTCCTGATGGTGTTGGATCTCCCTCAACATTGTCAGCCTTGTGACCCCTTCTTGGTTCATCATATTCATCTTCTTCAAGATCTGAGAATACCTCTATATAATGTGCTTTACCAGCAGCACATCTATGTCCAGGTACCCATGGTTCTTGGCAAGTGAATCATAGCTTCTTCCTTCTTAGATCTCTCCAGAATTCATCATCAAGAGGCTTCTTGTATGAGCTCTCCTTTGAAGGAGCTTCTTTCTCTTCCTTTCCTATAGAAGGAAAAGAGGGCTTGTTCTGAAATTTTGCCTTTGCTTTTGGAAAGGCATCTTGAAGGTCTCTAGCCCTCTCAATGGCATCATGCAAGGTAGTGGGCTTGGTATATTTTACCAACCCATGAAGAGGTTCATCTAGACCATTGATGAACATGTACACCCTTCTTGCTGCAGACAAGTCAAAAACCGTAACTAATAATCTCAAAAATTAAGAAATGTAAGACTCTATACTACTTGATTGCTTCAACTTCGAAAGGATCATGAAAGGTGCTTCTGGATCCTTCCTTTCAAACCTCTCCACCAGTCTTCTAGTGAACTCAAAATAAGTAGTCAAATTGGCATGACCCAATGTAGACAAGCCATGGAACCACTAGCTGTGTGCTTCACCTTCAAAGTGCAGTGCTGCAATCTTGATAGCTTCCATCTCAGGGACCTTGTTCAACTGAAATTAGATGTCCAGTTTTTCTACCCATGCTTTGGTAGAACAAGTGGATGACCCATTAAACTTGGGTAAAATGTATCTACCCCTAGAGTGATGTCGATCATGATTCTGAGTGAATCCACCATATCCATGCTGATTCCTTGGTATTCTTTTGTCCTTGAGGTGAAAAAACTCTTGAAAACTCAAGTGATCCTTGAATCTCTAATTCTGAGACTCATATTCTTCAAAGTATTCTTCAAGGGATGCTTTCTCTTGAGGCCCTTCATTTTCCACAACCAAAAATGTAGGCATGGTAGAGCATTGTGGAGCTTGTGGCTGGTTCACTGGTTGATCATTCCAGTGGTGAGACATGCCAGATATTTCTCCAGGATGAAATCTCTTAGGATATTCCTTGATTCTATCCAATATGATCTCTTTGATCTCTCTAGCAAGATCTTGCATGGCTTTCAAAAGGATCTGTGCAAAGTCCTTTCCTTCTACATCACTTCCAGATTTAGGGGATTTACCCTTGTCTTGATCATCATTTGTGTAATCAAATTTCTTCTATATTATTCTTAGATACCTCTTCTCTCTGTTATTAAGAGGCTAATCTTCTTCTAAATATATATTGGTTTCTTAAGGAAAGCATAGGTTGTGCCAAGATGATTTCTCTGATACCACTGTAATATTCCAAAATGGGGACATCAACAATATTAAACAGCACTGCTTCAGAAATAATGCAGTTCAGCAAATTAAGTACAGGAGGAAAATATGAAGGCTCAAAATCCACATATACATTAGAAAATTAGATTTACAATGAGGCCCATACAATGTATAACAAGAAAATGGAAGACTTCTATGAAGAAAACCCTCAAAAAGAGGTGCTGCAACAATGTATTAGATTGCAAAAAGGCTTGACAACATTATTTTAAAGAGATGTAGTAGCTGTATATTACACTTTAGATCTAGAGCAGATCTATGTACAAAATATTAGATCTATATCAGATCTGTACACTAGATGAGCTCTTGTACAAATTTCCCTTGGGGTTTTGAGCAAAACATGAAATACAAAGAGTATATCTTAGATCTAAAGTTGTAGATCTGCAGTCATATTCAGGAATTTATGAAGTAAAATACAATAATAAGAAGATCAGATCTGAACATAACATGGATTATATTTGTAATCCATGGATCACCACAGTGAAGGGCAGAACCCCAACACTAGACACCTCTCCTCCAAAAGTATGTGAAAACACCCTGCAACTGTATACTTGCAAATAACGTAGTCCTGGAAGGAAAAATGCATTGTAGGATCTAGTACTGCTTTGGCCTGATGCCAAGATCTGAAAATGTAGCACCAGAGGTCTAATACTCTCTTACCAGGGGGATAGAAGACTCTCCCACTGAAAATAGGCACTAGAATTGCCTAGATCTGAGTAGATCTAGCCTCTACTTGCTGCAGCTTACAAGGACAACCCAACCCTCAATAGGATCAACATTGTAGGTGTAAGGTGAAGCTTGTCCAAATTCTTGATAGAAGACAATATCAACAAGACAACTTCAATAGGCCTCTCAAGGAAGGAGGTGGGATTCCCGATCGGGAACACCCAGTGCTAAACCACACTATTCTCAGCTAAACAACAAGAGAATGATATATGTCTAAACATACAATATATTCAGAAAATGTAATCACATCAACAAAATTCTTCTATTGTCCTCCTCTTCCTTTTATAAGATGAAATTCTTGCAAAACCCTAAACCATCTCAATGATTTAGCTCCTTTCACATGTGTAACCTCCAACTAAAACTGTGTTGTGCATCAAGGAGATTCACTATATCTAGACAACGCTGTTGATTTGGTCATGGTTGACTTGGTCAAATGATCCAGCCTCTTTTACACCTAAGTGTGCTTATGTAAATAGCCCATATTTAGCTTTGTTCACATGTGGCATTGATTTATTTTGTTGTTTAGGAGTTTTATTGATCCTCCTTTACAATTTTATTCATGAAACAAAAAAATGAAACAAAATTGTATATTACCATTAGCTTGGGATAATTGGGAATATTACACAGAAAACCAAGGGAATTTTTTGAATGTATCCTTAGCAAGCTTTCCAACAGGCCATCACAGAGCCAATTATGATATCGGGAAGGTCATCAAAACTTGGCTGCAAATGGACACAGTTTCTCCCATGTAGGCACTACGCGTTTAGACCTCACTGTGCGTTTTTGGACAAAAAGGTCAACAAAAGACACTCGTTAAGGGAAAGATGATATTTTAGTGTTTTTTGAGGCAAATCACTCCAAATTTATGTGCTAGGAGTTATTTTTGCATTTATTTCATGTGATATTTTGTGCCTTGGGCCTTTCATGGTCTCTTGGACATAAATGACATTTATGGTGTATTTATGGTTTCTAGAAGCCTCTTAGGGTTTCCACCTCCTATTTTGCTGGTTAAATAGAGCATGGAGGTCTTATTGTAGAGGGTTGGCATTTGATGACTTTGTGAGCAATATAAATAGTTTTTTGGATATTGAAGAGAAATTTGAGTAGTCGAATTTGTGGATGGCTTGTTTTGATTGATGATGGAGAAGGCTTGCTTGCAGGATCCCTGAGCATGGTTTATGGTGATGTGCTTCTATTGAGTTCTTGTTTTCTATGTATCATTTTGTTACATCCTTCTATATTGCAGTAGAACAAAATTTTTAGACTAAGAAATATTTTTGAAAGGCACCTTAGTTCTGTTTTTTTCTTTACTGCCTCTATGTTTTCCTCTGCTAGGTCAATTTAGAGAATTATTAGTTGCTCTCTAGGCCCACCCAAGCTTGTTTATCTTATGAATGGTTCAATACAGTAGATATCAAAGATGTCTTAAGGTTAACCCTTCTTGTTTGATGTCACTGAACATTGTTCTTGACATATTTCTTTGGAGTATCACTAATTAGGTTTTGCCAAAGAGGCTATGTTTCGATCATACCCTTTTTCCATTCTTGAAAAGTTTCTTTGGAGGTATTTATGGCTATGATCAATGATTTTTAGGAGTTCCCTCTTATTTTATTAAGTTATATGTTTATCTTAAATGTTTTTCTAACCTTTAAGGTGAAATCACTAGAAGTTAAATGAGTTTCTTGCCTTCTGTAGTTCACTGGATTGTTTGTCTTAAATGCTTATTTGCTTGAGTTTAATAAGAGAGTTATTTGTTTGCCCTGTCTTATGATTACTTCTTTATGCCAAATAGTGTTAAATACCCTTCTTGTTTTAAAGGTATTTTACAAAGGATTCTTAACTTCCCTTTGCCCTACTTTGTTCACAAACTTGACATTCATTTCATCTCACATAAACCTTGAAAATCCATTGACCATGCTAGATTTTCCCTGTGATGCACCCTGATTCATGGTTGAACTTTCCATGAGTTTTTGTAGACTACATAGCCCAATGAATTGAATATTTCCTCATTCCATCTATTCTACTTGATCATATACCCAACTAAAACAAACAAACAAACCCTAAGCTTAACAACTAGCCTAAAAACAAACACTAAAAGAAAACAAGTTCACATCCTTTGCACAAAATAGAGAGAGCCCTCTCTAAGTCTAGGAAGGCTAGGTCCTAGGACTCCAAAGACTGGTTTGATGTTACCCTGTGCATTTGGTCTTGCCAATATGCCAAATCATGGGATCCTAATAGTCTACACCTTTGTTCTTGGGTTTTCTAGACTTCCAAAATGGTGGAATAGCTATGAATACTTGCAAAACCTTTACTAATGATATGGCAAACCCCAAAATCTATACCTGCAGCTCTGCTAAATTTATTCGCCCAAAATGGTTGAGAATGCTCCATGTTGTAGAGGGTAACAAAGAAAATACGGAAAGCCTAAAAAAAATTTGCAAAATCTTCATTCCTTACTCTAAGATTGACATTGAACCCTTTCTCCAGAAATTAAGACTAGAACTCTCGCCAAGTTTGGTAGAACAAGTATTGAGAAAATTTGAAAATGCAGGGATGCAGGCTTTTACATTTTTTAAATGGGTAGACAAACAACAACGGTACACACACAATGTTGAGGCTTATCACATTATTATTGGAAGTCTAGGAAGGATAAGGAAGTTCGAGCTTATATGGGTTGAAATAAATTATATGAAAGGCAAGGGGAATTTGACCCAAGAAGCATTTTCTTTGGTGATCAAGTGGTATGCCAGGGCACGTATGGATAAGAAGGTGATCGAAACTTTCAAAAACATGGGAAAATTTGGCCTGTCACCAGATTTGGATTCCTTTAATAATCTTCTTATTTATTTGTGCAAATTGGATAATCATCTATCAGACTTGTTCTGCCCGACTATAAGGTAATCATCCCAGATGTTGAATGCATTTGCTATATTTCGATAAGGGTATTTATTTTGAATGTGCTGTGTTATAATAAAGTTGTGTGAGGTGTTCCTGGAGGAATTAATCCATCGTTGGTAATGGTTTTCAATGGGGTTACTATATGATTGAATTTTTGAAATAGTTTTGTAACTATGAACATGCTTTTTCATTTTGGTAAAGTAGGGTTGTGAAGTGGAGTAGTATGGAAAACTGGGGACGTTGAAGAGTGGAATGGGTCTAGATATGGCAGGGATAGAACCTCAATTCACTCAGTCTCAGATAGTGAATTATGGAATAGAGTGGGAATTTCTCAGGCAAAAATGAACACTCACATAGGCCATTACCTTCTAATGTTGATGGAGTTGTGAGTCAGTCTCCTGAGTCTCAGATAGTGAATGCTGGAAGAGAGTGGGGATATCACAGGCAACAATGAGCACTCACAAATATAATTACCTTCTAATGTCGATAAGGGAGTGAGGCATTATTCAGTGAGCTGGAATAAGTTTGCATATGCACTTTGTCTCTATGAGTTTTCTCTCAAAACAGAGCCTACCACCGTGGAGGCTCACATTGGAAATGGATTTTGTCTCTTAATATAAGGTCTGATTACAAAGGCATTTGAATTCTTTGCAGAAGCTCTTGCGCTTGATCCCTAGAATGATTTTTCCCTCACACATTGTGGAGTTTTGTACAAAGATGATGGGCACTTTCTAGATGCAGTACAACGGTTTGTTTCTCACATTTGACACTATTTGTGGTTTTTTTCTTTTCTGTACTTTTTTTTTGTTACTTGTTTGTTCCAGCTTCTTTATAGTATTATGTTTTTTATATTTTATTTTTAAATTGAATGCATTTGAATATTACTAGGATAACCAAAATATATTTATAGTAACCATGACATCAATATAGAAATGTGAAAATTACATGATCTCAGTTTTGAAAAAAAAAAAAAACAACAATGTCAGTAATGACAAAATTTCCGGGATGGCACTGCGATGACATGGCATGGACATCTACTAACTTATGGGGTGACACTTCTACAATCGTATGCTACAAAGAAATCTGGAACATAACCGATAGGATTTTGAACTTGCTGCCATTTCATAAAATAGGCACTCTTGAGTCTTTAGCATGACATCTTGACAAAATTCACAGTCTGGGTTATTTCAGACAAAGATATTTCTTGTAAAGGATGTTAGGGTCCCATGATTTGGCTGATTGGCAAGCCAAATGACAGTGTAACATCAAACCAATCTTTGGAGCCCAAGGACCTAGCCTTTCTGGACTCAAAGAGGAATCTCTCTATATGTGAAAGGGATATCTGTGTGTTCGCTTATTTGTGTTCTGATTTTAGGCTAGTTATGAAGTAGGTTTTTTTTATTTTGGTTTTTTGGTTGTGAGGGATGAAACTGATCAAAGATATAATATAGGTAAAAATATGTCAGATCAACTGGGCTATGGGGTCGAAAAGGTCAAGAAAGCTATCAGATGGTGATACAAGGTTGTTGAAGGGCCGATTTGATTCAAAGTAGAAAGGATATTTGGGCAAAATGGAGTAAATGGACATCAATTTTGTGAACAACAAAGGATTTCAAGCATAAATAGTTTAATAGAAGACATAAAAATGGTAGGTGTTATCACTCTGTAATTAGCAAGATTGGCACAGTCCAACTGCAGAGGTAACATCAAACCGCTTTGGGATTCTAGGATCTAGCCCTCCTGAATCCGGAGAGGGATCTCTCCAATATGTACAAAGATGGATATTGTCTTTGAAAAGCTTAAGGTAATGATATTAGGCTAGTTATGAAGGCCAAGGGTTTTGTTTTGTTTTGATTGGACAAAGATAAATGAAGGTGGAGGAAGTCTAAATGAAGGGTGAAGATGAATGAAAGTGAAAATTGATTCAGCTAAGAAGATAGCCAAGAAACAGCTTCAATCCATTGGGCTATGGATTCATAGTAGGGTTTTAATTGAAACAACAAGGTTCAAGAGTGGTCTATGGGGCAAGTCATCTATGCCTAAGGATCTCTTTAAAGTTTGATATGTAGAATGGAGTGATACATCAAGAAGAGAATTAAACGGACCAGAACGAAGAGCAACCTGGGATATGATAAGTACTTTCAAACAGGTGGGCGCACAGCGAACGCCAAGAGACATGAAAAAGAAGAATAGGATAAAGTAGCGCACCCAAAACAACAAAATGGCACAGCACACACTTCCAATGAAAACATGCAAAACAAGGGGAAACACGAAAGATAACACGAATGGTCTAAGATAAATGGTATTCACAACTAGCCAGCTTTTAACACATTCCAAGGGAAACAATCAGTTAGTTATGCAGACAAGTCTGGGACCAGGGCTAACCATATCTTCCTTCAGTTCATCTTCACACAACATATACTGAAAGTAACATTCATAAATAATATTCAGCTAAAACAATAAGACGAGGGAACGCCAGCATTCTCATGCCTAAACTGAATTAAGTCATTCCTAAATAACACAGATTGGAATAAGACATTCAAATAAAGATTTCTCAGCCAGAGAAGGTTACCGATATACAGTAGGTCCTAACCCTGTTTAAACTATTCTTTACAGTGGAAAATGAAACAACATGAAAACAGAAATAAAATAACAAGTTACAAATGAGAATAACATCATCGTCAACATAGACCAGGATCCCATAAATCAGATTGTATTGATGTTCCAAACCAGTTACAATCTTTAATTCCAATGGTTCTTTACAGCGTCAGGCTTCTCAGCTCAACATAGGTATTTTCTCTTACAAACAGAGCTTACAGCAGCTTCAGAAAACTATTTACATGCTACAGATATGCAGTGACCAACAGTTTCTCATCTTCTTTTGAGGTATTTATAGAAGAATGAGGAGGTGATCTGAGAAAATATCTCTCGGGATAATTAATACAGGTTCAAGACTTCTCGGCCCTTTGAGGGGCTCGATGAAGAAGTTCACAGGTGGAACACTGTATTAAATGTTTCACATTTATGGATTAAGCTCGGTGGGAGCTTTATTTGACTTTGAGGCTCTATGTAATGTTTGGAGTAACTCTACAGATATTTTCTGCATTGATTTCCTTGCAGAAGTAACTCCCTGGCTGCGCTCGAGGCGAATATCTGATTTTCTTCAATAACTTCGGCCTCTGTTTTGAAAGGTTTGAGGCAACAGGTGGCTTGGTGGTAGCTGAGGAATCAATTTTCCTTGGATGTGGCGGTGGAGGCTTTCTGTCTGATGAAACACTTTAGGTTTTTCCTTTAAACTGTGTTTTAGATTGGGGATTAGGCTTTTGATAATGGTCTTAGCCATAATCCCCATAAAAACCGTCTTCAATCTTCATTTGCTGTGTTCTGTCTTCAAACTGATACTCGTTAACTGTTTTTGAATTAAAACAGTGTCTTTTCGATGTGCAGGCCGCATTGGGCTTTTTAAAGGTATCAATGCCCATGAAGCATTGAGAAAAAAATGGAGCGAAAACCCGCAGATGGTTCTCTTTAACAACTCGAAGGCGCAGGAAACGTCTTTCTCAACCCTCGGCTTTCTTTCATTAAACAATGGAAAACCATTAAAACGTCTGCAAAACACAAAAATAGTTAAGAAATCCTACGGAAATAGGTTTAAATTGCTTCAGATGGTGGGGGAGGAGCGAAGCCGTCGGATGGAGGCAACCAACGGTGGAGATCTGCATAGATCGGAAAAATGAGAGTGGGGAGAAGAAAAATGCGGGGTAGTTTTGGACCGTCCGATTTGGACACGTGGACGGTCCAGATTCAATCGAAGGATCTCAATCGGAGGTGGCAGAAAATGGGATGCGATTGAAAATTTCAGCGCGATTGCGCAATCGGGAGGGGAGAGGTGATTAAGCGCTGTCCGTCGATCTGCAGATCAGATCGACGGCGGAGAGTGAATTGGGGGATGGCTGATCGGCGGATCGCAATCGAAACTGCGGGCCTAATCGCAATCGAAACTACGGGCCCAATCGCAATCGAAACTGCGGGCCCAATCGCAATCGAAACTGCGGGCCCAATCGCAATCGAAACTGCGGGCCTGGTCTTTTCGATCAACCCATTAAAAATTTCCCGATTACGATTGCGCGATCGGTCTTTTTAATCTAACCATTTTATATTTAACACGTGACTTTGGCGCATTACATCAAAACTTTGGAAAAGAGGGTTTTTGTAATTTTTCAAAGGAAAAAGGGTCAGAAATAAAATATTCACAAGGTTTAAGCGCCGGGGGCGGGCTCAGGGTTATATGTAAATAATATGATCGGGGGTCTTAAGCAGCAAGGCTAATCGCAATCGAAACTTTTGGAGTATGGCAAAGACTTGCGTCTTTGATTCTTTTCGATGCGATTAGCACTTTATCGTATTAGCAAGTGGTTCCAGACCCAAAGCGTATGGTGGGGAAGTGGTTTAGGGCTTAGCCCAAGGGGCTTAAGTCTATAAAAAAGACTTGTATTTTTATGATTTTTCACGGTTTTTTAATGGAAACAAAGGGTGCCGAAAGGGTTAAAAAGTGAGCTTTTAACCATGTGAAGGGTGATTTATGAAGGGAAGAAAGGAAAAGATGAATAATAGAGGAAAAATATGGGAAAAAAGGGAAAGGAAAAGAAGGTTAATTTCGAGTGGGAGAAAGGGAAAAGGGATGGCTTTGCAACAGTTTCTTCTTTGTATTTCAGCAGAAATTTCAGAGTATGAGATGAGAACAGCAATGAGGATTTTGGACAAAGGTAGAAGGCCTTCAAGGAGTCTTCAAAAGCCAACAATTTTTAGTGATGAAATTTGTTCTTTGAAGGCTCAAAACATATTTAGCCACCGTTGGGTATAACAAAATATTATAGGTGGCTAACAGTGGCTCCACTTGGGGATGGTGCCTTCTTGAAGGCATCAAGAATTTAGACTTGATTTCTCTGGGAGGTAGGCCTGTGCCTGATCCATTATTCCTTCTGGGATGCTGACCATGTGCCTCATCCAATGAATTTCTCTTTCTTTGCTGAATGGTCTTGATTAGCTCTGAAAAATGATATTAGTTATGAAAAATGATGAGCTTCATCAATACAACCTTCTACCTACCCAATCCTACTGATCTAACATTTTTTCTTCAACAGAGTGCACTTGGATTGGCAAACTCTTAACAACATTTTATTCTTTTGAAAGCGTAAAAAACTAATCTAATTCTACTCCTTATTTCTCCCTGAACTCAGATTAAACAGTTGAGTTCAGATGTTTCTCTACCTAATCTACTATCTGTTGGGATTAAACTGTCCAACAGACTTTCATTCTCTAAATTCTAAAGCAGAAATTTAAAAACAGCCAAGTCAAGATTAAGCAGTTTGACTTGCTGTGATCTATGCCATAAAAACAAGCTGCACATAGATTATTATTTGCAGAAAATTAAAATCAAAATAGAAGGCTTAAGATCTGAAAGTTTAAGTACTGCCCTCCCTTTCTTCACAACTCTATTTTTTACTTTGTTTGAGCTGTCTTTTCTTTTCTTCTGGTTCAGATTTTGAGTGATTCAGAACCAGATTTACACTTTCTTTGACTCAGAAAATAAAACAGTTTTGAGTCATCTCCTTTTGGAAACTTTGGCTCAGGTTTTGAACATGTTTGAGCCTTTCATTCTTAACTTAAACTATCTACTGATAAGCCAAGATTAAACAGTTTGGCAAATCAAATTCACTAACCTATCAGCAGAAAATTTAAAGCTAATTAGTCAAGTTTAAACAATTTGACTAACTAGAAGTGTGTTTTTGAGGAGTGGCATTTGAGCTTGCACACTTTCAGAATTTATTTCTCTTTTTTGGCATGGGGCTTTGCCTTTCTTGTTTTCATTTCTGCCCTCTTTTCATTTTTCTTTGTTTTTGTATTTTTGATTCTTGATTTTTCTCCAAAGCAGAAAACAACAACTACCTACATGCTCAGGAGTGAGCTTTATTGACATCCTTATCTAGCCTATTCTAAACATGGAGTATTTACATTTATCATATGATACAAAAATGCCAATGCAGCCAGCTGAGTAATGTCAAGAGGAAGTAGTAACTCTGGCTGCTTGTCAGAGGAATCCATAGAACATATTGAAGGTTATCCTTCAATATCAAGGCTATCATAGAAGGTGACATCTTTTCATGTCTCTGGCTCCTGCAAAGGGTCAATGCTTGATAATTTGAGCCAGTTGGGATTTCCACACACTTCTCCAAAGGATCAACAAAGAAAATATGAATATTCTCTTCTTTTTGGCCCTCCATGTCTGGTAGACTGCCTGCTTCCGAGACTTTAGCTTTGAGGGGCATCTCTTCAGAATTTTGCTTGGAAGCCTCATCATCCCTAACCTGCACAATAGCAAACTGTGAAATATTTTCTTTCTCTAAACACATGCTTGCTTCTGATATAAATTCAGGCTCTTTAAATGACAGAATAATATCAGTGAAGGGAGAAGTTTCTTCTTGAGAAGATGATATATCCGTAGTAGGATAGTCTTCTATTTGTTTTTCTCCTTCCTCTGCATCATCTTCTGAACTGGAGGACTCATCATATTTGAGAGTGTTGTCCTCTTGTAGCCCTTGTATACTTGGATTCAATGGGCTAAACTCTGTGAAGAGGTTATTATATTCTTGAGCAGGGGGGTTGTTAAAGGTTTCCTCTTTTTCAAGAGGAAGATCCTTTTGCTCAAAAATTTCTTTATTGCTCTTCTCTTCACCTTCTGAGTTGGAAGGCTGCTGACTCCCAACTATGTGAAAACAATTAGTGATGGATTGAAATGGATGTTTTTGGCTTTCAAGCTGGAGATGGTGAAACTCATAACACCAATCAAATGCTGGTTGCCCTGCATGATTAGTTCTTTCTTGGAACTCATCATCATCGTCAGACTAGTCAAAATTTGGAGATTTATCAGGATAAAAAATTTCATCAGCCAAACATATCGGGCTGCCAGCAGGCTCCTTTTTATTCTGATCTACAAAAGAAATTTCTAAATCTATACAACAAATTTCTCTATGTGAAGACTGGTTTTGAGGCTGGATGTCTTCTTGAGCCTCAGTTATAAGGGATGATGAATCATTATCTACGTTTTCAGGAAAATCTTGAGGAATGTTCTTTACTTCTTGTTTGTTTTCTTCCTCAAGTGATTCATCTATGTTCTTAAAATTTTTCAATAGTAGATTAAAAGCATGAATTGCTGCTAAAAGATCTTCAGGATGCATCTCTTCCAAATATTCCTCATTATCTATAATGTGTTGGGTGATGTTTTGTGATGGATCATAATATATTGCACCCAATGATAATGACATAGCGTTTTCTTCATAGTTCTCATAGAACACATATTCAAGGTCTCTTAAAGAAAACAAACTACTAGATCTTAAGCATTCATACCAATCCCTAGCTTTTCCTTCTAATGTTAACATGAACATTTTCATTAGGCAGTGTTCATGCCATTCAACTTTCAACCTCCATACATGTATATGAAATCTGATGAGATGTAATAGAGGGTCATCAAACTTTTCACCTTGGAAAACAGGCAGGTTGTCATCCCAATTCACCCGAGGCATCTTATGTGGAAACCCAGGGATATGATCTCTAATCATTGGGGCATATCTTCGTTGTATTCTTGGAATCATGTTTGTAAATCAGAAAGAGGTCACTGTGTCCGGTCAATCAGTTCAGGGTCTTCTACCAGTGGAGTCATTTGGTCTTCTGGGAGTTTCAGAGTGTGGAGTCGCCAGGTCGAAAATTTTTAGCTCGTAAGGAGGTAAAATGTTTTATGGTCCACCACCATGTTTATTGGATACCAATCTAAAATATTTTGGGTTTTTTCTGAGTTTTTATAGTGGTTTGGGAGACTAATGAGTCTACAAAATCTTGCTAAGCTATTGCCTTAAGATGAGGTTCCTCGTGAGTAACGGAAGACCTCATTCAGTTTCATTTCTAGCTTCGGTGCAAAAATAGAAACAGAATTATCATGGAACCGATTATGAGTTAAAGTCTCCCAGGCAGATAGCAAGTATATTGTCTCTGCGCAATTAGCAAGATTAGCTGATCAGCGCATAAATGACATCAAACCGCTTTTGATTCCAGGACCTAGCCCTCTTGAATCGGGAGAGGATTGGATTTGCTGTACAAAGATATGGACTACTATTGTCTTTGAAGTTTAGGGTAATGATATTAGGCTAGTTATGAAGACCAAGGGTTTTGTTTGCTTTGGTTGGACAAAGATAAATGAAGGTGAAGGAAGTCTAAATGAAGGGTGAAGATGAATGAAAGCGAAAATTGATTCAGCTAAGAAGATAAGCAAGAAACAGCTTCAATCCATTGGGCTATGGAGTCATAGTAGGGTTTTAATTGGAATAGCAAGAGGCAAGAGTGGTCCTTGGGGCAAGTCATCTATGTCTAAGGATCTCTTAAAAGTTTTATTTATGGAATGGAGTGATACATCAACAAGAGGAATTAAACAGATGCAGAACGAAGAGCAGCCTAGGATCTGATAAGTACTTTTAAACCAGTCAGCCTTTGACAAACACTTAAGAAGGACACGAAACCAGACTAGGATCTGGTAAGTACTTTTAAACCAACCAGCCTTTGACACACTTCCAATAGAAAACATACAAAACAAGGGGAAAGACAAAGATAACATAGAATGGTCTAAGATCTGGTAAGTGCTTCTAAACTAGCCAGCTTTTAACACATTCCAAGGGAAACAATCAGTTAGTTATGCAGTTAAGTCTGGGACCAGGGCTAACCATATCTTCCTTCAGTTCATCTTCACACAACATATACTGAAAGTAACATTCATAAATAATATTCAGCTAAAACAATAAGACGAGGGAACGCCAACATTCTCATGCCTAAACTGAATTAAGTCATTCCTAAATAACACAGATTGGAAGAAGACATTCAAATAAATATTTCTCAGCCAGAGAAGGTTACTGATATACAGTAGGTCCTAACCCTGTTTAAACTATTCTTTACTGTGGAAAATGAAACAACATGGAAACATAAATAAAATAACAAGTTACAAATGAGAATAACATCACCGTCAACATAGACCAGGATCCCATAAATTAGCTTGTATTGATGTTCCAAACCAGTTACAATCTTTAAGTCCAATGGTTCTTTATAGCTTCAGGCTTCTCAGCTCAACATAGGTATTTTATCTTACAAACAGAGCTTACAGCAGCTTCAGAAAACTATTTACATGCTACAGATATGCAGTTACCAACATTTTCTCATCTTCTTCTGAGGTATTTATAGAAGAATGAGGAGGTGATCTAAGAAAATATCTCTCAGGATAATTAATACAGGTTCAAGACTTATCGGCCCTTTGAGGGGCTCGATGAAGAAGTTCACAGGTGGAACACTGTATTAACTGTTTCACATTTATGGATTAAGCTCGGTGGGAGCTTTATTTGACTTTGAGGCTCTATGTAATGTTTGGAGTAACTCTGCAGATATTTTCTGCATTGATTTCCTTGCAGAATTAACTCCCTGGCTGTGCTGGAGGCGAATATCTGATTTTCTTCAATAACTTCGGCCTCTGTTTTGAAAGGTTTGAGGCGACAGGTGGCTTGGTGGTAGCTGAGGAATCAATTTGCCTCGGATGTGGCAGTGGAGGCTTTCTGTATGATGAAACACTTTAGGTTTTTCCTTTAAACTATGTTTTAGATTGGGGATTAGGCTTTTGATAACGGTCTTAGCCGTAATCCCCATAAAAACCGTCTTCAATCTTCATTTGCTGTGTTCTGTCTTCAAACTGATACTCTTTAACTGTTTTTGAATTAAAACAGTGTCTTGTCGATGTGCAGGCCGCACTGGGCTTTTTAAAGGTATCAATGCCCATGAAGCATTGAGAAAAAAATGGAGTGAAAACTCGCAGATGGTTCTCTTTAACAGCTCGAAGGCGCAGGAAACGTCTTTCCCAACCCTCGGCTTTTTTTCATTAAACAATGGAAAACCATTAAAACGCCTGCAAAACACAAAAATAGTTAAGAAATCCTGCGAAAATAGGTTTAAATTGCTTCATATGGCGGGGGAGGAGCGAAGCCGTCGGATGGAGGCAACCAACGGTGGAAATCTGCATAGATCGGAAAAATGAGAGCGGGGAGAAGAAAAAGGTGGGGTAGTTTTGGACCGTCCGATCTGGACACATGGACGGTCCAGATTCAATCGAAGGATCTCAATCGGAGGTGGCAGAAAAGGGGATGCGGTTGAAAATTTCAGTGCGATTGCGCAATCAGGAGGGGAGAGGCGATTAAGCACTGTCCGTCAATCTGCAGATCAGATCGACGGCGGAGAGTGAATCGGGGGATGGCCGATCGGCGGATCGCAATCGAAACCGCAGGCCTAATCACAATCAAAACTGCGGGCCCAATCGCAATCAAAACTGTAGGCCCAATCGTAATCGAAACTGCGGGCCTGGTCTTTTCGATCAACCCATTGAAAATTTCCCGATTACGATTGCGCGATCAGTCTTTTTAATCTAACCATTTTATATTTAACACGTGACTTTGGCGCATTACATCAAAACTTTGGAAAAGAGGGTTTTTGTAATTTTTCAAAGGAAAAAGGGTCAGAAATAAAATATTCACAAGGTTTAAGCGCCGGGGGCGGGCTCAGGGTTATATGTAAATAATATGATCGGGGGTCTTAAGCAGCAAGGCTAATCGCAATCGAAACTTTTGGAGTATGGCAAAGACTTGCGTCTTTGATTCTTTTCGATGCGATTAGCACTTTATCGTATTAGCAAGTGGTTCCAGACCCAAAGCGTATGGTGGGGAAGTGGTTTAGGGCTTAGCCCAAGGGGCTTAAGTCTATAAAAAGACTTGTATTTTTATGATTTTTCACGGTTTTTTAATGGAAACAAAGGGTGCCGAAAGGGTTAAAAAGTGAGCTTTTAACCATGTGAAGGGTGATTTATGAAGGGAAGAAAGGAAAAGATGAATAATAGAGGAAAAATATGGGAAAAAAGGGAAAGGAAAAGAAGGTTAATTTCGAGTGGGAGAAAGGGAAAAGGGATGGCTTTGCAACAGTTTCTTCTTTGTATTTCAGCAGAAATTTCAGAGTATGAGATGAGAACAGCAATGAGGATTTTGGACAAAGGCAGAAGGCCTTCAAGGAGTCTTCAAAAGCCAACAATTTTTAGTGATGAAATTTGTTCTTTGAAGGCTCAAAACATATTTAGCCACCGTTGGGTATAACAAAATATTATAGGTGGCTAACAGTAGGGAAAACCATTAATCATGAGAAATGTAACTATAAGCTAATCAATACATAGAAATAAACATTGAATCCATGCATAGAGATATATGACTCTATAACTTCGGGAAATGGCTATCAGACTTTGGGGAAAACACTTAAGATGGAAAAACAACTCGAATCACTACGTCGGAACACCTAAACACAGTACTTCAAGTTATTGGGCACTTTGAAAACAAGATTCGCATAGTCTTAGACAAAGCGCTAGATCGGAACTAGGCCTCCTTGGTTCAACAAAATGATAATCTAATTAGTCAAAGAGAGATTTCATGGATGGAACTATGGCTAGCCATTGGTAAGAAGGGCGTACCGTAAATCATACTTAGCAATACATAGAACTATGAATGAAACAAGAAACAATATCCTCAAGTTATTAAAGAGCAATTAAGAATTCTTTAATGTGACTAAGGAAGAAGAAAACATGAAAGCTATGAAGAAACAGGAAATTTGAGGTGCCTCCAAGGGCATGTCTCAAATTTTTTCTCTACTGATCTATAGCAAGCAAGAAACATGTATTCATGAATGAAAACTAGAATAAAAAACAAAGAAAGAGACACTATACCATTCTACCAAGTCATGGAATCCAACAACAATCCTTCTTCATTCATCCAAGAACATCTAAGAGGAAATCCAAAAGCATGAGACAAGTATTTCTTCCAAAGCTTATATGACCATATATTGCTTCTATCATCAATTTTAGCCTTTTTTACAATGAAAGCCTTTAGAATATATAGGCCAAAGTGAGGAAAACCTCATGGTTCAACTTGCCATCCTATTGGCCTAATCAAAATATCTAAACTTGTCCTTGAGGCTTTGCAATGCCCAAGGCACAAAATATCGCATAAAATATCTAGAAAATGCTAAAAAAGGGAATTAAATTGAATTTTCACAACTTCTCATGTGCAAAAATAGTTAAACGCACATGAGGAAATATCAGTTTTTAAAGGTTCAAATTTTACAAAAATATTCAAAATTTACATCATCAAAAGGTCCCCTGACTTGCCGGCAACATTTGGCAGCCTTCCCGATGTCAAAATGAGGCTAATGATAGCTCGTTGGAAAGCTATAAGCGTCTAATTTATGGAAAAACTGAAATTTTCCCAATCTGATGCATAGAAGTCCCCCAAAATAGAACATGTGTGTAAAAAACCAAAAATTACAGTCTGCTGATAGATCGGGCAGAGTGTGCAAAAAGTGAGCATTTTTCGCCATTTCGGGGGAGAAAATGATCTCCAAATGTCCTGAAAATCGCTAAGAGTATGCTCTTGAAATTATGGCATCTAATGATACCATTCTCCCCTTTGACGATCCCCCAAACTGAAATGGCGAATTTCATGAGTTTTGACCAAAAACTCAAAAATGCCAAAAAACCAAAACATGTCAAAAGTTGCCCAAAATCAGTGTGTATGACCCTCAAGGGTTCTTAGAAATATGTTCTGAAGCAGTGGCCAAAATCTCAAGTCCTGATGCGCCTTTCTTCACTTTCCGTGCCGGGCGCTTTCCTTTAGCTTCCTTTAGCTTTTCTTGGGCAACCTTTAACTTGCGCTGGGCAAACTGATTTAACTTTTGGTAATGTTTCGTCATTCCTCTTTGCAGCTCTAAATCCCTGTTTTCCCTCTCCAATTTCTTCTCCAAATGGTCATTGACTCTTTAAAGCCACGTCTCCTTATTGTTTTCTATCTCCTGTTCAAACAATGTTGTGAAAGGGATGGATTGGAGAAGGGAATTTTCCTCCTCTTTTTGTTTCTCAAGGGCTCTTTTAAGCCTTATGGTTCTAGGCCTTTTTCGCCTAGGCTGGTCTTCTTCTTCACTTTCATCAAAATCGCCTATGAGCTCATCTATCCTTGCTTGGGCTTTGGAGGCCTCTTTCTTGTACTTAGTTGCCCTTGTCTCATGAATGGCCATATGGACACTCATTTGCCTATTTTGGATTTGCAAGAATTGATTGAAATTCCTTGCCCTATGAAGATCATCCTTTAATGCATCAATTTGTCTCTCTCTTTGGATCAAAAGGTTTTCTAGAATGCATGCCTCATTATCACTATCATCGCTTTGGATTGGGATGATATTGAATGCACTCTCTTGCTCATGACTTCCTTCTAGCTTGCCTTTCCCTTTGCTTAGGGAGGTTATTCTTGTGCTCTTCCTCTTAGGCAAGTCAATCATAGGCTTCTTTGGCAACTTTCCTTTGCTACGGAGAGCTCTTGTCACATTTGGAGTGGTAACCTTAGGCACTCTCTTTCTTGCAGTCCTGGGCTTGGCCTTTTTAGGAGAAGAAGGCATGATTATTTTACCTTTGTCATCTTTCTTGTCATCCTCTTGAATTTTATTTCTTCTTGAGGCTGTTGTGTATCTTGAGGAGGCTACTATGTGTCCTCTTTAGGCTGCCCCTGCTCCTCAATATCATGCTGCTATTCTGCCTCACTTTCCTACTGCCCTTGGTCATCAATATCATGCTGCTGCTCTGTCTCAATTTCCTGCTCATCTTGTTGTTCAAACTGTTGCCCTTCATCCTCATCCTTGTGCTGCTGCTCAGACTGCTGCCCTTCTTCCCCTTGCTGTTGTTCATCACCACTGAGTTGCTGCTGTTCAGCACTCTCCTCCTCTTGTTCCTGCTACTCCTCACCATCACCACTGTCATGTTGTTGTCCCTCATCCTCAGTTTGATGCTCTTCATCTTTTTCTTCATGTTCATGTCCTTTCTCCTCATGCTGGCCACTTCCTTCTCCTTCTCCATGTTCTTTTTCCTATTCGGTAGTGAATTTGAGCTTTCTAGGAGTAGGTATACTAGAGGAAGGTGAGGGGCGATGAGTAGGAGAAGTGGGGGATGTATGGACTGGAGGGACAATGAAGAAATCCGAGTGAGTAATGAAAACATCCCAAGAGACTTCTCTCTTCTCAAGCTGGTGAAGGATGATGATTTTAATGAGAGAGTGATGGAATAGAGAGGCTATTTGCTGTGACGGAGGCTTCTTCTGGATAGAGGAGGCCATTTTCTCAATTCTTTTGCACAAGAAGAAAGGAAGATTCAACTTCTTTGTCCTTGTGAAATGCATCAAAAGTTGGATGTGATATGCATAAACTCGGGAGAATCTCCCCTCACAAGTGAAATACTTCATGATAATCTTCATAAGGGGGGCATAGCTGGCTAAAAGATAAGAGAACGAGAAAATAGCAGGGCATGATTCTCTGTGCTCAGGCTTGAGGAAGGGTTTGTAGTCATCCAAGTCCAAATAGCTTTGTTTGAACCATTTCTCGCCAATGTAGGGAATTTTAGTAGCCTTGGATATGGATCTCAGGGAGAACTTGAAATCAAGGCCTGCCAATTGAAAAAAAAATTCGCTGAACCTCAAGGCGCACAGATGTGCTAAAGGAGAGAAACTTTTCACTTCTTGTACCCTTTGGAAAAAATCCAAGCACCCCACCTCATGGAAATTGAATAATATTGATGGGTGTGTATTGACCTCTTCGGTGGAAATAGGCTCATACCTCTTGTGCAACCCACTCCTGCTATCATGCTTGGGAGGCATCTTGATCTAGATGCGCTCTTGAAACACCAAACTGCCTCAAAGTTTTTGAAATGTCTTCTTCAAACAAAACTTTGTCTTAGCTTGTCAACTTACTTGTTTGATCAAGCGAAAGTGGTTTCAAATGTAGTGTGAAATGCCCTTTTTTGGTATAAGACCCATGTTCCTTCAAAATACTGCCTTTTCCAGCCTTTGTATACCAATCAGCCAATATTTATAATGAATATACAGACAACAAAGATAAACACAGTCAAAATTCTTTTTCTGTGTTTGGGATAAGGTGACAGAGCTTTTAATGTTTTGATGTGGTCACAAAGTCCTGTAGCAGTTAAATAACAATGAACTCCTCCTCAACCAAAACACTATCCTTTTATACTTTACTATTCATCACACAAATTTTGACAAAAAAAACCTCTGAATTATAGTGGCAGATTCCTTACCGACTCTGCTTTATGGAATGAAAATTTAAACATTGTTTTTCCTTGTTAACACAGAGGAAACTTTTGAAAAGGAAAAAACATTTATGGGATGCTTACTGTTGTTTGAAATCAGGTATATTTCTTTCACTTTACAACCCTTAGCCTCTCTTTCCAAAACTATTCCACCTTTCAACTGGTTTTGAGGGCAGTCACTCGGTTTTTATACCAATAAAAACGCACCAATTCTAATATGTTGACCTTAGGTTAATAGCAACATAGTAATTCTGATTTTTTAACACAAAAAAACCTCCCTTAACAAACTCAATGCTGTGATTTAGACCTGTGGATTTCAACCCTTTTTTCACCACTCAACAGCTTTGAAAGGAGCATGGAGGTGCATAAATACCTTGAAGATCGATGGTGTCATCTTGTTGGAGGAAAAGAGTGGCTTTACCGCTTGTTGGAGGCGTTTAGATGATGCAAAATGAGCGTGGCATGTTTAAAGGAGAGAGCGCCATGCAAGAAAGGGTGTCGGGTCACCTGTCGGGACGACAGGACCCAGTGCCTATAGGTGCGCCGCGTGCTCCTATAGGCGCGTTGTGCAACAGTTCAGGCCTTTGTATTTTTTGCATTTAAATGTGTCGCGTGGTTGTACAGGCACGCTGCGCGATCTTCAAACCCAATTTTTTTTTCTTTTTCTCACAAAATCTTCTTCCGGTCTTGTCAACAGTAAGGAGGAGCTTGCTTTGCATTTTGAGGATTTGACAAAGGCTTATAATGGTCCCTTTACTCCTTTGAACGTGAAGAGGATGAATACCTTCGAAATGAATTTGTGAGGGTTCAGATGACATCTCTTTTAAACCACTACCTTTGTTCATTTTTTTTTTTTTTAAACCTGAATGTTCTTAACTGTGTTAAGAGGGGTCCATCCCTTTGAAAAATGTTGGTGAAAGGATGTATGGCTTTAAACAACTTTAATAGGTATCAACTTATTCATAACAAAAAACATATTCAAAAGGTCAAAATCTGCTTTACTGTGCTTATATGTTTGGAAAGTGACTTCTTCCACCTTTGTCTCTTTGGTGACATTTTAACATAGAAGCTCCATTTAAATAATACACCAATGATTTATGGACCATCTTGCCATTTGCAAGGAGATGAACTATCTCTGCAAAACTTGATTCGGCATTTCTGCTCCATACACCTACATCTGCTTGCTAGAGGAAAACCGGATCAGATTCACCTTGTGACTATAGCTGCATTTCTCCAACTGATGCTTCTTTCTGACTGTGGGTGAGACCTAGTCATGTTTGCCTAAGCTTTTACTATTCTCTATATAATAAGAAGGGCTTTTTCTTCTAAAAGCTGTTCTTTTATTCAAAATGTAACAGCAGAGGGCTTTGACTTGTTTTGATAGGGAAACTACCTTCCTTTGTGACAGTGCCATGCAAACTTCTCTTTCAATGAGTTCCAGAACCTGAAAAATATGCCAAAGTCCTTCTTGCATTTTATGAACCAATGTGTCTTAGTTGCGATACCTTTCTTGGGAAGGACTAAACTCAAATTTTCCTTTGTCAACTTGTTATGAGTAATCAGAAGGACATTCCCTTATGAGTAGGAAGATCAGTAAACTTGGAAACATGATCATCATCATCTGCCTGTGTAATGACCTGTCCCTTAATCATCAGCAAAATTGTTTTATTTGAGCTTCAGACTGCTATATTGGAAAGAAAAATTGATAAGAGATAAGTTTAACATTTTGGATCACAGTGGTACCCCTGCTTTCCTTCTTTGTCTTTTTACATTATTTCTCTATTTCAACTATCTAATACTACTCTTACCACTCATATTTTGATCAGTCAATACCTTGAAATCAGTCACTACCCTGGCCCTCTGCTTATGCATGAAGGAGGCCCTTTCACTTGACAAAATGTTTGATGTGCTTTCAACCTCTGTCTTAGTCTACTGAATAATGTTTGATGAGCATGCTTGACAAGGGTTTCTCTTATACATGATGGCAGGCAAACACACTTTGAAAAACACTACTGCTTTTACCTCTTCCTTCAATCATCACTTTACTTCAAAAAACCCTAGTCACTGTCTCGCTGTTTATTAAAAACAAATATGTCTTACAGTCAGTCGCAACTCTTAAAACCAAACATTGTCCATTGCCCTATGCTTATAGATGAAGGAGGCACTTTAAAAAATCCTTTGCTTATAGATGAAGGATGTTCTTTGGTCTTCAAACCCTCTGCTTATAAATGAAGGAGGTTCTTAATCATATCATATTATCAGCCTCTTGACAGTGTTGTTTTTCCTTTTACTGTCCTTTCATGATTTGAATGAGGTCGCAAGAGCTTGATGAAAAACTCTTTGCTTTGTAACTATATCTCAGGCTCAAGATCACATTAAGAAGTAGTTGTCTTCTCATGTGGAGCCAAAACTTGTCTTCTGAGATGCTGATATGTTTTTGTCTTTGAAAGATCCATCAAACACTGTAAAAACACCTAAAATCATCTTGAATTATGGTCTATGTATTGTTGAGACTTAAGGGTGTATTAGTGGCGCGACCTAGGGCTCTAACCAACTTCATTAGTAGAGTAGGAAGGTCTATTATGACTGGTCTGTAGCAGATGGAGGTTTTTGGCTCTTGGATAGTTTTCCAAGGGAAAAATTCCTTAAAGCGCCACTTCCTAACTTAAGGGAGACTGTTTGAATAAATTTGGATTGTCTCTTTAGAGCTGATGGGCAGACTAGTATGGCTGAGGCTAGGTAGGATTTGATAATGAGGTTTCATATCGTCATGGTTGGACTGAAAGGTAGGATGGAAAAAAGTTTTATGGGTGTTTTCCCAGCTAGTAAATTTGACAAATTTTTATATCGGCTGTTGGAAAACTTGGCTGCTACAACTAGTCATCACCAACAAGTGAAAAAAACTGATGAATAACAAAGTATCGGTACATTTTAGAACTACCCAAATGAATGAATTTGTTTCAGGGATAAATAGATACCCTATTTAACCAATAGATCACATTGGATTCATGTTCTTGGCAGTTTATCATATTTATCTATTTATTTAATGTGGCATTCACTATAGGTTTTCCACGAAATTCTGATATGCTACTATGAACAATCTGAAGACAAATTTTCTTTTCACACAAACAAAAAAATTCTCTATCAAATAACAATCGAGTAGAACATAAATAATTTCACAAAATTTACATAATAAAACTCACAATTTTTCTAGGGAACCCAACAAGGAAACCCTCACTTGCTTCATAATTTTATTCAGGAAAATTGAGCAACAAATAAGAAACACATACAAGTTGGTTCTAATCTAAAAATACAAGAATTTTCCTACATGTCCTAGGCTTGAAACTTCTTCTTGATAGATGACTTGCTTCCTTCTCCTATATGCACTAGAGATTATGATTTTC